>BMAV01013317.1:0-108633 GCA_019973955.1 Trichonephila inaurata madagascariensis
AAAAACTGAGCACTCTATCTTAGTGATATATGAAATTGCTTAAAAAAGCCCTTTTTTCCCTTTGACTGAAAATTTTTGGGGAAAAAAAACAGTGATTGATAAATCTGAAGGTCAAAACACTTCTCTGTTAAAAAACTTTCCCAAAAATTTCACAAATTATTTTAAAATTTTTTGAGCAACCCTTTGTCCCGTTTGATTTTTTCAAAAAAACATTTCATTTAAAGCCTTTTTAAAAAGTTTGACTCTCCTGCCAGTGTTT
Source organism: Trichonephila inaurata madagascariensis (assembly GCA_019973955.1). Classification (NCBI taxonomy): domain Eukaryota; kingdom Metazoa; phylum Arthropoda; class Arachnida; order Araneae; family Nephilidae; genus Trichonephila; species Trichonephila inaurata. The sequence goes on from BMAV01013317.1 coordinate 260, forward strand.
TTTTTCCCCAGTGAAGGGAAAAAAAGAGTTTTTTTTTATTAAGGTAATAAGATGGTCTAAAAAATGAAATCAAAAAAAAAGTCAATTTTTGAAAAATCATGATTTTGGGGTATGGATACCCTTAACATCGTTTTTAAAAATTTCTTTAAAGACAAAACATGTATTAAATACAAAAGTTAAAAAAATTTTTATCGGTAGTTTTTAAAATTTAAAAGTACATTTAACTACTGAATAAGGATTCAACACTGAATGAGTGAATATTAACGTCACACTGTTCAGCTACACGAGGGCTTTTGGCGACGGACTTCGTAATTTTGAACTATGGTCAAGTGACGAAGACGACCCTGAGCGCCCCCCCCTCCAACTACACCCACCAAAAAGTTTGAGCTTTTGACAGATTTAACGTGCATCCCCCCTAAGGGGGGTTTTTGTGGTACTGGGCCAACTGTGACGTCAGCCACGATAAAAACCTGACTGCTAGGCTACCGCGGCCGATTCAACACTGAGAAATATTTCGAAATTTAAATTGATAATAAAAGCGTGTTAAAAATAGAATTGCCCACGTGAAGAAAAAAGTAGTTTTAAAAGAACTCTCGCTTATAACTTGATTTGTGTGTTAAAATTTCTCGTCGTGTGGCGTGGATGCTAGAATCAGCTAAAATACCTACCCCACCGCTTGACCATTGTTTAAAACTGCTATGTTCATCTCAATCTTCTGTTATATTCAAATCAACTGACGAATCAGCCAATTCTTGTAGCCGAGAAATGTGCAGGTGTTATAGTCCCTGAACAGTCGTCCTGATTTTCGACCCTCGTTGGCGATATTAAATATGCTTTTCTCTTGTAAATGGCAATTTGAGCGTCTCGTTCAAAACAGTTATTCTAAACGCTTTCGGGGTTGGAATTCGGTCCGGAAAATGATCACTCGCATGTGAAACAACCCCCAAACCCGAAGCGTCAGCACATAACTTGGTAGCCGACACCTGTTCGAATGATGCATGACCCGTTAACGCGCGGAATTCGGATTGACCTCAAAGCAAATTGTTGTTACTTGGAACTACTGCTGACGCGCTTCTGAAAAGAGAAAAAGAGCCATTGCAGAACTCGAGAAGAACTTTTAGAAAAGAACGCATTGCAAATGAAACTCGGTAGAGTTGTGACCTTGAGCGGTCGTGGAAAGAGGTGGACATTAAAAACTATTATTATAACTCGTGTAGTGTCCTCGGGCGTACATGCATAATACACGCAATCGTAAGTGGTATTTTAATGGACGAAACTGCTAAACATACGTGGAATTTTATTTAGCTGGAAATTAAATGGGGAGTGTGAAATGTGTTTTGTTACTCGTACACCTGTTAAAATTTTTTAATTTGGCTAACAGTTTTATGGCGTTGAGTTAATGGCACAGTGCATTCGTATATAAAAAAGTTTGTTTACTTACTAAAATTGAAGCCAAATATTGGCGCATTCATTTATTTGGCCTCGTTTTTAATCACCTGAAAGATTTTTATGAAATTAACTTCGCTTTAACAAATGCTTTCTTTCAGTGATGAGGTTTAAATGTTTGATTCACTTTCAAATGATAGTGCACTTGTCTGTACAGACTTTTATTCTGCAGCTTGAAAACTTTGAGGCCATTAATTACACAAATGTGATGGGAGTGAAATCAATTCAATGTGGCTTAAATTGATGTTCGAGTCATATGAAGGATGTTGGTGATACCTTAAGCATACTGTACAATAACTGCAGCTTTCTAATTGTATGCTGCAATTTTCGCCCACTGTACCTATCAACTCATTGTACTACCTCAAGTATACTAAATTCAGACACATAAAGAGAACCTATTATACAGTAATCCGCAACCCCCGTTCAGCGGACTGGCACCGGTCCGTGGATCAAATGGTGTCGGGCCGCCTAAAGAGCATTAAACTATTGCCATTTTATTTAAAGTGGTGCATTTCTCTCGGATTTGCGCGCATCTTTACACAGAAATCACTTTATATTCCATGTTATAAATCACTTTTATTCATTTTTGGTGTAACTATATTTTATTCTGAAGGCATAATTAAATGTAACTAAATTAAAATTGCTAAATCAAAACAATCTAAAATATAAACAATCAACGTGTCCCACCCTCAGCGAGCAGCGGTAAAATTATCAAACGTTGACGGGTCCGTAGTGATAAAAAGGTTGCGGATCACTGCTGTTATGTACCGTAAAACCCGGCGTATAACGCGCACCTATACTTCCAAGCTGCATTTTTATTTTTAAGTATGTTCGGCGTATAACGCGCACCCCGTTTCTTATGAAGAAATCTGAAATGAAAGAATACAATGTTCTATGTTATGAAGTCATTTATTCGAAATATTATTCCAGACATTTGAAATAATAGTATATTTCTAAAACTAGAACTCTTTTAGTTCATAAGGTATGTCATTTCTTTTAAATAAACCGTATTTCCATATGTTGAAGTAATTTATTTTATCCTCATCTTTTGTTATTTTTAAAGCTATGGTTTTTATACTCGGTGTATAACGCGCACCCTGATATTTCGATCTCATTTTTTGTGTTCAAAGTGCGCGTTATACGCCGGATTTTACGGTATATATCTGCGATGCGTTGTGTGAGCATACTAGAGACACGTTTGATTACACGGTTACCATCTTTTCCTTCAAAACAGGACATCTACTAATTTTTAAGAGGATAAAATGTGTTCTAGATGTTTCATATATTTAGTCGTTATTTTTTCTTAAATTTTTCGTCCTTTTCATTGTAAAAAAACTGGTCACCTTATTATTAAAAACAAGAGAGCAGGCTAGCCAATCACGGGTCTATCGTCACAACAACCACTCCATTTTTTATCGCCCGGATCTTCTCGCTGCCTTTAATCTTTTGAATTCCTGAAAGATAAATTATTCATAAATTAAGCCGTTATTTCTCCAAATTGTAACATTATCTTATTTATTTGATTAAAGATAAATTTTTTTCCTATTGCAAATCAACATTGTATCATTTTTATAAAATCTTTTTTTTTCATTAACTAGATTTTTATTGATACATCTTTCCGTTTATCGAAGCCACTCGATGAATTTTAAATTCTCATCATTATATTCTTTATAAATTGATTATTAATTCTTTATAATTTTTTTCCGAACCTCGCTTTAATTTTGTGAGAAAATTTATCCCAATGAATAATTAACAATTAGTCTCTTCAGAAAAAGTACCCAGCATAATTATAAAAAACCTTTTCAAAGACTAACTTAAAATTTTTGCTTAACTAATACATTAAAGGACTATCTCGCCCCTTGTTGGTTTATGTTAGCTTATTCCATGAAATTGCTCTCGCCGCTCCAATTTAAATCATGCTCGTCAGCATTGTTTCGTTATTTATTGTATTAAGGGAATTCAGACATCAAAATGATGCTCGGGTATTTCGATATTATTAATAAATTTTTAATTTCATGAAAGCGTACATTTCTGGTTTAAGTAGAAAATCGGTTTTATCATGAAATGAAGACAATAGAAAAATTCAAAACAAAAATAACATGTTAAAAAGAACGGTTGAACATATGCTAAAATGAAAAATTTTTGGGAAAAAAAAACCAAAAACGACTCAGGTTTTAAAAGCAACAACAATTAAATAACTGGGTGTTATAATGAATTTCTGGTTTTTTATACGATTTCATTTTTTACCTCATTAAAACCATGAACATTTTTAAAACTCAGATGTATAACTATAAAGTTTTACCTTATTTTAGAGATTTAAATACCTCTACAAATTTATTTACTTTTGATTTCCATTGTTTATTTAAACGCGCGTCGCTTTTATAGGCTAAAATTTTTTGAAAGGCCCCCGGGCAAAAAACAAATTTTTGTTGGGGAAAATGATTTTTTATCTATTCAGTGATACCCAAATTTGATCTTATTAAAATATTTAGCAACAGTTTACATCAGACAAGTTTTAGTGAACAATAAACATTGGTTTTTTCATGATACAGCTAAATAAGAAAAGGAAATAAAATCCTTTATAAACTATATGGAATTTTCTCTTATGGAATATAATTTTTTGAAATTGAATTAGAGGTAAAAGGGATACACATACATCGCTTCCCATTTTTTTTCCCTTTCATAATATTTTAAAATTTTGGAAAATTTAAAAACTCAATATGAATGCAAGGAGGAAAAATTCCGAGTAATCCATTTTCAGTGAGTTATTACCTTTTACTTTCAAAAGAATCCATTCATTCTTAGTGTGAATGGAGAGTGCTATGAGAAAAAAAAGAGGTAATCTTGATTGAAAGATGCCTCAACCATCAACGCCAAACTCATTGAAGATGATGAAAAGCGGACCAGAGCGCAATGCAAATTGCGTTGGAAGGAAAATTGGAATCTCATTTTCTCCTTATTTACTCCTTGCATCGCAAACTGCCGGTGGTAAATGAACAAGGTGAGGTCTGATGAAGGTTGTCTATAGATTTATCTAATCGTGACTCACGCCTTCTTCGATGAAAAGTTTTCGAGATGGCTGGTTAGTCTTCCCCCCAAACCCCTTACGGTGCGTCTAATTTCGAATCTTTTCCATGCAAAAAAAAACGAGAACCGAGATGGTGGAATTTGAAATCCCCCCCTCTCCCTGGAATTTTAAAAATTTTAAAGAAAATATTTTATTTTCATGAATATAATTTTATTTTCATGAATATTTTCGTGAATAAAAAAGGTTTTGTAATTGTTTTACTTTTCTTTTTGACTTAAAATTGTACAATATGACCATGGAGTTGGAGACCTTCGCTTCATGGATGCATGCGTCGATTGGGAAGTTATGAATTTTTAATATTGGGGAAATATTGGAAGGTTATGGTAGGGATTTTTGTATTTATCTCAAATCGATTGAAGTAAAATAGCTTTGAAAAATTATATTAATCAAAACGTATCCGATAAAAAAAATTAATTTTAAACATTAGCAGAAATCGTGTAGTAAATTCACTAGATTAAATATATTATTTTTATGGGTTTTTTTTTAAAAACATTCCAAGAATGTGATCTAAATATTATAAGGAAGAGTTTACAGTTTTTATTTTTGTTATGTAAACCAGCCAAGATGAAGTTTAAAATTGTATTTAATGAAATCACACCACTTCATTTTTTTTATATTTAACCAACAGTAAACTCTTTCTAAAAAAAAAGGGGTGATTTTTTTAAAACCCTTTTTTATTCAGTACTTCTGTTGCCCCCCGATTCTTCGATTAATAGTTGCAGAATATCTGTGGTTTGGATATTATTTATTTCTCAAAGGGTTTGCAGATTTAATCAAGTTTTTATTATTTACCACGATTAAAATGTTATTACTTATAAAGACGTGATACTACCCCTTTTTTCCATTCTTTCCCAAATTTTAAAATCCCCTTGGAACCACTACTCAGCCTGGTATGAACGCAAGTCTTTAAATCGTGATTCATGATTAAGACTCCCGATTTCATTAAAAAATTGTAGCGGGAATAACAGAATTCGCAGCATAATAAATCTGTTGTACCTTAAAATTTCTTATGGATTTATGCGAAAATTTGAATGAAATATTAACCTTATGCACAATTTGTACTGAAAATTATACGATCTTCGGAAAAATCTAATATGTTATTTTTAAAAAAATTTTAAAAGTTTTAGGCTTGGAAAAGAAACTTTTCGAAGTTCCCCTTGGGAAATATCGGAGAAGTTATACATAAAAATGGATTAAAATATGAAATATTAATATTCCAAATAAAATTTAACACGAATAGTAATTTTAAGTATTTATCCTTGTTTTTAAACTACAAAAATAAAAACTGAAAATCTTAATTTATTTAATACCAACTGTTTCACATTTAGCAATTCTAATACCAAATTCATAGAAAGAAATTGTGTTAAAAAGTAATAATGATAAAGAAAATATCAAAGATGTGTAATACCATTAGTACTGTCAACAAAAATGAATAATTCCTTGTGTTGTCCGACTATAAACAATCAATTTTCAACTGAATGTGTGCATTTGAATATTGAATAAATAGAAATTAGCTCTCTTGTGAATTCTAATTGTTTTTTTAACATAGAACTTGAATTTTTACCTTCGTATTGATATTTTTAATCCCCTCTCCTATATATATATAAAAAGTGATTATTGTATCTTTACTATAATTTATTTCTAACAGGATAGAGACGATACCTTAAACACCAGTTAACTGTTTTATATATTTGAACCATTTACCTCGATGCTCTTAAATTTATTACACGCGGCATCTTCAAAGCGATTTACGACTTTTAATACGATTGAGCAACAAAACCAAAAACATCCAAATGTTTCAATTCCTTTCTCCTTTTTTTTTAATCGTGTTTCGAGAACGTATTTGCGAACTGGATGATAATTTTGAATGGTATCCTATCGAAATTTCCAACTTGCAGCATTTTGCTAGTAGAAAAGCCACTGGAGATGTATTTTTCTCCTGAGTACTATGTCCTTCAGGATGAGAAATGGCAACTTTTGGAAGAAACATTCTTCTTTTCTCTCTCTCTCATGTCTGTTTAATGTTTTTTACTAATTATTATTTTATTATTAGTATTATTATTATTTTTGAAATTCTCTTCAGCAATTGATGGAGCGAAACGAAATTCATTCAGGAACACTCTAAGAAAACATACACATTCTAATTATTTAATATTTTTTTCTGTTTGTTTCCTTAAGGTATCAGACTACGTTCGGAACCGTGATTTTGCAAAGGCGTATAAATGGATAACATTTATGATACTTAGTGTCCCTTAGATTAGAAAATGAATATGAAATTGTTTTCAGAATAGTATTACAATAAAAAATTATTTAAGTACAATATTTTGACAAAAAATGAACATACAAGGACCCATTTTCAAAATATTCTCCTTTTGCGAAAAAAGCTTCTATTATAATAATATTTTGCCTGAATATAGCTCAGACCTCGGTACAGAGGCTCAACTAGAATTTTCGAAATGTATAACTTAGAAGTGGGTTTATCCATGTTTTACGACAACAGAGGGGAGAAGTTTTAAGAAAAAAAAAACGCCGATAAAAAAAAATGATTTCAATGGGTTGTAACTCTGAAAATAATGTGCATTTTTCAAAAATCATAGTTCAGACTCTGTACAGAGGTCTGAGCTATATACAGGCAAAGTATTATTATAATAGAAGCATTTTTCACAAAAGGAGAACATTTTGAAAAAAGGTTATTCTAAGTTAATTTTTTGCCGAAATATTGTATTTAATTATTTTTTTTTGTCAAAATGTCCTTAAAACAATTTTTATACATGCATTCTAATCTAAATGACACTAAATATCATGAAAATTATCCATTTATGCGGCGCTTTTTTAAAATCATGGTTCCGAACGTAGTCGGATACTTAAGGCCTTCCTTTGTCTACTTAGGCAATAAAAAAACTCCTTTACAACTCTTAAGATGTCAAAATATAAAACCAAACATTTAAAATATTTCCATAATGACTATTCTATTCTAATAAGTTTTAAATAGTTATTATAAAAAATAAATCGACTGAAATCGCGGGTTTCACTGAAGACCAGTATGCGGACTGAAAGATCTGCATGTTCGTTAAAATTTAAATTGACGCCCACAAATCCCCTTTCTTTACGTAGAAAAGAAATTAGGATGACTGTGCTTCAGAACACGAAGTCAGTCGTTAGAAATCTAGACGCATCAATTTTTTAAACCAAATACCATGTACAATAATTTTATGGATTCTACGGTTTTCGCTGATTTTTTAAGTAGTAGGTATTGATGAATTTGTTTAATGAAAAGTTAAACTTCAAGTTCGTTGATAAATTAACGCAAAAAAAAGGGACTTTCGAAAGATATATCTTGGATTGCTAAAACGTTTTAAGTCTTATGTGGGAGTTATCCGTATAGCAATTCGAATGTTTTAAATCGTATAAATAATTTTTTTCCAAGTAAAATAGTCTTCTCGTTTTGTGTTCTCTTTTGATTACTGTTATGTTTTTAAAGCTGTTATATATGTTCGTGAGATTTTCAGTCAAAACGAGCATTTATAAATAAGATGGTGATTTATTCAAAACCGACATTTTACACAGAAAAGTACGCACCAATTTTTAGTAAAATATAAACAGCTTCCTACTGAACAACATAAAGCTTTTTGCGCATAGGCACAGAATAATTTTTTTAATATCTTTCATCTATGAACAGCTCTCCTGTTTGTAACATGATTCTTTAGAAAACTCTTGTGTATTGTGGTCGTAGAAAGAGATTGCGAAAAGATTTTCTAAGAAAGTGTACCATTTCAGGTGTTTTCAACTTACCTGTTCTAGACAAACAAAATTCCGTCGACCCCTTCACCTGCATTTTCAGGGAGCAGACGATTTGCGTACCCCCTTCTTACCCTACCATGTAAGTGATGTCCATAGCGAAACTTCAAAGGAACCCAGTGCTCCTAAAGGTCACGAGAAGGGACAGAATGTTAGGAATTCGTAGCTCTTTCACTATGCAGGTTTTCGCTCAGGTTATCAACGACCATTTTAGTTAGTCTCCTATCTTTTTTAAATGCTTCATTGGTTACGCGGCATTTTCTAGGATGGTCAGTAATGTTATTCGTTAGTTTTGAATTCTGAAACTATTCTACATTGTATACAATCAATATTACAAATACAGAAAATAAAGACGCAAAGGGTTGCAAGTAATTAAAATGATCTAAAAAAATTTACACAACGTATAGCCCCTTTTATTTCATAAATACATATTTAAAACGTATGTAAATTGGAGCACACAGAACTAACTCCCCGGATAACTTCACAACGTCTTTCAAACATTATAAAATTAATCTCTGATGGTTTAATTCTAACTCTACGTAATTTTTTTTATTTATTTATACCAATTATGATGGAATGGTTATTTCAGATAATAGCCCTTGTGTAGTTTCAGATTGTAATGTAAATAAAGCAATCAATCAAATCTTTTGGGGTAGCTGTTATTTAGCAGAATATTATCGTCTGCGCTGTTGCCGTTTGAAAATCGTTTACTGTTTTCTTCGTGCAAGGTATTAGCAAAATACTTAGAACAGCTTGTCCTGTATTCATTTTACATCAATTAGATGCATTTAAAGGTTTTGAAAAGTTATGTATGATAACTGAATAGCTTTTTTAATGATAATTACTTCGATGCGTTTCAATCAGTTATCGAAAAATTTAAATCATTCTAAGCGCATTGATAAGTCGGCCTGTGAATAACCAGACAAACGAGATTGACCAACATGTGAATAAGGTTATTTTAAATACCATTACTTTATATTTCTTTTATTGTTTATGGACTATATTACTAAAATTATAGATTACTAATTGGGTACAGCTTTTCATGGCGCAAACGGGAACGGGGGGGGGTTTTAAAGTTCACCATTCTTGTATCATGCTTTTTTGATTTGTCGATTTTGGAAAAAAACACAAAAAACTAATTATTGAATAATTAGCATTTTTTAAAAAATTAATCATTAATAAAAAAAAATTTTAAATTTTACGTATTATATATTAAATTATAACCAATGGGAAAAAAATAAAATTTTTGGGGAGACCCCAGATTGGGGCGCCATTATATATAATTACTACAACATTTAACTCTTACTTAGAAAAATAATAATTTAATGATCAGGCAAGATTAAACTGTTGAAATCAGGGATTGAAATTCATTTTTGCCTTATTAATAGAATTAATAAATCGAAAATATTTACATCTTTGTTTTTAAGTTCTAAGAATATTTAATTTAAACGGTATTCTAAAGGCATTTGTTATATCAATAGTATTATTGTGTGAGCACAAAAATCTTTTACTTTTATGTGTAAATAACAATGGCGAAGAAAATTTTTCTTGCAAAATTTAAGAATGATTGGGAATGTTTCTGGCGTGCTTTTTTATTAATATTCAATTACATTGGGAATGTAATATCGCTGTTATCCAGGTGTGGAAATTGCTGACGAAAATTTATAACGAATCCTTGAAAGAGTCATTATATATTCGTCTTCTGAGGTCATTAGGAACGCATAAAAAGTAAAAATTCTAATTAATCTAAATGATTCTCTCTCTCCCCTTTACGCACCATTTTCAACAACTTTTATATTTATTATTATTATTATTTAGATTCAGAGTAGGGAAGAACATCAGTGCATTTTTCGAAATTTTTTTTCCCCACACATTATAAATTGCTATTCGATTGTACTTATTTTAACCTTGAAACAATTTTTGTGGATGTAAATGATGTATTGAAGTAACCTTCTCACAGAAAATTTCTGTTTTAAACTTTATCCTCGATGATTATTTTATCCCTTTATGTAACTTTAATTAACTATTAATAGTATTTTTAATGCTTAGCAATTTATAATTATATTTATAAAGTATTATATAAATACAAATTTCTACTATTTAAAATTCAATTATCTTTCATTAAAAAATTTTTTTTTGGGTTTGTTTTAAAGAAAAGTTGAAGATGCAGAAATTCAGCGCAAGGGAATTTTTACCAGAGTATTTAATTTTAGAACTGTGTACCAGAAATACATTTAACTTCAAATAAAAAAATATAAAGATATTTTTTATTCCTTTTAAGAATTTTTCTTTCTTTAATTTTAAATAAATTTTAAATTTTGGTTTTTAAACCTTTATTGAATTATATTACGGAAATTGAAAACATCTGAAGGAAACATTTTTGAATCTCTATGGAAAAATAAAATTAAGTTTAAAAAAACTTTTAAAAACACCCTTTTATAGTTAATCGAACTAAGTTGTAACTTAATCTTTTAGTCACCAAATCTGGAATTAGTCGCCAGATGCTGGATGGGATATGAAAATGGGAAATCGCGTTAATCCTGACGATCCTATCAGGACAATGGAGCAAAATTATTAAATTATTGTATTGTCTTTTGTCCTGGACAAGTGAGGAAAATTTGAATTAATCTGACCTTTTAAAGTGGGTAAAAATTGTTTTCAAAGATTCCGTTACATACAAATGAAGCTTATAAAAGGGTGTTAATAATAATAAAAAGGAAATAAAACGCAAATAAGTAGCTCGAACGGGGAAGGTAGTGGGAAACAGTTTTATTAGTCGGAATTTTATTATTTTTCAGTATCTTGAATGCTTGCTATTTAAAGTTTGATAATTAGGTAAAGATGTATAAGTAATAAAACCTTAAAAGTTATTAAAAATATTTTTTTTACTTGGTTATTTAAAACCAAGTGCATTTTTTCACCTATATGCGTTCTTATTGTTAACAAATATGCACGTTTTAAATATAGTTTCTGTGAAAAGCAAAAATTGGCGACACTAAGGTGCTTGAACTGATTGGCTGGAAAAACATGATTGTATTTATCATGTGACTAAGACGTCACATGAATTTAGTCTATTTAAATTAAAAATTATGTTATTTTCTTTTTTAGATAATTATGATCGCGGGGAAGCATCACTTTCTATTGTATATAATTCAATGTTAGTGAAAACTTTTTCATTATTTTTGTAAATTTATCTTACTGTAACTGGCAATGGTTTTGGAAGTAACTTCGATTGTAAACAGGGTTTTAATTTTGTGTTCTTATCTTTGTTCATTTTAAAAAGAAATGTTTTTTTTTTCTGTTTAATTCCATCTCTTGACGAAATTTTAAAATATATATGACGAATAATTATAAATAACCTGCGTAAGAGTCATTTTTGCTTATGAATTTTTTTTTTATCATTTTGCTGAATTATAAAATTATTTTGTACTCAAAAGAGAAAACCATGGCCTCATTACGAACTCTCACGTCCACGTTATCGGAAATTTTTTTTATCGATATTGTAAAATAATTACTATAAAATATTTTAAAAGATCTTTAATTGAGATTAATATTTAAAAATATGTGTAGCAGCCTAATGTTTGAGGTTATTTTACATAGTGTCATATTTTGGATACTGTTTCAACCGGTTTAGAGAAAAAAACTGATGAGGTGAATTGTTTTCAGAACGAAATAACTCCAAACTATTTTTATAAAAAAAAAAAAAGGTGCGAAAGGGCCAAAAAACCACTAAATTCCCGGGAAAAAAGAAAAGTTTTTGGTGGCGACGTGTGACCCCCTCCCCCAAAAGGGGCCCTCCAATGACTGGAAGCCATGTGAAAGGCGAACGTGTGAGTCTAATTCAAAAGGACGATCGGTGGATAAAAATTAAAAAATCGGGATGAAAAATATGGGGTTGGGGAAAAAGAAAAGTTTTTAAAATTTTTTCGTAAAAGGGTTTTTTATATAAATATATATTTGGAAAGAAATTTGTAAAATTTTTTTAAAGGGGAACCAGAAAAAAATAGATAATGAAAATAACAAGAAATAACGTAATAAAATATAAAAACAAAACATGAAGATCGAAAAAATACAAAATAAAATAAAAAAAACAAAAAGGAACTATAAAAAAAAACCTGGGGAGTCAGGGGAATTTCAATTTCGGACTTGGGGCCGAATAAAAGGGGTTTAACTATTTGGGAAACCCCCCTTCCCCCTTTGCAACTCGGTAGGAAAAAACCAAATAAAAAAAAACAAAATTCAAAATATATAAAAAAAAAAAACCAAAAAATTTAAAATATACAAAAAATCACAGAGAGTATGATAAAAACTGGGTTAATATTCTGAAAAAAAAATTCTCCCCAATTTTTTAAACAGAAAATATAAGAAAAATATATATATATATATATATATATATATATATATATATATATATATATATATATAATATAAATCTCGCTTTTAATTTATAAATGCAACGATTATAATTTTGCAAAATTTAAAAAAAAATTTTCTTTTTTAGTAGTTATTGTTTTTATTCAGTTTGGTGGGGGGGGTTTCATTACTTATATATTTCCTTTTATCTAAAGTGCTGGGGGTTTTCTAAAACCCTGGGGGGCCATGTAAATCTTCCCTTTTAAATTTTTTAGAAAAGGGGTCCGGAAATGGGACTAATTTATTCCCTTTTTCGGGGACCCGGGCCCCCCGCAATTTGGGGGGCCCGTATCATTGTGGGGTGCTTCACTCCTGATCTAAAAATTGTTTTTAATCTATCTTCATACATTTTGATCATTTAATGCAAAAATTTGATGCTATTTCTTTTGATATTTTTATAAGTGTTTACAATTTTTCATTGCAAGTATTTCTTCTTTTTAATGGCAATTCATTGACGTCATAGTCACATGATATGTGAACCGCTGATTCAACAATCAATTCAAAACTCATTGACGTCATAGTCACACGATGAAACTATCTTGTGTTTTCAGCTAACATTCAATCACGCCTGGGTTTGCAAGTTTTGCTCTTTGCAGAAACTTTTAATGTACAAAATGCATTTCTATTTAAAAGTATAAGCATAAAATACGATTTTTTTAATTTTAAAAATCTTTTTGAAAATTTTTTAACATTTAAACATCTTATCAAATTGAAATTTAATTTATGAGTTTTCAAATAGAACAACAAGTACTATTTAGTGGATGTTTTTTTAATTCAATGGAGAGTACGTGTTTGTCTTTGTCATGTGATCATGTTTGGTCATTGGTCAAAAATATCGTGCCGGGGAGCCGGGTCAAGGAAATAACTCGAAGACCCGCCACGGGGCGACATACGTAAATTTGTCGAGAGCTCAAACGTCCTCCCGTTGATGAGGTGTGTAGTTAGGAGAGAGGGGTGCCATTTCAGGTGTCGTCCTCGTCGCTTGACCATGGTTCAAAATTTCGAGGACCGTCGCCATGAGCCCTTGAGTAGCTGAACAAGTGCAACGTTAATATTCACTATATATATATATATATATAAACGTGCTTTATTTCAGACAACGTGGACCCGTCTTCAACTACTTTACGTTACCCATTTCAGATTCAGAATGAAATTTGTAAAATATGAATTTTACTGTGTGTTTATAAACACAAGTGCTTAAATCTGCATTTTCCATAATCATTGTTTGGTGTGATGTGGAACTTTGGAGAATGGGGTGTAGAGGACGCTAATGCACATTAAATTTGTTGAGCTCAAAACCCTCCCGTTGGCGTGGTGCTGTAGTTTGAAGAGGGGTGACAGCTCAGGTGTCGTCCTCGTCACTTGATCGTGGCTCAAAATTAAGAGGTTCGTCACCAATAGCCCTCGTGTTGCTTCGTTGGGCGGCATCAATAGCCACTCACTCACCCAAAATCACAGTCCACTCGGTGCAGAATATATTTTACAATTATTAATGCGCTTTTGAAAGATCGTCTGCGTTTTTATCGGGAGCATATACAAAAATGAAATGCAATTTGTTTGTAAGCTATTCAAAATTCTCTAGGAAGAATAGAGGGCTTAAAATATTTGAAAGAATCGAATTTCACAATTTCAACATAATAAAGTAGATTTGAGGAAAAAGGCAAGTGATGGGCTTCTACATTTAAAACAGAAAAACATTTTGCTAAATTTTTGTAGGCATTTAGGTTTTAGATCAGAATTTGCCTCTGAGTCTGAGTATACTTCGAATGAATTTTAACTTATTCTATTATTGAGGTTATATATATAAAACATGTTGGTTGTCAAGTTTGGTCTCAAGTGTTCTGAAATTGTCCTTTAGGAACGGCCTATTTAAATTGAATTCTGGTGAGAAAATATACTAATTTTTTGATTAAGAAAAGTATTCTTATATTTTTACTCTCGAAGATAGTAATTTTATTTATTTTTAAAGTTGTATATGTTTATGTTTTGTGATATGTATATGTTTTAAAATGGGATTATATATAAAAATTTTGAACAAAATTATGATAAATAAACAAGGACTCTAACTTATCGGTAAATTTTAAAATCCGATGTCTTTTTTTGTAAGTACTGTTAGTTTTTTGACCGAAAACTATATAAATATTTCTTCATGTACTGTTATTGTTATTGTATAAATAGTAATGCAGTGTCATCCAATATGAACTTCCTTCTAGACTAAAAAGAATCCAATGTGACACTTTATGTGTTAATATTTCCCATAAATCGTAGCAGAGTTTCATTGAATGGAAAAATGGAACGGCATGACACATTTTAAGAATACACAATACCTTTTGCTATAGTATTTTTTGATAGCTATTTGTTAACGTTTTTATTTCTTATTTTTGATCATGCTATAATTTAAAAACAACAATATGTTGTTCATTATTAAAAATGATAACGTAGTTCTACTTTTTGTGTAAATTCTGCACTGGGATTTGTTAACATTTCTTACAAAACAAAATTGGATTTTTTAAATTAAAATACTGTTGTATATTGAACTTCAGTTCACAAATTACTCGTGTCAACTGTAGCTCTATTAGTTAAGTTAGCTTAAACGTAGTTTAATTAGTGATTCAGTAAAGAACCCCTTCCCCGTCTGTCCCTTAGTCATTTGGCGCCCACATCGTCATAATTTGGCGCCCAACGTGGGGCGCCAAAATGATAAGGACAGACGGGAAGGGGTTTTACTTAAGTCCACTAGTTATTAAAACACGTTTATTAGACAAAACAAACACATTTACATACATAACTAGAGAACTAACAGTTGACATAGAATTGAAAGGGATCGGAGCGCATGCTCATTACGTCTTTACAGTTCCGAAACTTGGCCATCACTGAAGATTGTTCTGTTCGCTAGAGGGCGCGAAAGTCTCTTTACTGTTGATATGGAAGAGTCTAAATAACGGGGGTTACACTCGTACTTTAAAATTTTACCAATGGCTGGTTTAATGGAAATGCATAGCTGTGGTCGGAATGCATGAACACAAAGGGCCGGCTCTAGCAGTTTTGCCACCCCGGACAAAAATGGAAAATGCCGCCCCTCTTCCCAAAGCAAAAAGTTATCATTAACACACACACACATACATATATATATATATAATCCTAATGTCCTAAAAATACAAAATAATTCGAAATTAGGTACATAATTACTCGTTATGTTTCACTGGCGTAGCTCGTACTGAGTGAACCCTGTATCCAAATTCCCTGAGGACTTTTTTTGGGGGGAGGTGCAGATCTTTACATATGACGATGTTTTGCTTACACATTTTGAGGCCCCGCACCATTGATACGGTGATAGCTACGCTTCTGTTATGATTTCAAACGAGTAAAATGTAAGAAAAGAAATACCGTTCTTGAAGGCCAATTTCTTAGAAAAAGAGTCTACTGATGTGTGTGTGGGATCACAAGCGTTTGTTTTAACTTATAGTAACTACACCCAAAACTAAAACAAAACATCTTCTGTGGCTCTCTATCTACTAATAGCTCTTATTAGCCTTGTTCCCTTTTAGAAAAGCTGGCACTAGACATCGCGTATCGGTGAAAAGAATGTCCGTTGTGATGTCCGTCTGTGTAAAGGAATGTCCGTTCTCCTGGATGGGGAGAAAGAGTTACAGTGAAAGTTGTGTAAACATATCAACTTTCATAATTTAACATATACTCCCGCCTCGAACCCTTCAAGTTTCAATGTAAAAGAAAACTGACATTAAACACAAACAGTACAAAATGAGGAAATAAGATACTCCAAATGTAATACCAAATTCACATCCAATAATATTTCAGAAAATATATCGCATTTTTTTAAACATAAAAAAATATTTTTCAAATTTGATCCAGATGCCGCCCTTAAAATTTGCCGTCCCGGCAGGGGTCTGGTTTGTCTGGCCCTAGAGACGCCCCTGAACACAAGAACCATCAACTATCAGTTCCTTGGAAATTAGTGCATCTTTATCTACTACAAGAAATGTAAAATGTTTGGTGATCACGGTATCGGATCATGGCAGGCATACCATAAGTTCGAGCCACGTACCATTAGAGACCCACCGTGTAGGAGAGCGTTAAATCTGTCGAGAGCTCAAACGTCCTCTCGTTGGTGTGGTGTGGTAGTTAGGAGAGGGGTCTACCAGCTCAGGTGTCGTCCTCGTCACTTGACCGTGGTTCAAAATTACGAGTTCGTCGCCAAAAGCCCTCATCTATCTGAACTGTGCGACGTTAATATAAGCTCATTCATCCCCTTGAATGCGAGGGCCGCGGTAGCCAGTGGTATAGGTATCGGATCATGGCATGCCTTGTCACGAGTTCGAGCCCAGTACCACTAAAGACCCGCGTGTAGGGCAGCGATGCACGTAAATCTGTCGAGAGCTCGAAACGTCCTCCCGTTGTTGTGGTGTGGTAGTTAAGAGAGGGGGTGCCAGCTCAGGTGTCGTCTACGTCACTTGGACCATGGTTCAAATTACGTGGTCCGTCGCCAAAAGCCTTCGTGTGGCTGAACAGTGCAACGTTAATATTCAATCAATCAATCAACCCTCTGATGCGAGAGCTCTTTTCGCAGGGGTATCACAGAATTTTGTAATAGAATCTTATACTTTGTCATACTTCGACTTGGGTAGGGCACCGCAGTGCCGGTTTAAGCTAATTTCGAGCTCTGGACGCAAAACATCTACGGGCCCCTTTGGTACTGGAGGATCGAAATTTATAACCAGAAAATTTGGTTAAGTCCAGCTTATCCGGGCCGCTGGGCGCCCGCCCCAAGCGCCCAATGGATAAACCTGCACTGGGGCACCTGGATAAAAATTTAGTTCAAGGGTGCTGCGAATCGAAAAATATTTGGGAACCGCTTATCTAATCAATTAGTGTAAAAGTGCATTAATGTTGTGTGGAACCCCAACTTTTTGTTCGCTTTGAAATTGATTTATATGAAAGCGAGGTCGGTATTTTCTCTTTAAACCGAAGAATAAAATTTTCAGTAAATGATCAAAATGTTTTCAATTATCAGCAAAAGAGCTTTTTATTAAAATTTATTTTTATTTTTTATTTCAGCATCTTGAAGTTTATTCTGCAACTCACACAATTCTCATTTTCAAATTCTGATGAATTTCCATTCAGTTTATTAATTTGTACAGGAATTAAGTCCAACGAATTTCTAAAGAAAATGTGACAAAAATGTCTTTCAAAAAGAAAATTTCTTCTTTATGTATTCTAAAAAAATCTTTCAATCAAAATTAAAAATTAAAAGAAATTTAAAAAAAAAATATTTTTCATTTTGAGGAGGTTTATCAAATTTATACAATATCGGTATAAAACGAAAATGGTGGGGCTTTCGAATCTGGATCTTTCTCCTTGAAAAATTTCTGTGTTCTTCGCTACATGATTTAAATTATACATAATGATAATGTCAATAAATATGAAATTTATGTTATCTTCAAAAACAACTATCCCCTTTTATTATTTATATGAATTTAAAAGATTAATAAATGAAACGTTTATATAAAAAAATTGTATATTGAGCAATAAAAACTTCTTCCCTTTCCGATTGAAGAAAAATTCGTTAGAAGTAGGAAGTCTTCCTAATTTGTATGGCGTCTTGTTTTCCATGAAGAACGTAGGCGGTTAAAAAGGGAATAAATAAGATAAAGGTAATGACCTTTCTTAAATATTGAAATATATATATATATAAATATCAATTTAAAAAACACCAAGATTTATTTTCTTAGAATAATCATCAATTCTACTAATAGGAGATATTTTTTAAATTTAATCTACGTCACAGAGAGAGTCCAAGATTCTGTCTTCGTTCTCTCATCTATTAAAAATCCCGACAGCGCGGATTTCCTAAACGATTATTTCATAAATAAGCTTCTGACAAAGCCCATTGAAAAAAAAATCAATCCTGTTTCATTTCTTATGCACACAATCTGATCATGTTCTTTTTCTACAAACGTTTTATTTTAATTATGATTTTACATAAATCTCATTCAGATTAAAGAAAATAGCCAATCAAACTATACTGACGGTTCTTAAGTAAATTTTATGTTCTTAATTTTGAAAATTACAACTGACAATTTTTATATTACTTTTTATTTCCGTTTTTGATTGATGCATATACCGTACTTTCAATGTGATCAAAACAGAGTCAACATTTGTACAGTAATTAAAAATGAAAAAATTCTTATTAAGTTCTAATGTAATATAAATAACACGCCAGATAATAGTCTAATACAAGTAGTGTGGCCACGGTAGTCACGCGGTCAAGGTCGCGGATTCGTGGTTGGCATGTCATGAATTCGAGTCAAGTACAGCTGAAGACTTGCCGTGTAAGGGAGCGATGCACGTTAAATCTGTCGAGAGCTCAAACGTCCTCCCGTTGGTGTGGAGTGGCAGTTAAGAGAGGGGGTGCCAGAGCTCAGGTGTCGTCCTCTTCACTTGACCGTGGTTCAAATTTAAGTGGACTGTTGCCAATAGCCTTCGTACTGCTTCATAGTGCGATGTAAATAAAGCTCTCATTCATTTCCTAATAGAAGTAGTTTAGCTCCAGTTATTGTTAGCTGATAATTCAATTTAAAACGGAAAAATATAATTCGTATTTTGCGAATATGGTTTTTTTAGTTTTTGTTTTTGTTTGACAAGAAATTATGGAATAAATGAATTTTTTTTTAATACTAAGACTTTTACAAATGATACACTAATTCGGAATAGATTTCCTCTGAAGTGACATTGCCAAATTTAGCGGCAAAAATCCTGCAAATTGGTGACCCGGACATGATATGATCGTGCAATCTTTTGTTCTGGATTTTTGAAGCAGCAAAAACTTAATATTCTCTACATATGAGTAACATTTTTCGCTTGAAGTTAAATCATCTACTAAAAAAAAGTTGTATTGTTTCTACACTGAGTTGTAGACTTAATCTAAAATGTATCTTCATTTATAGAATTTTATCTGAAATATATCTTTTGTAGATTAATTCTTTTGCCATCCGATGACTTTTTTTCTCTATCAACTTATTTTTAATTTTTTCGGTTTAAAATGCTAATTTTTTGCTGACTGTGACAGGAGCAGATAGTAATGTAATTAATTAGATTTTTGCGACTCTTAAAATTTCAAACACTTAAAAAAAATAATCGATTGATTTTTTTTTTTAATTATAATTTTTCTGTTTAACCTACTCTAATAACCGAGAAAACCAGAAATCAGCTCACAAAACATATCTTTCCATTATCATTTTGATCTAAATTATTGTATCGCACATTTTCCAACTATCGATACGAGACACGATTGATTCGTGACGAATTACCGTTGCTTTAATTGATTTCTAAACGTTGCGTCCCATATCTACAATTAAATATTTTCACAACAAGAAAACAAAAAAAAATTTTTTCTAACTGTTAAATATGCCTCAAGGCATCACGTTTCACTTTTTGCGTGTTGGTATCACAACTTCTTCTTTAGCCACGACAGATATAATCCTATAATTAAACAACGCACAAAGAAAAAGAAAAGAAATTCATACAAATTTTTTTCCCTCGCCAAAGAGAGCCAACTGTTGCCAAATGTGGCAATCTCTCCCGATTTGTAGGCACCTGACTCGCCCCGGGCAAAACGAGTTCGTTGCCAGATTGCTTACGCGGGATCTACCTGCGACTACGGGTAAAATCGTAGCTCTGCCGATCATCAGGTATTTTCTTCATACCTTAGCGTGGAAATGTAACAAACATTGCGCGGCAGCTTGTTTTGAAATGTGCGCATTTTGTTTATGTGCATCGGGGTTTTCGAATTTTAACAGTGTGCGCACCTGTGCAGAGTGCGAAGTTGCAAGAGCGAGTTTACACTTTAATGCACACATGCTTCTTTTTCATGCTTCAAAGGAATCGACGTAAACAAAAGTCGGGAACTTCAAAGGTAAGTTGTATTTGTTTTTATCTTGTATGTAGTTTCTTTATAAATATGTATCGATAGATCTGTTAGTATTAAACAACCTCTTTGTATTCCCTCTAAATTCTTTTTACTTTTACCGCAAATTTGACTTATATTGAGAAATTATTTAATTATTTTTTATTAGATTTTTACTTAGGTTGTTAAGCTTCAAAATATGTTTAAATATATATATATATATATTGTGTTAGAATAATAAATATTCTCTCCAAAAATGTTCCCCTTCCCCATACATAGTATTTCAAATTTTCTGGCGTGAATTAATTGAAAGTTTGTTGATAAGTTCTATTTGGTTTACATGTAAAGAAGTTTTTAAAATTTTATATATAAAGTTGAAAAATTAAAATCTTTTTTTTAATGTATTCTAGTATACTAAAATATAGCCTAATAGTAAGTCTCGAGATTATATTCTTAAAAAATATGTATTTCCACGTTTTATATACAGATCTATATTATATAGATCAAACAAATGATGGTCATGTATTAACTATCCAGTTACGTAAGCAGACACAGAAAAATCAAGGTAGTGTTCGTTTTTATTGTAAAAAGCGATACGCTTCTTAAGTAATTTTTTTCCCAAATAAATCTATTTTCTGTTTGCATTTGAGACGTGAAACATAGAGGCAGACACGGAAAAGAGTTACTAAGTTGTGTAAATTGATTTACTCTATTGTCTCAAAGCTGCTTTCGAAAAAAATTGCTTACTTTTGTAAAAAAAATTATGGTAGTTTTTTTTCTGTCCCTGATCTTTGTTTCTTAATGGGAAAATTTATCATAGCTGAATTTTATAACTAATATTTTTAAATGATATAAACAAATATTGATATTTATGAAACCAGCCATTTGGGGGGAGAAGATACGCTGAACCCTAAGATAAAGAAGCTTTTTTGGATAAGTTTCTCTTAAGTTTCTGAATTATCTCTAAGAGTAGAAAAAAATTATCTATATTATAATTAAGCTGAATTCACAAGCTATAATATGGGACAGTATATTTATTTTAAATATTCCATTCAAATAACTAAAGTAATACGATTTACATGCATTATTTGACAGCAGACGAAAATGAAAAAAATATATAAATTAAATTTTTGTATCAGGGAAACTTAATAGAAGTACGTATGCAATACGCTTAAAAAATGCAGTTTAAAAAGTGCTATGTTCAGCATATTAATATAAATTTATTTGACAAAACCATCTAAAATTGCTTACATTCTTTTTTAAAAAAAGTATGCTGTTTACTTTTTAAATATATATTCTTTTTCTTTAAAATCTTGGATAAGATACCATGATATATTCAAGTAAGAAAACAATAACAATGGATGTTTAGTAAAAGGCATTGAAAAAATCCGAAATGAATAAGTTTAATTATTAATTTTTTTTTGCCTGAATTTTACAATGGAATTGGAACAATAGAATGATAGAAAAACGTGTTTCGGATAGAAAAACGTTCCAATATTTATATCTTTAATACTCTGTAAAATCAAGGAGTTTCTTGTCTCGTATTTTTAAGTGAAAAAATTGAGCATTTATTGAATAGTCTGAACTTTATCTGTAAAGTACAATAAATGAAACATCCGTATTTTAAAATAAAATATATTTTTTACATTTTGAATTTTTTTTTCTGGCCTTAGAAGTATTTCGAGTTTGCATCGACTTAAAGCACTGTAAATTATATGAGAGATATAACAATCGCGTGCGCTTGTGAAATGTACGAAACAAAGCTGAGTTGAAGAAAATGCAATATTTCGTTGCCATTAAAAGAGAGCTTAATTGTTTAGAATTAAAAAAAAAAAATGGCTGCACAACGTATACGCATGTTAGAAAATTTAAAATGAACCGTAATTGATCTCAACGGGAAAATGTCACTATTTTTTAAAAACCTATTCCCCTTAGCTGTTTCTGGCGAGAGACAATTTTAAAAGATAATAAGAGACATCTTATTTATTGTTCCATTTTATGAACGTATATAGTGACGCCATTAACGGTGTAACCTCAGATTCCCTATTTCGTTTTCTATGAAATGTTTCGAAACTAAAATGAATTTCAAAGAAATGTTTCCATCAGATTTTGATGTGCTGTTTCCATGACCATTGGCTGTTGAATAAGAAGTTATTTTTCTTGGATCTTTTTGAACTTATGTTCTTGTCAACGTGCGGCAAAGCGCGTGTTTTGACGTAGCTGATTCGGAAATTTATCTCTGGCAACATTTCTAACTGGTCATAACTTTTTTTCTGAAATTCAACGTGGTCGCTTGGAGAAGAACATTTAATAAAAATCATTGAAGATTGGAATATATATTTTTGCAAAGATAATTACTTTAAAAACTCACTTCAGTAACCACACAGAAAAAATTGATTTTAGATAAACCGTGCTAAACGAAATAAAGTACTTCAGTATCTTTTCGAACTTCTTTACCCCTGGAACAGTTATGTAGATTATTGAATTTATTTTTGTCAAATCATAATAACAATGATAAAGTACATAAGATATTCTGTTGGTGAAAAAAAAAATTAAGGACCAGTTTTAAAATCTGCATATTGACTGTGTTTTAAATAAATCGAGATTAATTTGGAATTTAAGTATAATTTAGCTTAGTTGTATGGAATTGGGATTTTACAAATTATCATTTTTTATTACATTATTTTACTTTGAGTGGAGAGAAAGGGAATGCAGATAATGCCATTTTTTTTATAGTGCAAAAAAAAAAAATGAAGAAACATAAATTTTTTTATCAAAGTTTTGACTTTTTGACTATAAATAACATTGAACACGAATAATAGGAGCTTTCATTTTTTTATTGTTCCTTCGGTAATGTTTATTGTTATGAAATGTGGTTCATTTTTACACTGACTTACAGTGCTTTATATTTCACCGGTTCTTTCACAGAGCACATAACTTGTCGGTCAATTGTTATTCCACAAGAAAGTGACATTATTTAAAATTAGTTTTTACAAAACATCAACTCAACCATTATCTTGCAAGAACTATTAATTATTCACAAATACCATATTTAAAAATACTGTCATTTTAGTTGTATTATCGAAATAGTTTTTAAAAAAAAAATTGCATAGACTGTTGCAAATTAATTACTTGATGGAAGATAAATCACTTGTCCATTCCGAAAAGATTGTTGGCTTTAAATATATTTTGACAAAATAGAATGTATAACAGAATAATTGTACATTAAATTATTTGAATTTTTGAAGTGTAGCGATATATCGGAAAAATAAGTCCGCAAATTTTTTCTTAAAGTTGTCAATTTTGACGGGAAGAAAAATTGCAATCTTTTTGTGCTGAGAGATTACCGAGAAATATACATTTTTTTTTTTTAAATCCTGGAAGACGCTAAAACATCAAAATGAATCTATCTACGATGCTTCATTTAAAAGGTGCTAGTCGTCGAAAACAAGAAAATTTGGGGTCTCCCAAAATTCTTTCTTCAGCAAAAGCAGCTAGATCGAAAACCACATGTTGGTTGTGTGGACATACTTTCTTAATTCATGTAATCTTGAAATTTGGTTCTGTTTTAAACTTGCTGAACACTAAGGTGACCAGGAAGAGGACGTGCGATAAAAATTTTAAGAAAAAGTTACAGCGTAAATATATGAAAGATTTTATTAATTCAAATAAAAATACGCAAATTACGCATGCATTCCTTTTATTTACTTAAACCAGTATTTTACCATTGAATTTTTTTTTGTCAATATATTTTCTAATACTTCGGAGCAAAAAAATATCCTTTATATATTGAGCTTTACAGTAAGTGCTACAGCTTAAGTATCAACATTCAATCTTGATTTCTCACCTCTCCAAAAATCATTAGCAACCGAAAAAACTCTTAAAATTTCTGCATTAGTTCCAGCTCAGCACAACGTAAATTCATCAAGAATAACTAAATTATCATATGGAAAGTGTTCATTTTTTAAATGGTTATGTATTTCCGCCCATCTTTTATGAATTTCAGAATTCTGATTTACCAAGTGTTTCAATTTATTAGAATTTAAATATACACATTCAGTCTTCTAATTTATTCAAACAGACAACTGTCATCAATTTCAATATCGGGCATTTCTTTCGATAAAGACTCAACGCAACTTTTTATATCTGCCCAATTTACTTGCGATGAAGTCATAAAACACCTTTGAAAACTGTTTTTTCATGTGATATTTGTTTCAGACCATTCTTCGACTTATTGGAAACATGTTTGGTTCATCTCTCAATAGAGATTAATAGATCAATTTTTTAAAATATTGAACAGAAGAAGTAGGAGGACACTTTTCGAGGAAGGACAGAACCTATAAAAGTAGGACTGTCCTTCCTAAAGGAGGATGGTTGGTCACGTTATGAACACTCAGTTATTTAGACCAGTGATTCTCAACCTCTGTGCAAGGGCTGCGGTAGCCCAGTGGTCAAGGTATCGGATCATGGCAGGCATGCCATGAGTTCGAGCCCAGAACCACTAAAGACCTGCCGTGTAGGGCAGCAATGCACGTTAAATCTGTCGAAAGCTGAAACGTCCTCCCGTTGGTGTGGTAGTTAGGAGAGGGGGATGCCAGCCGAGGTGTCGTCCACGTCACTTGACCATGGTTCAAAATTACGTGGTCCGTCGCCAAAAGCCCTCATGTGGCTGAGCAGTGCGACGTTAATATTCAATCACTCACTCCCACTCAACCACTGTGGTGCCGCCAAATTTTTAAAATTATTTATATTCTAAAAAAAAGTCTGGAATTGAATCATTCGGCCATTTTATAGAAATAAACTGTTCATAAAATTGTTATTGGCTATTTGAATACACTGGAGTAGAGAATTATTCATTATTTCCCAAATTTATATATATATATATATATATATATATATATATATATATATATATATAAAAATTTAGGCTCGTAATCTATTGATAGCGAATATATTTGTATATGACTTAACTTTGAATGAAGAGAAAGAAATAATTTTGCTCTGTAATAATCTAGGTTTAATTTCAAACATTTGGAAGAGTCGATTAATTCATTTTGGATTAAAATTAGAGGCGATTGTTCGATAATAACCGAAAAAAGCTTTAAAATTATTGTTAGAATTTTATACATCTTATTTGTGTGAACTTGGATTTTCAGCATCAACAAATATAAAAATGAAAAAAGATCAAGACTTATAAATGTAGATTATGAAATGAAAATGGCATTATCATTTTTACGACCAATTTTAAACGAAATTATCAAAAATAATCAGGCTCAAATTTTGCATTTAAGGTATTCTTATAACTAATTTGTAATTAATACTTTATAAACATTTTATTGTTTTTGTCGTACATATTATTTTATTCATCATTGAACATTATAATCATAAACTATTTCACATAGTGCATTTTAGATAAGCAAAATTCTTCTTAACTTGTTTTATTGTTAGTGTGCCGCCAAATTTTTTGAAACTGTTAATAGTGTACCGCAACAAAAAATAGACAGAGAATCTCTGATTTAGACTGTGGATCGTTATTCTGTTTATTTTGTGGTAGGAACTGAATTCAATTATTCCATTCACAGAGTACAATTATATCACTGCACTTTTTAGCGAATTAAAACAAAATACACAATACGTATAATGCTCTTGAATTATACCTGTGTGTGGAAAACATTCCTATCCTACAAAAATTCTTTTTCGTGAAACCGGTCTATGGTGCCAAAAAGGTTGGAGATAGCTGTTGTACAGTACGTTATTACCACAAATCTGTCTGAAGCAATTCATGCTGGTATACTTATCCTTTCTTTTGTGAGAATGCTCCTTTCTTTAAGAAAAGAATATTTTCGAAGATTACGGTTTTTTCTCAAGCAAAAAAATAAAAAAGTAATGTGACTTGTTTCAAGCGGCTTTGATTTTCTTGTTTTCTATTTAGTTTTCCAATTGTAATTCAAAATCGCATTAATTTTCCCGCGATTTTAAATTTGTAAATTTCTTGAAAGAAGACTTATGCTAAAAGTTTCCTTTAAGTATTCGGAAGCCTAAAATTAGTATAAGTGTGAGATCAGAGAGAATTAATAATTCTTATTAACTACTCTGCTGAAGGAGTAATGAGAAAGGTGTATTAAGGAATACATGAAAAAATGTTGCTCATCTTGCTGAAATAGACTGCGATTACGTATATACTGAGACAGACTTTCAGCGCATACATTTATTTGATGTACAGTATTTAAATTAGCTATCCCTTAGCATTGTATTTTAATTGTTGATGAAATTCAGGAAGC
Source organism: Trichonephila inaurata madagascariensis (assembly GCA_019973955.1). Lineage (NCBI taxonomy): Eukaryota > Metazoa > Arthropoda > Arachnida > Araneae > Nephilidae > Trichonephila > Trichonephila inaurata. Next base: position 27,210 of record BMAV01013317.1, read on the forward strand.
ATTGTCATTGTCACTTTTTCTGTATAGTATTTCGAATATACATGCTCGAAGTATGAAATCGAATTAATGAACGAAGATTAAAACTTTTTGATAAACATGGAAACATTCTTCAAAAATTGTTCAGCATTTCAATAAGTCGCACCGGCGTGTTTTGGAAGTCGAGGCTGTAAGTTCTCACATTTGCGTGGTGTAGAAGTGAGGAGAGTGAAAACCAGCTCAGGTGTGCTGTTTGTCACTTAACTACGGCTCGAACGAATGAGTTATGTTGCCAGTAACCCTCATGTTTTACTTAAGAATGTGATATTAATAAATCATCAATCCTCCAAAAAGTCGCACTTCATGTTAGACGCCGTACATTTGCACTAGTGTCTTTATACTCTAAATTCCTGCATCCAATGTACGTGAAAATTAAAGGGTTGACATAATTTTCTACGTATAATTGGAGTAAAAAAATATTGATATTAAAGAACTATATTTTACTGAATAATGCTGAATTGGAACTACATTGTACCTGAGACGGGTTCTTTTGTCTTAGCTGTCATTTACTTACAAAAAACAAGAGATTAGATTAAATTGCTTAAATTTTAATAACAATAGATTCACGTTTTTAATCTCATATTATTTAGAGCCTTTTTTTTTGTTGAAATTTCTCATGCTATATACATTTGTCTATGATGTTATTTTGTAGCCTACTTTGTCAAAAATAAGGTTAAACTTTTAAACTTCGCAGTAAGGTACTTTTTCAACCTTCTGCATTTAATAAATGCATTGTATCGTATAGTAATGTATCTTAAAAGGTTGCAATAAACATGTGTAGTAAATAACAAGTTCCTTTCTTTCTATTTAAAATACTTGCAAGAAAAACAAGGTTCTATACAACAATCTAATAATTAAATTTGACTTTTTTCTGCCTCATTTCATTTTTTCGAAATATCTAACCACCGAGGTCTTTATTAATGGCAATCTTTGTGAAAGAAAGTGGATTAGAGGCAATTAATTTTATCTAGAATTATTACCCATCTGTTCCACTACTTCGACTCGAGTCTGGATTTAATCTGTATTATCTAATAGGATTATGTCTTAATCATTCTGAGGCATTAAAGTTTTAGAAGGATGGAAAACCATTCCCTCTTTGGGTTTCTAAGCGTTCTATTTTACATTTTGTTTGGGTACCTTGGTTTCCTGCGTAACGTACACTCCCGCATTTGGGGGGGGGGAGGATTCTAAGGGGCCCAAAGCCAGATCGACGCTAAGTACGTATCTGGGCATGGGGCCCAAAACCTGACTTTGCAGGGGAGCCCTAATATTCTCCGTTACGCCACTGAGTCTTCAGTGGAATTTCTTGACTGTGAAATGAGCTGTTATTAATTTTCACTTTTGATTTTTTTTTTGACGACGGACACATTTCATTGTTAATTTGTCAGAATTCTTGACGTGTTGCATTCCAATCCTGATGGGATATGGCCTGATTTCCAAGATTTTAGTATTGTTATACCTCTCGAATGTATTTAGTTTTAATTTCTTGAACTAATTATCTAATGCTTATTTGGATATAAAACTGCTTTTGTGCATTTCAAATATATAATGCCATATCTGATCTGTTTCCCCCCTTTATGTATGAGATCTATTCATCGTGGCTATTTTTTGACATGTGAAAGTTAAAAGATGCTGTTCTTAGTTTTCTTTATATGAGTGTTGTTGCTTCATATTTAGTTTTGTTTCGTGTGTTTTTTAAGTACATAGATAACTCTCAATAAAATTTAAAAAAATCAATTTTTTTAAAAAGAAATTATGAAATTAAAATTGTAAATTCTATTCCTTTATTAAACAATATATATATATAATGTTTAAAAAATATTAAAAATGGATTCGCATATCTATGCTAAAACTGTTTTAAACTAAAAAACATCCATTAAAAATTAAAGTTCTTCGTTAGATGTGATGTATTATTCATCACAACCTACGTCTCGTGAGGTTGGTGGAAGAGAAAGAGGTGGAAGGCCCTTGACCAACCCCCAGGGTGTTCACCTCCAAATTGGGGTGAAACCGATCCATATCCTTCTGACACCTGCTTGGTGCTCAATTGATTGATTGATTATTAACGTCGCACTGTTCAGCTACATAAGGGCTTTTGGCGACGGACCACGTAATTTTGAACCATGGTCAAGTGACGTGGACGACACCTGAGCTGGCACCCCTCCCCCTCCTAACTACCACACCACACCAACGGGAGGACGTTTCAGCTCTCGACAGATTTAACGTGTATCGCTGCCCTACACGGCGGGTCTTTAGTGATACTGGGCTCGAACTCATTACAAGTCAAGCCACGATCCGATACCTATACCACTCGGCTACCGCGGTCACGCATGGTGCTGAAAGCTACGGTTAAAGACAGGTGTTAATTACTAGCCCCTTTGCCACAATGAATTTCGTGGGCCTCGATCTGACAACGTCAGACAGGTGGCATTAAAAACAACAACTTAGCAAAAGTTAGTCAAGTTTTTTCCTTAAACAAAAGTATCTAAATTACTTGGAAAGGTTATGTATCAGAATATTTAATCCTTTTTTCCACATGTTTTCAGTATAATATGCGTGAATATTTTCAAATTTAACTAAATTCGTTATAAAGTCGGCTAATTTAATTTGAAATCTTTTACTATCGATTATTTTGCTCTTCTATATCGGATAAATACTCCTTTTGCTGCTGAAAAAGCATCAATCTTTTCTTTATTGTCTCATCATAATCGAATGGGGAAAATAACTTTCTTAAATAAAAATGAAATTAATTCCAGGCTATCGGGTTTTACATCGCTTCATTGATTTTATTCTGTTTTTGAAAATATCTAGAGAAGAATTTTAGCAATCATATATTATTGCATTTGATTATGTTCCTTTTTTTTCTTTAGTTTTTCCCCAGTGCGGTTTTACAAAAACGCAGCTTGTACCCATCACTTCTATTCGATCACGTTTTGCGACCTACGCTTTTTATTTTACACTTTTTCATCAATCAACCGCGTTCTCGCCTGCCATAGATGCTACTACTGAGGCAGAAAAAGAAAATACACGTTCCTGATACTGAATTTTTGAATTTTGTTGTTATTCTCACTCAATGACTCGTGACCCTCAAGAAATGTTCGACCTCCTCCCGAAAAAAGTAGTTCTTAGAAAAAATATTTTGCTCCTCTAATTTATCTAATTTCGGTTCAGTAGTTTTCTGAAATCTTTTATGAGTCGTTTTTTTTAAATTTAAAAGTATGTTTTATACGTTGGTCAATTGGTTGAAAATATCGCATCAAAATCCTTTCTTAAGCATTTAGCATATCAGATGAAAGATATTTTTTTTTGTCTTGCTAATTGTCTATCCATGACAACGCGTTACAAGACAAGAATGATAGGTTAAACTGTTTCATAAATAATACCGCAAAAAGTTATTTTGAGATGTTCGTTATAATTATTTTAATAACTTAAGTAAAAAAAGCAAGCTCAGTAATGGCTTTAGTTCTATTAATTTTTTTCTTCTAGAAAAAAACATTTTAAATGGTTTTTAAATCGATTATAAAGTTTCAGTTTTATAAAAATAAATGTGATTTATTTTAGTAAAAGTCACTATACTGAAAAACTAAATCACTGAAAAAAACTGATCTGAATCACGAAGTTTAACTAAAACTGAAATAATTTCCACTGGTTTAACGTGTGGATATTTATTGAAAACAAAATGTTTATAAAATTTGAACAGCAATAAAATTTTACTTTTTCTAGAAACTTTTTTCAAAAACTTTTTTTTAACTATAAAGGACGAAAGTTAGATTTGTCGGGTGTTTGCATTTCCCTTCAATAAATAACCTTTAGTGAAACATTTTTTTCGTCCAATTATATTTAATTGCAGATCACTGCTTTTCGAAATCTTTTGTGTCTATCTTCCCTTTCTTTTCGCTCTTTTCTGTGTAGTTTATTATATATGTTGGTGCATTGTGTCTTGTGTTTAATTAACAGAAGAATAAATATAAAGGAGTTGTTATATGCCCACTGTATAGGGATTATTACACAATTTTGGGGATTAATGATATTTTTTGTTTCAATTTTCTATCGTTAGTATCTTTGCAAGTTCACTGTGTACCCAAATTATGTCATTTAGTACCTTTATTCATTCGGTTTTGTGTTAATTTCAAATGTACGTCGGTGAACCCACCTGAAGATATCTTATGTGGCTAGTTGAAGAAATTCTTAATCGTATTAATTAAGTACATTTGAAGAGAGGTTCACCTGTAAGATATTTTATTTCATACAATGTTTCATTTTGGTTAAATTAAGTGAAAAAAAAACTGTAGCTAAAACAATTATCCATAAAACTATGTTTCCATTTAGTTAAGTATTTTCATTTAAAAATCAACACAATTGCGACCTCGGGAAAATGCATCCATTGAATCTTCAAAATTCCATCGCTTTCTTGCGCGAAAAATTTTGTACTCCATTAGAATATTGATAATGTTTATTACATTAATTTCCACAGAACTAAGTGGGGAAAATAAAGATAATTTGACGGTAGGAGTAAGAAAATACGATTTTAAATTCCGTTGCTTTGAAGAGATATTATTATTATGTATTACTTACTTATCTTATTGAACATTAGTTTTCAATAATCCTTGAAATGTTATCGATTCAATTCGCTATATGTATGCTTATTTACTAAAACATTTAGAGTTAAGAGTGAAAAAGTTACAGACTTGGCGTTTTTTAGTTATGCCAATGAAATCCAATTTTTATGTAATGAGAATTGAGATTCCTCATATGTAACTTTTCCAAACAGCTTGCAATAGTAACTATATACATCGATTTTTAATATTCATTCATCGATATACTATTTATATAACAAAACTACATTTTGTTACCCTTCAGAGCATGATTATTCATGGTATTGGAGTGCAAAAATTCTTAATGTGGATTAAAAAGTTTCTTACAAATGGGTTTAATTCTCCCACTATTTCCTCTACTTCACAGGTTCTCAACGTGGGCGATAACGCCCCCTTGTGGACGTTTGAGACTATTAGGGGGCAGTAAAAGACCCAGAGAATATTAGAAGGCACGGAGGGTCTTGGGCAGATTAACCAAATATAGTCTAAAAAAGATTTAAAAAGATATGCTGATTCTGTACTAGCAAAAGTAAACTTTAATATTGGTTACCTTATGTTGATTGTATATATTTAAATCATTTCTATCACGTGTACAAAAAATTAACACTTTTCGTTAGTTCGGGAAGTGGATGAAAAACTTAAAGGTAACACTACATTCAGACCTACATTAAATTAAATGATATGGTAAATTTTAATTTCTGTAGTGGTACGTGTTGTCTTTGCCTGTGAGCAGTATGAAAAATGTTTCGTCCACTGCATTTTATTACGTACATTATCAAGAAATATAATAAAATATGTTAACCAAGAATTAACGTGTGATTCTTTAATTTATTTATTTTGTCAATTATTATCAATTTATTTATCAATTATTTATTTTGTAAGTAATTGTTTATTATGAATTACTTCGTATCAACAAAACTCCTGCCTCTCTTTATAACGGGTAAGCTAAAACTTTTATATATATTCCTCTCTTTTTAAAGAAAGCAGAAATTCAGTTGCGTTTCAATTCCAACAATATCCTATCTACGACTAAAATATATATAACACACATTTAAATATATTTGTGGCAATAGCTATTTCAGATTCGCAAGCAAGCAAAAAAAAAAAAAAAATGAAAAGAAATGGGGGTTTTAAAAAATGCATTCTATTAGTAATAGACTATTTTTTAAAATTTAATTCTTGTTTTCACCATGTATTATGTACGCTCCTATTTCTCTGGAGTGGGAGGGAATGGTATCGAAATATTCACTAGAAAAGGGGGCGCCAGTTCATAAAAGGTTGGAAACTTGTGTTCTACTTAGTATTAACACCTCCTTTCTCTGGTGGTGTCAAGCGATTGGAATAAATACCAATGCAATACCAGACACCCCCTTAAGAGCCTCCCTCTTCTTTCAAGCTACTTAGGCGCCAAACGAAATGGGTTTCTTGTTTTTCCATGAACCATTCATTATACTCGAGTTTCGCCAAAACATTATTTTGCCCGTGAAATGTTTTGTGTTTTCGGAATAATATACAGTTATGTGTTAGTTTTGTCTAGCGATATTGTTGTATCATTTTTGTTCCGCAGTTTCAAGGAATTATTAATAAGACGATAAAATTGTAGTTTTGTTCGAATCATAAGAGTAATTTCGATCGAAATTTTTTTAAAGAAAAGAATAAAAAGGAGTTAAAATCGAACTAGTTGGTGTTTGTCTGGAAATGTAAATAACCTTGGAAAAATTTCAGCAAAAAAGTTTTTGCTGTCGGAGATAACCATTGTGAACTGTAAAATCAGCAAATATTTTTTAACAATAAAATGCAGTAGCTTTTTTTGGAAGGGTAATAACTGAAAATAACTATGTTAAGTAACAAAATTAATTGCAAATTGTGGTTTCTTTGTATTAAAATATTAATTTGTAAGGAAAAAAAGTTTTGATAAGTACTATATGAGAAAAAGTGGGAAAAGCCAGGTTTTTTGATAGTATTCTTTCGCCTTTTTTCAACACAAGAATTGAATTAATATAATTTTTACATATTCTGTATTTAATTTCTTGGTTTCGTAACATTCTATTCCAAAAAATTCGACAAACAGTAAAATCTTTTTTTCCCTCTCATTTCGAAAGGTTTGGAATGAAAGGAATCCTTAAATAGATGATTTGTTGTAAACTGGCATGCTGATTTTTGACACTAATAATTAAATTATGTTCCTGAAAATCGCTTAAGTTTGGCTTACAAATGTATAATTTTCAAACAAAAACATTCTAATAGATAAATAATAAACAACACACAATTGATATCCAGTTCAACTTGAGGTATGAAAGTGTTGTTTAATGACTTTCGGTCTATGTTAGTCATTAGAATTCCATTAGTCTATTGCGGTTATTCCATTTTTTTTTTAAAATACAAGGAAGTATAAGCTGAACGAAATATCTACATTCGATCATTTGTGAAAATAGTCTTGCCTCAAAGATCTGGTTGAGTGCTACAACCACAGCTTCTTATTAGATATCTTGTTATGTTATTCTGATAACACGTATATTGAAGCAAACTGTAGATGCATTAACGCGCGCGAATTACTACATTGAACGGAATAAAATTTACGGATAGATTGATTGATTCTTCTTTTTTTTTTCTTTTTTGTTTTTTAAGGGAAAATTTAAAAATTGGGAAATTTTTTCTTTTTCTGCGGTTTCCCCCGTCTTCAGGTATTTGTGGCTTTCGAATTAGAATCCTGTTAAAGATTATATTAAAAAACAATGTTATATAGAATTAGGAAATTTATGAGCATTTTTTTTTTTTTTTTTATAAAAAAATTAATATGCTGGAGAATTTTTAATATTGAAATTTATTTAGTTTAACTATGCACTTATTTTATATGTTAATTTTTCTCCAAAAAAAAAAAAAATGTCGGAATGATTGTGACATTCACTGTATGTGTAACTAATATAGAAATATTTGTAACTTTAAAAAAAAGTTACAAAAAGCTGTAACTTTAAGCAAGGCATTATTTCTCTTTAGTATTTTTTCTTTCTAAAATATGAATTCGTTCGAATAATTGAAAAAAATATTAGCTTCATCTATAGGAAATGGTAATTCAACCTACTTGATGTATTATATCTTACTAAGCTATATCTATCCTTCATGCATTACTGTTTTAAGACTCTTAAGGAAAATGACAATCAAAAGTGGTTAGATTATTGAGATTCCTAATCTGTGTCGACAGTTGTCTTAAAGATATTATGTAACAAAATAGGATTACAACCGCATTTGGGTTTGACTTTCCTCGTGTTTTAATTTAAATAGAGAATAATTGTTACTTGCAGATGTTGCCAGATCCGTTTTTGGATTGGCTGGATTTTTTTTTTACAATTGATGTACAAAGTTTTGTTATTGGATTGTCAACTTAATATAAGTTCTCAATGTTATTTACCAAGCTTGTGTGTATGGTTGTGTACTTCTATGCACATTATTTCGCCCAGAAGACTGTTTACCCGAATAAAGCGTTTTAAAAAATTTAAATAGGCATTGAATAATAAAAATGTTTCAACAGTTTGCTGTAATATTTTCTCAGGCATCTGAATTAAAATGAAGTTTAGCTGTATGAGTTTATTAGTGGAATCTAAATACTTAGCTCCAACAGTTAAAAGCGTAAAACAGTTTTGATAAAGAATTTCTTGTTGACTTTCATTTTGATAGATTGGTTACGTGGCCAGAGAGGACGTGGTCAGACGGTCATGGCTACTGCGGACACGTGAGGGAAGCTGGGTGGGCAGAACGAACATTCTTGCACCTATTGTGTTGTTTCTCGAATCAGTCACATGTCATCTATTGTGCAGTTTCTACCCTTCAGTATGCTGTTACTTACTATTAATTTTTAAACATTTCTCTGAAAGTTTTTATTGCATTTCGCTATATTTAAAATGCATTCGCACTGCAATATCTTAACAATTTAATACGAATAATTAAATTTGATTGGCAAAAATTTACTTATCCTTGTTATTTGATAATAAAGTGCAAAAAACAAACAAAAAAGGAAGGGGGAAAAAACTTACATGAAAGAGATTTGCCACTTAAAATACTGTTTTAAATTATATTTTTGATTTTTAAAAGCATTTATTTGCTTATTTATCTGCACTCTTTATCTGTTCTAAAATGGGGAAAAAATGTGTCCGCTCTAACCACGATGAGTTTCGGAGTGTCCGCTCTGACCACGTCCGCTTTACTCACACCACCGATAGATTGGACTGAAAGAAGTATAAAATGTTCTATTTGGTAAAAAGAAACGTGATTGGTCGTATGTCGCGTTTAATGTGTTCTGTTCCCCCAAGCAAATCCAAAATGTCCCTTGTGCAATAGATTCACCACAACAAATTTAAAAAACGGGCATGCGCATTATGTCTGCCATGCAGTGGCAGTAACGTACACCCCGCATTACTGGGGCAGGTTTCTAGGGTGCCCAAAGCCTGGCTGCCGCCAAGTACCTACCCTTTGTAAAATCCAACTTGGGGCCCCAAACCTGACTTAGCAGGAAGGCTCAAATATTCGCCGTTACGCCACTGCTCCCATGTGCATGCAGGTCGGTCCGAATTTCATCCGCTAATTTTCTTATTAGAACCCAAGTAAATTTTAAGATATCTTCCTGACAAGAATTTCATTCAGATTTGAATTTAACACCATATAAGCTTAATCAAATTTATTCTTTGGGAATATGTATATAGAATCAAATTATATTTTCACGTTTTCGTTTCTGCTCTTTTCATTGATAAATAGTAACTTAGAAGACGTATGCGTTTCTTAGCACATACTGTGTATAAAAAATGAGTAGATATCCCGTTTTGAGGCGAAAATAAATGGTGGTTTCGTAGTAGGAGAAGGATACAAACTGGTATTAACCCATTAACTGCCTGTTTGAAATTTTTGATTGGATAAGTTATATATGCCCAAAAAGTTATGCAACTGAATAATTATTTTCAAAATTGTGCATTACAATAATTATTTTTGCTTTGAAAATATTTACTCTTTTTGGAGAATTTTTATATTTTATTATATTCATATGTTATAACCAGAGATGTGTACGCAAAATTCCAAAATCCCCATACGGGCGGGGATCGTGGCAGCTTATAAAAAAAGTAAATGTGGCATCAATTCAGTGCACTTGATTGGTATAACTATTCTTTAATGTTCGTGATTGTCATGATTTTTAGAAAATAATGCGACGAAACAGAGCCAACTAAACACTAAAAATAGTGCATTGTCTGTCTCGTTAACTCGTAAATTCTTCCAGATAAAGAGGAAAAAAAAATTTTTTTATTAAAAATTATAACTAAAACTGAGGTTCTTAACCTTATTTGATGAACTTTCTCTTTTCTATGGACCCTCTTTTTAAATTGCCATATTCAAAAATTCATAGGTAAATATTTTGAAATAAAAATCAATAAATAATATGTTGTGGAAAATATCTCTTACCTCATTAAAGAATAATTATTCGTAGCATATTAACGCTTTCCCCTTTCGTAAATTTTCATCGATTAAAAAATGTCAGTTGGAAGTTAGAAAAGTTTGACAAAACGTCAAACCGCGTGTGGCATCGTGTTATTTCTGATGACATTGCAGTGATTAACACCTACTGATTTATTTCATGAATTCTCTCTAAGAAAAGGCAGTTTCACTTAATGTCACAAAAAATAACCATGATGAGTTGCACTTTTTTCATCCGAACTTTGATGCTCATAGAAATTTTTCTGTGGAATACCTAAGGCAGGGATGGCGAACCATTGGCACGCGACACAATATTTTAGGCACGTCCGCGACTAAAGTCGTGTGATATGCCCCCTTTGGTGACCATATCTTTGATTGTCAACATAAGCTAGAGGTGTGGGATTCTCAAAATGAACAGACATTTAAAATTCTTAGTATGACTTTATTAAGAATATAACTTAAACGTCTAACAATTTAGATAAATTTATATAAATGAGAATCTAGAATGAACGAACTCACAGAAATAGTTAAACCGAATCGCGTAACTTAGACCACTTTATCTAAATAATTATATTATCCACCTACTCTCACTTCTGATAATATTACAAGTCCTAATATCAAATAATCAGTCCTACCTTAATCCAAACTAAGATTCAATCACTGTATGGAAACGTCTGGGCGCGCGTGCAATGGTATGCACTTTGTAGCAGGGGCTGGGTGTCCCGGTAACTTTACGATTGGCTGTCAATTCACGCTTGAATCTCCTCTAAACTTAACATTCATCAAATTGCCCTCCTGCATACTGAAACTTCAGTTCTTTTAAAAGCTATCTTATTTGCATTTATTATTCGCATTTCGCTTCTTGGATTTTGGTTGAAAAAGAGTTGCCATTAATCTTCGCCGTCAAAGAACTCAGAGGTTATGTTAAAGTTTGATGCAAAGTTTATATTCAAACATAGCATAGTCTATTATCATTGACACTACTCAATTTTAAAGTCTATTTTTGTTATATTTGCGATTTTTAAGTGTTATATAATATGGCTAGTTCAGCAAAAGAATAAAATGGAAAAGATAGTAAGTGTAACAGAGAATTTTTTCAAATTTGGTGAATATAGAAATATGGCATTATTAGTAAAGGCGACAAAGCAGTATGTGTTTTATGTTCTGGAATAGTGGTAGTCTTTAAACCGGCATTGTGAAGCAAATCCTCCAGTCAAAAAAGTGAACCACAGCAAAAATAATTACTTGCTTAAAAACCGATTGGCAGATGACTCCATTTGAGCATGCATTCTACTAAAAGTAATATCTTACAATCCCCCCTAATATAAGCAACAACAGAACTCACACTAATGTTACTCTTTAATTTGAATTACACGTATAACTAAAACATTTATAACTCGGTGCGAAAATAATTAAAGAGTTTTGTGTTCTTAGTATTTAGTTATTATTTTTCCCAGTTGTCGCAAGTCAAAATTATTTGATGGCACATCTATACCTTACTAAACACTTTAGAAAAAATGGCACGTTGATCCATAAAGGTTCGCCACCCCTGACCTAAGGGGTCTTAGAATCCATTGAAATAATAAATGCGTGTGTACATTAGATTTCTCAAACTGTACTGCGACTTAGTTGTTTTGCGGAGTTTTGCTTAGTTGTTTTGGATACCTTTTTCATTGCTCGTCTATGTACTTTTAATACGTTAAGAATCGTTTTGAGACATTCTAGTATTTTCATATTTGAAAATTATGACAGAACTAAGTTTCGCATTCGCTAAGGGTTTTATCTTCCATCCCTTTTATCGTTACTAAGTACTTCAGATATGTTTTCCTCGCCTTTTCTGAATAGCTGCAAGTAATCGCAATTTGTGTCGTGTTTTTATCAAGTGAGGCGGGCCTTCAGCTTGTATTGGATATGCAGAGCCCTAGACAAACACGGCTCGGTTATCAAACTTCGTGAGCACTTGGGCTGATATGACGTGCTTGTATATTTGCTGAATAAATGTGTCGTAGAGCCGTTGAAAGGTTGCATTTGAATTTTAAATATCCAGTCATTCTCGCCATTTTCTTTTTCGCATATTAATGCGCGCTCACCTGAGCTCGGGATGTCCAGCTTTCTTTTTCTAGCTTTATGCAGAAGGTATCAATTGTAGAGCTTAGTTTACCTGTTCTCTAGACTGTAGAGTTAATTTCGATGACATTGCACTATTTTTCTTTTGTTTTGGAAACGTGGATTGTGCATTAACAAGGAAAAAATATTTGTATATCCAAGCAGGATTTTTCACTATAACTTTGCTTGGTTGTGGTTTCAGCCTTTTATCAATATGATGCTAGTACACGGGTGGGCAACTCTTTTGGATCGAGGGCCATATTGTGGAAACGGAGGATACTGAGGGCCCGCGCCTTTTTGAAAATGATTACGTCTCAGAAAAGATACAAATTGTACCATAGTAAAAAAATCGAGTTAAATAAAATAGTAGCCGTTTAATTTAATTTATTTACTGTGCTAATTTCATATAATCTATAACTATACGGAAATTTAATTTTAAGGGGACACAGTACGATTCAATTGACCAAAATCGGTCAAAAAATCAAATTTAATTTTCTTAGCCTAAATTATATTTTTGTATACTTTTCTATAACCTCACAAAATTTGAAAGCTCTAAACTTAAAAAACGCAGAATTGTGATAGCTTTCAGGTTCGTTTTTATTCACATCTCTATGGCAAATTAAAACTTTAAACTGACTTATCTCAGAAAGATGAAATAACTAGTTTGTCTTTATTTAAAATGCTAAGGCTTTTTTTTCTATTGCGCCTAATGCTTCGAATTTTTTTACCTATTGCTAATAGTACATGTAACAAAAGTTGGTGCGAATTTTTGAATCAAAGCAATATTTATTTTTTTAAAAATAACTGAACTCAGAATTTATACATTTTTTAAGGAATTTTCAATAAACATTCATAAAAAGGAGTATTGTGTATGAATACCAATCATGTTAACGCAAAACCCATACCAACTTTTATTATACATAGTTTGATGCACTTGTAAATCAAATTTCATGCATGTACGTAAATTTTTTGTAGTAGGAGTAGCATTTTAAAATCACTTCCTAAATTTTAAGTTTTTTCCTTAAAAAATTACACGGCTAGCTTTTTATGAAATTTTGAGCACAAAATCTATTTAAAACAGTATACATACATAGAAGGCAACCAAAAAATTTTTACAAATCCTTAAATTAAAATTTTTTGCTTAAATCGTACCATGTCCCCTTAAAATTAGTTTAATGAAACACTTTTCTACATTTTTTTTTAAAAATCAGAAGTGAGATTGCTTATTTAAATTCTCATCACAGCCTTCAAATTAACATCATATAACTCGCACGTATATTTAATATTGTTGACCTACATGCAAGAAAAACTTGCTTGAAAATATATGTTGGACCAAATATTTTGAACATCTGTTAGGTTCCCTGACCGTCTTGGCGGGGCCGCCAGTTACCCACACCTGGTCTAGTATATGTCGGTTCCCGATCATCAACCGTGAAAAGGGGCTAATGCACGTCGAGGCTCAGAATCCGCTCGTTGGTGTGATGTGGAAGTTTGGAAACTGGTATATTGGCCGCAGTTAGCCCTGTTAGCTCCCCCAAAGTTCGGTGTTAATAAACATACCGTCACTCACTGGAGAGTGTAGTAGCTGCTCAGGTGACCCGTGTTCAAAATTACGAGGTTTATCGTCAATACCGCTCGTGTTTCAAAGAACCATGTTAATTAACAATCAACAAATTAATCTCGGTCATCACACACACCGTTGGAGGAGGAGAATTATTAATTTTTTTTTGTCATTCTTTTTTTTCAAACTTATAGAAGTATGTAATTTTTTCTGTGAGTTTTGCTTCTGTCTGTGCTAATTCCGAAGAATATTTCAAAAATTAGTTGTTTACTGCAAAAGATGTTGATTTAAAGAGCTTTAATAATGTTAATAGCAGAGCTGATGAAAAGTTTTTTTGGACTGTTCAATGTATACTTAAGAAATTAATAAAATCAACTTATTGAGTAGGTATTTTATTAGAAAAACGAAAGAGGACATAAGGGAGGGGGTGGAAGGAGGGGAATGTAACAGAAACCAGAGAAAAAGAATAACCATTTAAAGATAACAAATCTCAGGTTATTTGTATTTTATTGATTTCTTCCTCCATTTTCTGCGGTCCTGTTAAGAGATATAGAAAATTATCTATATTGATATAACAGAAGTAGGCAATGTCAAAAGGGACATTTGTAACCTAATAAAATCGTATTATTTTATTTATAATGCAATTAGACAGTATTAAAGAACTGTAACTAGATGTTGAAGTAATAAATAGTTAAGAAAATATGCTCTTTAATATAAAATGCGAATAAATTTCAATGGGGAAAAAAACTAATAGAGCATTAGACGTCAAAAACAAGCCGTTTAGAGTAGCCAAGCACATTCTAGTTTCATGAGATAGGTTTTAATTATAATAAAAGCGTTTTTTAGGCAAGCCGTCCTTATTTACGCAGTCTTTGAATATGATTTCTTAGTTTTGAAAGACAGTCAAATACCGTTCATTGAATCAAATAGCGGTATATAGCGGTATAAAATGAATAAACGAAAAAAAATCTGCAAAATTTTTAATAGCATTGGGGAGGGGCCCACGGTTTCTGAAAAATCAATAGTGGATGTGAAATAACATTTCTAAAGAATTTGTCCAAAAGGTACCATAAAAGAGTTTCGCAAAATCTTTTTAAATACTTTTAAGTCCTCCTCAATTTATAAATTTTTTCGTATCTACATATTAAAAAATATTTAAGCATTAAGTAAATTTTTTAAAAAAATCTCAGTCTTTGGAAGTATGCGACAATAAACAAATCCATTTAATGAATGGAGACACAACATTAAGATAGGAAACACTTTGGTCTTACACCAAACATTTTCACCTAATCTTATCTGTTAGCCCACCTCATTTACACTCGGGGTCACGGATAGATTTTTTTATATGTTTTGTACCTTTTTCGCTGTATAGTTTTCCCTCATTCAGGGTAGCTGTGTAATGATATAATTTGTTATCATTCTGAGGCACCTAAAAACCTAAGGGTCTGAGGTCATTGGATCCTACCTAATATCCTTCTGTGGGTTCCCTATTTATCTACCTTTCATATTTTGGAGGGATTTGTTTTATGCATAATGCTTGCACGATCTATTTTTTATTATTGTATTCTCAAAGTAGTATTTAATGTAAACAATATATACTGTCGAACCTCTATATTGCGAATTTTTCTATATAGTGAACTTATTCCTGGAACCTTGAACATTTCATGATTTTCTTCGTAAAATAACCTATCGAAGTGCATTTTCTATATAACGAAGTTTTTCTTTTGTGGTTCAATTTTTTTCCTCCCTATTTTAAAGTATTTTTGGACATTTCAAGTTATTCTCTCTTTAACACATTTTATGGTGGTCATAAATCTTGAACTGCTTTTATTAGATCCAAACTCGCCAAGAGCAATAGAGTTTTGGACGTTTTATCCAAGAAGTGCAACTTTAACCTACGTTGTCCAGTTCACTAGAAACATCTTCGATATCCCCTGTCACACTCAGTAGAGTTGTCCCGTCTCCCCATGTTCTAGTTATAAAATAATGTGTGTTTTTCCTTGTATGCTTTCAACTAAAATGTTTTTTTATGGGTAAGTGTATAAAATATATATTAATTTTAAAAAAGTATGAATAATTACTTTTTTCAAAACATAGTTTTTATGAATTTAAAATTTGTTTTTTGTAGTTTTAAAGTATATTAAAAGATTAATCTGTATATAACGAACTTTTTTCCAGGATTTAGCGACTTCGTTATTATAGAGGTTCGACTGTATATTATATTTGCTTTCGAGAGAAAGTTTTTTTTGTATACTTTTTAATATTAATATTGTTGCCACGTATTTCAGGATCCAAACCATTTTAGAAACTGATTATTTTCTGTTATATCTGTTACTTAATTGAACCGAATAATGAAACATACATTGTTATATTTTTTTAAACAAAATGTGTTATTCTATTTTTATGTTATTGCGTGTTTGGTGGCATTATATTGATGATTATGTGTTATGGTTCTGACTGATATTCATCTGGAACAACTTCTTTTTGTATGTTTATTATGAACAAGTTGCATAAAAGCTATTTTTACGACGTTTTCATCAATATTCTGTCTTTGAACCCATTTTGTTTCAATAAAGAAAGAATATTATATTTATATGTTCAGTTGGTTTTGTTTAACCAGAAAGTATATTGATTGCGTAAAGTGCGTAATTCTATCTTGGAAGATGGTTTTTCGAAAAGCTTGTACATTGCACGCGTAGTAACTTCTTAGAAAAAGCTTTCAATAATATCTCAAACAACAATGTTGACCAGGGTTCGGCAACCTTGTAGCTGTAGCGTGCCGAATCAATCTACCGATTTGATTCAGGATGCCACACTGTAGAGAAATGTTTGAAACAATTTGATTCCCTCGATGATGCATGCAGAGTTAGGGAATATAAAAGTCAAGAATATAGATTTAGAATTTTATTGTATACTAATTTTGAATCATTTAAGGTATCCGACTATGTTCGGAACCGTGATTTTGAAAAGGCGCATAAATGGATAATGTTCATGATATTTGGTGTCACTTAGATTAGAATACATGTATAAAATTGTTTTAAGGACATTTTGACAAAAAAAAATTATTTAAATACAACATGTCGGCAAAAAATTAACTTAGAATAACCTTTTTTCAAAATGTTCTCCTTTTCTAAAAAATGCTTCTATTATAATAATATTTTGCCTGTATATAGCTCAGACCTCTCTACAGAGGTTCAACTATGATTTTTGAAAAATTCACATTATTTTCAGAGTTACAACCATTTGAAATAATTATCGGCGTTTTTTGCTTAAAATATCTCCCTCTGTTGTCATAAAACATGGATAAACCCACTTCTAAGTTATATTTCAAACTTAGTTGATTCTGTACAGAGGTCTGAGTTTATATATAGGCAAAATATTATTATAATAGAAACATTTTCCACAAAAGGAGAATATTTTGAAAATGGGTCATTCTATGTTCATTTTTTGTCAAAATATTGTACTTAAATAATTTTTTATTGTAATATTATTCTTAAAACAATTTTAAATACATTTTCTAATATAAGTGACACTAAATATCATAAATATTATCCATTTATACTCTTCTGCAAAATCACGGTTCCGAACGTAGTCGGATACCTTAAAAGATATTTATTATCATAAAAATAAACCACATAAAATGGAACTATTTCTTCAATGTAAATAAAAATTGTGTTCATATATTATGTATCTTTTAAATGTATTAATTAAAATATAAAATAAACAACATAAAAATATAAGCAATTTCCCTTCAATACAGATAAATAAAAAAATATTTTAATATTTCCCTGCACCGCTCTACTTCATATCGTAAATGAGAGATATAATTTCTGATTTTAAATTTGACACGATTCTGGATTTTCAGTTGTTAAAGCACTTCTTTGCGGACTCAAAATATTTTTCATGGGAGGAAAGAATTGTTCACACACATAGAGATATGTTGAACCAAAAGTGGAAAGCAAAGTGCATGCAATTTTCTTCAGGCAATCAAATCTCTATCATTGACATCCAATAATTTAAACTAGCTGTTGATTTATCGTTAGTTATCTTTCACACATTTTTTTCGTAATTTCGTAAATGTTTTCCACAATTCTGAAAAGATGTTAGTCCAATAATCTTCAATTCAAAATTATCAATTTCACTCAATTGACGAATTTATAAAGAAGTGTAGAGACTGCTGAGAATTATATCGCGTGCCAAAGGTTGCTGATGTCTGATGTTGACAGTACTTAATACTTGTCATAAAAATATATATATATTAGTTTTCCGACATGCTTTTGATAAAAAAAAAGTTTTAAAAATTATACAATTTCGTAGAGATTTTCTTCATTTTAGTCGAAAGTTTTCACATTGCAAAATACTTCTTTGTTTTGGAGTATTTGAACTCAGTGGCGTTAACAAGTAAGGGGCGTTGGGGATTCAAATGCCATAGTCCAACATATTTTTAATTTTTAACACTAAGATTACGCCTCTGCGCTTTCGCCAATTTATTTTTTATATGCACCTTTTCCGGCTACAAAAGGAGTTTGTGTACTGCCACTGGAAGATTTGAACAAGAACAACAATATTAAATAATCCAAATTCGCGCGTTTTAAACGATTTGTAATGCTTGTCTATATAGAAAAAGCTAATCAACTCTGCAAAACACGAAAACCGACAAATCGATGTATTTAATTTGCCGAATTTATTTCAGAAATTGAACCAACTTATTTTAATTTGTTGGATAATTTAAATTACCTAATCTGTGTTTCACAGACCATAGAAATAATTTTGTGTATAATTAGTTATTTTGAAGGATTCAAACGACTTGATGGTCGTTATTACTCGTACAATCTCGAACAGGAGAGTTTATTTGATAAATAACTGCGTAATTTTTGCTGCATATAATTTTCCATTAATTACGGAGATTATAAATAGGTATAATGGCCGGGGGTGGCTTAGTGATCATGATCTCGAGCTCGTGTGCCCGACGTTGTTTTTGTCGGGGTTTGGTGTTGCTCAAAACCCGCCGTGTATGGAGTTGATACATATTTAATCTGGATGTGGAAATCTTGAGAGCGTGATACGAGCTCGGTTGTCTTTCTCTTCACTTTGTCCAATGCGCTTCCTCTGGTTGCTTTGAAAAGTAATGTCAATAAACTGTATCAACAACCATTTTTAATTGATGTAATTACTATTAAAAAGTATAAATAGTTAAATAAAACCATTTAACTATTTTCTGGGTAACCACATGGTATAAAATTTTAATACGTTTAAACTATTATTGGAAGTGGTTTTCGTGTTGACGGTTTTTCGTATGAATTTCTGGAACGAATGAATAATTATGTTACCTTACAAAAAAAACTTCCCATCTGTAAATGTGATGGCTATATATCCGTTAAGATTATGCGGTTGGTTGTTGATGTGGCGAACTTAGGTTCTTACAAGTCAAACGTGATAGTTTTGCCGTAAATATAATCTAGAACACAATACATTTTAGCTCTTTTCGACTCTCTCCAGTTAGTAGTTGAAACGCCGAATTTTACCTTTTATCAATCATTCTTTGTCAGGAAAATTGTTTCATAGTTATCATGGCATCCCGCATTTGTTATTGAAAATCTAAACTGATGGCAGCATGGGTGACGGTGGTATTTCAGGAAGCGGCGTGCATGTTAAGACATCTAATGGTATGTTTTATATCAAGATAACAAATATTAACTACTGTTCAGTTTTTAGGTCTGAACTTATTGCAATTTATAAGGGACTGCAATTTATTGACACTGCTTCTGACATTGTCTTCGGGGACATTTGGATTTTAACTGACAGCTGTGCTTCTATGCAGCACTTTTCTTGTTGGACAACTGTTGGGGATATGACAATCCTGACTATTCTGGATGCTGTGGTTCGACTTTCTTCTAGACACTATGTACTTTCAATGTGTCTCCTCCCATATTGGATTGAATGGTAACGAGATAGCCGATAGTTTGATCAAGTCTGCCACTGCTGATGCCTTGCGGGGTGACCAGTTCCGGTTTATCCATTGTGCACTTGGGGCTGTTGCCCAGGGGTCCGGAAGGGCCTGTATAAGCTGGACTTAACCAGATTTTCTGGTAATAAATTTCGATCCGCCAATGCGAAGGGGGACCGTAGATCTTCTGTGGTCAGGGTCCGAAATGAGCTTAAATATACACTAGGGTGTGACGTTTGTCTATAACTTTTGCTGAACTTGCCTCTATTAAAAGGATGGCATTGAATGCACTTTGGCGAGTACCCTCTGCTCACTCTTGGCATTTTGGGGGAAAAACATCGTTGGTGTCGCCAACTTAATATTCCTAGGGATTGGCAGACGGCCCCATCGTACTTTTTTAGAGGCCACACCAAGTCTAAAGACCGGCACACGTACATGCTTCAAGCACACTTTACTCAGTTGCCAGGTTTTAGAACAATTTTTTGCTAGCGAGCTCAAAAAGTTGTTCCAAATAAAACTGCTTGAAATTCCAGCCACGTAGTTCTTCGGCGCCCTACGTCGCGAAACAAGATGGCGGCTCCGGTTTCGTTCACCAGCTGGAAAGCCGCATTTAATGGTGTATAATATTTATAACGGCGTATAATATTATAATAGAATGGTGCTCTATTTTTAGTTTACACCATCAACAATTGCGCAAGCGAAATGAAAGAAATAATTTTGATGTTCATTTTTCCGAAGCAGAAAATCGGCGAGTAATTTTTCAATGTGGAGATAGAGCGCGGCTGGACGTCAGAGCGCGTTGTTTTACGCAACCTTCCCTCAGATGCGCCGTACCTGACAAAAAATTGCATGAAAATGTACGTGATACGGCCTCTTACTTTGAACAGGGTCGGAAAGTCTTTTCCAGAGGTCATTGATTCGGAGGCTGATCAGGCCTCCCTCGAGTCATATATTCTTAATATTTGAGTTTTACTTTTAACGACGTTTTAAGAAATCCTATTTTATTTCTAGATTTCTTGAGAGATTTTTCTGGGATAAGAAACAACAACAGGAACATTGTTTTATGCTTCTCAAATTCACGAAAAATATTGAAAATTTCGGAAGAGTCTTTTAAGAAAAGGACCATTTTTAAAGATTTATGTAGGGGGAAAATATCGCATGTGATTTTTCTTTCATTAAAGTAAAATTTTCTCATGATACGATGCGTACGTATGTTTGATAGAATTA
This sequence comes from Trichonephila inaurata madagascariensis, assembly GCA_019973955.1. Classification (NCBI taxonomy): domain Eukaryota; kingdom Metazoa; phylum Arthropoda; class Arachnida; order Araneae; family Nephilidae; genus Trichonephila; species Trichonephila inaurata. The sequence continues at coordinate 48,139 of BMAV01013317.1, forward strand.
GAATATTTTGTAGTTCATATTTATGAATTGAAATTAAACAACTCTTAAAAGTTTTTATTTCATTTTCATCTTCATGTCCTTAACAGAGAGCATTTTTTTTCTTTTCATAAAAGTCTACCTTTTAATGACGGACATTTTGATTAAAAAATTTTTTTTGTGGCAGATGATTATTTGCTTTTAACGGAGCTTGTTTCTCGAATTAAATATTGTTTATTCAAAACAAGACTGAGTTCTGTACTTTTAAATAAAAACACTTTCATGGACTACATTAAAAATTATCCCCCATCACCCGAATTATTTTCTACAAAGCATCAACAAGTAATAGTTTGTGGAAAGTCATAAATGTTTCGCTGAAACCCTAAATCATAAAAGAAATTAATTTTGGCGGAAAATATTTTTTTATTCGAATTGCTCAGTTAAATTTTAATTGCTCATTTAATTCATTAGTTGAAATTGTTCATTTTAAAAACGATGGCTCAGTTGCAAAATTGTTAGCTCACTAATTATTGAATTTCATCTTAGAAATTGTGTGACATATGCACTAAAATTGATTCTGTCAGAAATTGTGTGGCATATACACTAAAATTGATTCTATCAGAAATTGTGTGGCATATTCACTAATTGAATTCTATTAGGTATTGTTAAACATCTTAGTGTTTATTTCAATTGAATTTGAAAATACTTTTTTTTCTTATTTAAGCATATTTTTTTCCTGCATTTTTTGAAATTCAAATGTATTTGTTTTCGATATTTTAAGAATATTTCGCTTGTAATTATGTTTAAATTAATTCTGATCATACGGAATATAAACCGCACCTAATTTTTTCCAATGGAGCATTTTTATAACATTAGTAACCTGATGTACTGAGCTACGTGCATTTCAAACTAATGATCATTTCGCCATTAATTAGTTTATTTTTAGAAGTATAAAAGGTACCTTGTTTCGTTTCCAGTGCTTTAACGCCAAATATATTTTTTAATTTCAAAAGAGAATTTTTAAAGTTGGAATACATTTGAATCTTAAAATATAATATATAACTTATGTATCTATGTATTATTATTTGTGAATTTACTTTAATATCGTGGAATTTTCATTTTCTTGCTTGTAATGCGCTTGGGGTCGAGTCATATTTTTGAACATTGGATGGAAATAATTCCTTTCTAATATCATGTGCCATTTATTTCAAATCGGATTTCCATGTATGCTGAATTAAAATACGTGTACACAAAACAGTTTACAAAAGTAGTGAAGCGCGTCATTTTGCTCATTTCCATGACGCTCGTTTGTGCTACCTCCACAATCATGTCCACAGTCGTTAACATTGTCCTCGGTATTACATATTTCTTCCTATCTCTAGTCGACACTGTTCAGTGAAAATTGCCACCAAGGGTCGTCCGCGTACCTCGTGCGGTTCGCTCTCCGGGGTCCATAAATCTTCCAAAGGTGGCAAATCATCGACATCGCAGGCGTCAGGTAGGCCGGTGGGGAGGGAGAGAAGACTTCTCCCCCCTCATCCATTCCGGATCTTTAAAGCCGGTTTTCGCGTTTTCGCAATAAATTCTCCCAAAGAAGCTCCCTGCTTGCCTCGCTACATAACTAATAATAGATTAGTGGCTGATTTTTTTTTAACCTCCGCCCCTCCCCCCGTGCAAGTAAGGTGGAGCGAACGTGACTGATACCTGTGGGATGGGAGGGGGAGAGTTAAATTCCATCCCCTCACTTCGTGAAGGATTCCGGGCAGTGGTGGTTGTGGCCGTTTGAGTTTTGGACAGGAATGGTTGGAGGATTGCGCATGCGTAGAAGTGGTGCTTTGAATGCGTTTGTTTTCTTGATAAGGAAATTCGATGAACTTTTTTCACATGCAGATGAAATTAGAGAGAGAGCGTGTTCTAAAAGTGAAATATTTCTGTATTAGGGAGTGGCTATAAATGCTTATTGTATTATATATATAAAATATTTATATAAATAAATTTTTTTAAAAAAAATTCGTTTTGTTAAGGTATTACTTGCATTTGGGGACAAAATATTAACCGGTAACATATGCATAATGATGTATTAAGAAAATAAGTCGTAAAATAAGCTTTTATCTAAGGTTTGTATAAAATCAAATTATATGGAGTCATAATATAATATGAATCAGTGTAAAAGATCTTTATTTAAAGGTTTATATCTTGGAAAACAGAATTTAACAGTCAAAAGTTAATTGATGATTATTTCTTTAAAATTTTGTGAAAAATATATATATAAATATTTTTAAAATAAAGATTTGAGTTAACCACATCTTTTTAGTTTTCTTTTTTTAAAATTTTTAAAAATATAGATTAAAATTTAAAATTAAATAGAAAAATGGCCAATTAAAATAAAGAAAATGGATGATATGCCCATTATTGCATAGCTCATCACTTGATAAGGCTTTTTAATTTCAAATCCTAAAAGCAATTGATTGTTTGAAAAGTTCTTTCTCCTGCTAACAATTAGAATGCATATATTTATAAAAATGTTTATATTCCCCATCCTTTTTCCCCGCATTCAGTTTACTTTAGATAATCAATTCCTGAAGACCGTGGTAAGGTGAAATTGATTCCCTTATAATAAACGATCCAAATTAACGTACAATAATTCGAATCATTTTCATGAAATTAAATTTACACCATCTACTTGGGCATTAAATATGCAGCTGACCATTTCCATATTGTACAATAAAAAAGATTTCTGCAATTTTACTTTGCGATATTAGTAATTTAATTATCTTTACGAGTATCAGGGTGACAGCTGCGGTTTCTTACAGCGTTGTCGAAGTCGTCGGAGCCCTCAGAAGTTTCCATGAGAATCCACCGTGTAGAGAGGCTGATACACGTTAAATCTGTTGAGGCTCATCGTCCTCCAATTGATATTATGGGTTTAGAGAAGGGGTGACAGCTCGTGTGGCTCGTCATTTAGCGTGGTTCGAAATAACTAGGTGCATCGCCAATATCCCTCGTATTGCTTCAGAGTACGATGTAAATTACAATTAATCGATCTTTACGGGTAGCGGTCCTTAACTGAGGCGAGGAGTTTACACAATTATTGTAATATCCTTCCTTCCCAGTAATGATACAGCCCAGGGTGATTCCTGGCCTTCTCACAGCTTCCTTCCAGGCCAGCCTCTTCTGCTGGTGTTCAATTTTAGTTCTCAGAACTAGAATATCTTTTCAGGCCATCATCCATTCCAAGGAGTGGCCTGCCCTCGTGTACAATAGATTGGGCATTGAAGACTTATTTAGTGGTGCGGTTCGTCCATTCATACGTGACCTGTCCATTTAATTCGTTGTATTTTTGGATGAAGTTAACAAACAGACTCCTTATATTATGATTATATCGAAATTCTGATCTTCTTTTCGCCATCTTTCCATTTTCCCGAATTCCTTGTAAATAAATCTTAAAATCTTCCTTTCGCGTAGATTGTTATGTTCTCATCTGTTCGAGACGTGGTCCAAGTTTCACATGCATAAGTTAATTCTGATCTTAAAATACTTTTATACTATAGAACATTTGCTTTTCTTTTGATTAAATTCAGTTTTATCTATTTTCGTATTCCATTAAGGTATCCATTAGCCATAGTAAATTGTAATATGTCTGTTAATTCACCTATTAGTATTGAGATACTTTCTTTTAAAAACTGTGTAAAGGATGTGCTAAACATTTTAATGATTTTTTTAACAAAATGATTCAAATTAACGTAATTTTTCTGTATTCTCATATAAGTCACCAAAGCCGGGCGTTGTACTTACTCTTTTAAAATCACTTTGTGGCTGAAAGAGACATTAGCTCCCCTCGTTTCATTCATGGGTGGGAACATCCTTTTTTCTCGACACCGCACATGTAGGTTTTTTTCCCGATGCTACTCGGGCGGTCCACTTTCCTTCTTGGTCCCTAATGACACATGCTTAGAAATTATAATTTCATAAGTGTACCTGTGTGCGATGAGGACCGGCGGTGATGATAGACGCCATCCTACTTATAGAGACGTTTATTTCTCTGTGACTTAAGTTGTATTTAATTTAACCAGATGAATTTGAAATTACGGTAAATAAGTTCGAAGAAGTTATCATCACTTTTGGATTTTAAATATGTTAAATCCGGTATAATAATCATGCACGTTTTTTATATTTCATTATACGATTGCTATCCCTGCATGAATAGATCGTAGTTTTTTGTGTAAGCGCAACATGTCTATCATACATACATCGATTAAGAAAACAAATATGACGATATCGGATGTTGTAACAAAAGATAAATGGTTTTAATGCAAGGGAAAAATTTCAATGGAATTTTATTTGTATTGGAATACATGTCAAAATTGTTTTTCTATTTAGTTTGAAGAAAAAAATGTACTGTAGTATTTATACATATTTTTCTCACAATACTAATGTAATTTATTGCAGATTTTTTTTAACTCACACTCTCTATATATTTATTTATTTATCTTGGCGGAATTTTCAATCGTTAATAAAATACATTTTAAAGCGCTCAGTTGAGCTGAAATTTAATATACATGATTATTTTGGACGACAATACAATAGTTTAATTATAATTAATAAAAATTAATTGATTAAAACTAATTGTTTAAAGAATTACGAATGCTTCCACGTTTGCGACTTAGCGACCATTTTGGCGACTTGTGTCAAAACTTGAAAATGTTTTTTTCTCACGTTTTAAAGCATTCAGTTGAACTGAAATTTTTTTATACACACGATTGTTTTGGATGACAATACGATACTATAATGATAATTAACAGAAATTAATTACAACTTAATGTTGTGATTCTGTCATATGTGTATACATATTTAAATTAATTGTAACTATTTAATAAAAAGTAGCTAAAATAAAATTTTTCTTTGTTGATCTAAGTAGGAATTGACTTAAAAATTTTTTTTTTATATTACTTGTTTTAAAAAAAGTTAGTGGATTTTAATTTTCACTGAGGTTTAAAAAGATTTTTTTTTTCGTGTCCAAATCCACACATTCTCCGTAATTTTTTTTCACCAGTGCGGTTTAAGTCTTTTCCCCGGGGCAGAAGTCTAGGGGCACCCTGGCATTGGGATGAAATTTATAACCAAAAAAATCGTTAATTTCAGCTTGCCCGGGGCCCCTGGGGCCCCCCCCGGCCTAATGAAAACCGGCACTGTTTTTCACTTCTATAGAATTAAGGGAAAAAAAATATTCTTTTTTAAACCAGGAATAAAAAACGGACGAAAATATTTTTAAAGCTTAGATCGAAAAACTGTCAAAATCGTGCGAATTCAAAGAATTTCAAATATCCTATGTAGTTTTCATCACCCCAACTTGCGAGATCCCCTTTATAAACTTTTTCGACCCGTTGTCTCGTGGGACCCAAGGGGGGCTTTTGGCCCCGAAACCCCCAGGAAAGCACGGGCAGCTTACCCTTTTCAAAAGAAATAAATTTGGATCTTCTTGAAAAAAAAAGAGGTAGAGAGAGAGAGGGGGGATGCCCAAAGGGGTGGGGAATCCCGCGGGAGCCCCGACAAACGAAACACGAATTGAATGTGGCGTTTTTGGTTTCGGATGGGCCAATTTTATCCGAGGATATCTGCGGATGGATATTTGATAACGTGGATGTGTTGTGTTGTACTTGTTATAAAGGTGTAATGAATTTATGAATTGAGCAATTTAGTTGTTTCAAGAGAGTTAGATCTTTCTGTGCTTATGGATGAAAAGATTTAATCCATCCTGAAAACTTCTAGCACATTTTTATCATCAGGGGTTGCGCTTCCATTTGTTTTATTTTTAAAAACCTAGAAGAATATTTCAGTTGTGTCTGATAATGCTAGAATTTTTTTTAATGTTAAGCTAGCAATATTAATTTTTTTATATTTTTAACAAAAGAGCGTGCTATTTAAGGTTAAATTGTAGAGAAAATATTGTCATTTATTAAAACTCGCGTTATTCTAAAAAATAAAAGCTTTTCAGTAATTTCTAACGCATTTGACAAATTTTCAAGTTTTTGAAATGCATTAAGTTTTTGGGATAACTTGAAGAAATATCAGTTATTATTTTGTAATTGATAAGTTCTCTAGAAAAATAATTGCAATCCAATAAACAACAGTAGGCTTAATTATTTTAGGAGTAGAATAGAAGTAACCTGTGTGGAATTTGCATTTTTTAGAACAAATTAAAGAGATATTGACTAATTTTAACCGTGAAATTAAGTCATATCAGTAAAAGAAGAACGAAAGGCCCTTTTTTAAAAAAATCATTTAGTAACATTGATATAAATAGCATAGTGAACATTAATCTTAAAATTTTTTTTTAAATTTTAAAATTCTATTCCATTGATCGAGTTTATCATATTGAGAAAAGCTCTGCTTTTCATTATTTTGAGGCTTATTTTTGTTACTATGGCCTGCATTAAAATGCTATTCTGTAACACAATCAATGTATAAAGCTATTTAAAACTTAATTCAGTAACATTTACAGGAAGTATAAATAATTAAGAATAAAAACATTTTCCTCGGATGATGGCTTGAATTAGAGTGAATATTCTATTTGAAATCATTGAAATCTCACGGATGATTTTTTAAACTAGTATTAATAGTTAATCAGCTGTCAAATGTTTGACAGGCTTATTTATAACAAATATTGTCAAAACAAATATTTTACAGTTGGCTATTTCATAAATTATCGTGACAAGTAATAAATGACAAACCTACCGAACCTGACAATTTAATCAAGACATTACCGGCTGTCTTTAGAAATTAATGGATAAAAATACCAACTGGCGACAGCTTGTTTTTGAAACGACGCTCGAGTCAACGTTTCCGAAAGCGAAGAGTTGATTTGGCATCCCTGGAATCATGAATATGTATTAAAAACATTATTGTTTAGAGAAGTATGCGCTCTCTGCCCACACCTGCCGTCTCCTGTGTATCTTTGAAATGTTCTCGGAACTCTAAACAAACTGAAATGAAAACATTTAAAACGATGAGACGTCATTTTTTGAGTGTTTGGATTTACATAAGTAATTTGTCATAAGCGCGAATACAAATAAAAATGTTTTGTCGTCGTTTTATTTTAAAAATGATTGAGTCGTTGGCTTCTTTTTAGTTATGTAAGAAATGGTATTGGTAAAGGATGGTTCGTTGATATGTCTATTTGTGTGTGTAGGGTTGCCATTTCGTTGAATGGAATTTTGAAATAGTGTTAAAATATATTTTAAAAAATCTCTCGCTTGTTCTTAATTTCAGTTGCCGTTCTTAAATTGCTGTTTTTAAATTCAACTTAGGAATAATGCTTAGTTTGTTCAATGTATTAGTGTAATTTATGGGCGTATTTTTTACAGCGTATGACGAGTATATATATATCTTTACGAACATATATTAAAAGTATAATGCCATTTAAGTGGATAATCAAAAAATCAACATTTTTCTTCAAAAAGCTTGGAAAAAAAATGTTTCGCCTCCATTTTGCAATTTTTGTTATTTAAATTTTCCAAAATATATTTATTTGCTTTTATGTAAATAACTTCAACTTAGAAAAATTCACTCAAACTTGATAATAAAACAATTATTTTTGATTGAAATTATTGCCAGCGCCTTAGTTTTAAATATATGTTGCATTTTTAATCAATAACACACAATTTTTTTTTGGTTTTAAAATAATTAAAATCTTCACAGTGGGTTTTAATTATTTAAGTAATTGCTCCTTTAAGTGTTGATAACATAACGCTGGCATGAGCCTTATTATAAATTATTGAAAGCTGCATATTTCATTACCAAGATTATTATGTAAAATTAGAAAATTAAATTTCTCAATATATATATTGAAATAGAATGTTTAATTTGTTGTGTGTTCCGCTGTCTGTTTGGGTAATGAGGAACAGAGCAAAAACAATAAGTATGGAATTCACATCATAAAAATAAATAAATTTTCAGGAGTTTCTGTTTATACTGTTTAGTTGTATTAAAATCTCAAGCAAAATAATTTATAATTTAGAAAAAAATTTAAAAGATTTAAAAATATAACTAAAAATTTTATTTAGGGGCTTAATTTTTTCTCTAGAAGTGAAATTAAAAATTTCTCTTATAAATATGACCCAAAGCTTCTGATAGGATTAGTTGCCTTTTTGGAACAGGAAAGCCCCCCTTCCTTTTTCTCTTGAAAAGCAATAAATGTATTGGCAACAGCTCCCCCCTAATGGAGAAATGTACTTTCATACAATTATTACTCCCATTTAACGTGAACTGATAACTAAAACCATGATGATAGCTTACTGTTTCGAAGGTACACGAATTTGAGTGTGTATTTTACCTGGGTGTTATCTCATTCGGATTTCTGTAAGACACTCATGTATACCTATTTCTACCCACACTGTTCTCCTGATTCCCTCAATTCCAGAAAAATTTCCTCGTGCTATCTCGTTTTATTAGCCTCTTATCAAGCTCGAAGCAAAAATTTTCGACCAGAACGCTTCTGTTACCAAATATGTGGCGATTTCGAGCCATACAATTACCGAAGTTCTTTTCTCAAAAAACATAAATAAAATTATACCTTTATCTCTTATCCATAGTTCGTGCCTCTCTAAAAAAACCTAACAACCTGACGGTGTACAGAAAAAAAAAGTGAAGAATCTTAATCTCACTCACACTCATATTGTTGTAATCCATTACAACTTTTCGTCCTTGAACTCCATTATGTTTTTTTCTTCTCTAGGCCACCTTTTTATCGTTGAGAAAACAAGCCATCTTTGGCGAGCGTCTTGTAAGGCAGCAACCATTTTTCGCCAATACCGGAGCCTGCCTTCTTATGAGCATCTTCCGTGTATTAGACCGAACTCTGAATTCGTCCTATTGGAATGTTGAACGAGGAGAAAATCGTGACAGATCTTGACACTACTCACCTGGCTTAAAATACAACCCCTTCTCTCTCTTCCCTTCGTTCTTCCCTCCCCCACATAGAATTTTTTCACAATAATCGTGCGAAAAGGCTTGTGATGCTCAGGTCGCGTTCTTGTTCTTTTGCTGTAGGTAATTGTGATAACAAAGACAATTTTTGTTTTTGTTTTTCATTGGTTCATCTTTTTATTTTCTTTCGTTCTGGAACAAAGGTTTTGGTTAAAACCTTCAAGAAGTCTGGGAGAAGGGGGGTAGTAAGATACGAAATTATGTTTTTCAAAAAATTTATAGGGGACCTGACCTCTGTAATCGTAAAAAAACTTTTCAAAGCTGAGAATTTTCTGTTGTAATAAAAAAATGAGTTTTATGTCCTCAATTTGGGGCTATCAAAGATTCTTTAAGAAGCTTTAAATTTTTATTTAGGAGTACAGTTTTTATGTTGTATATACAATGTTTCATTTTATCGAACTAGAAAAATTAAAAAAAAACTCATTTAGTGAAGGAATCACTTAAAACTTTTAAGTCATTCTATTGGTTATCAAATGAAAATGTCAAACAGTGTTTTTATTATAACTTAAGCATTTGAGATATGCTATTTTTATAACAGCTGTGTTATTATTAGAAGAATTAATAGAGGAATCTCTTAATGTAACTGTGAAGGAAACTTTTTATTTCAATTAAATCATTGAATTTCTCTCTCTCTATTATATATAACGCAAAGATGCCTGTCACTATTTTAAAAAATATTAGAAAAATACTCGTGTCAATCCTTAGGTATAAAATGTATTTTTATCATGAAGCAGAAGTAGAATAAGTACATTTTTTTTTCACGTACACGTTAAAAACTACCACATCTTATTGAAATAAAGACTTAGCAATAGAAAAATTTTGTAAGATAATTTTACGAGATGTTCTTCATTTTATATTTATCCCGAAAATGACCACCAATTAAGATCGTCCACGGTATGTAATAATTTAGAATTTACGTAGCAACACTCGACGGGCATTAATTTTAAAATAAAATTTTTTTTTATCTGTGCCACTCTGACGTAAAAAAAAGACTTGAATCATTCGTCTGATGAAAACAGAATCAGGCGCACACGGCCTGAGAGGCCACCGACATATTTCGACCTTCCCCTAATCAATTTTAATTCGAAACACCGGTGAGATCTAAGGAAAGCAAATACACCAAATTGTAGGAATAAGAACCAATTTAATGAACAAAGGAAGGTTAAACTAAAACAACCGAAATAGCTAATTTGACACAATGCTTTTGCTGGCCTTTCAAGTCTGCTGCGGCCCAACGCAGGGTTAATAGATTAATATTTCAAATATTTGATAATTATTTGCAGATGAGAGATGAACACTAAATCGGTATGGAATTGAATTTTGCATTCGTGAATCAATGTTTAAAATTTGGTATATGTTACTCAATTCTTACTGTCAACCAGTCAAGGATTTTTTCATGGGAACAAGAAATATCGGGACTTTAATGCATTCGAATTGGCTGGATTTTGCCCCACCTGCTGTCCTGATTATTATCTAGAAGTTTTTTTCTCTATATTTAAATTAACTTATAACACTTTAATTTTCTAATAGATAAAATTAGGTGTCGGCAACCTGTGGGCACGCGAAACAATTTTTAGTGGCACTTAGTGGCAAGTTTTAGGCGCACTACTCTACGAATTTGTTAATTTTTGAGTGGATGGACGTTGATAAATTTGTAATGGATATCTCTTATTTGACAAAAATCTTCGGAGTTATGAACATTTACAGAATTACTAAAAAATCTGGAAGGTAACTCTAAAGAAATTTACTGCCATAATTTTGTAAATTATTGAATGTCTCTTCTGGTGAGATTAAATTGTTTGAAGAGAGAAAATTGCTTGTACTCTGCTTTCCGCTTTTGGTAAAAATCCTTTCCTCATATGAAAAATATTTCGAATCCGTAAAGAAATTGTTTAACAACTGAATGCACAGAATCGTGTCTAAATGAAAGTCATATATTATATCCCAGATTTTGCGACATGAAAGTAAAGCGGGGAAAGCACTATGTCCTCATTAAATTTTTTATTTAACCATAATGAAGGAAATACTTAGATTTAATATTGTCTATTTCTTATTTTAAATAATGTGTTTAAAAATACAAAATATATGTAAAATTTAAACATTTAAAAAAATTTTGTTGAAGAAATAGTTATATTTTAGGCTGCTTATTTTTTATGTTAAGAATTAACTTTAAGTGATGGGAAATTAATGTATAATAAAATTGTAAATCTCTCTATATTATTGACCTCTGTTCTCTAACTCAGTATGCATTATTGCGAGAATCGAATTGTTTCAAAAATGTCCTGTGTAGCACGCTGAATCATACTGGTAGATTGGTTTGGCTCGCCACAACTAAAGGTTGCCGACCCCTGAGATAAATTATTATAAGTATTTCATTAATTCTTTTTTTTTGTAAAAGTTTATTTTCGTAAGACTATGTAACACTGGGCTTTGAAACATGCGTTAATGTCATCTTTGTGTCTCGATTGGAGACTGGAGCCTGATTGGTCTAAAGTGCTCCGGTAATGTATCCCAACGATACTTCAGAAAGTTTTACACGAAAAGATAGAATTTCAAAATAGTTTTGAAACGAAAAGGGGTGACAACGGGACTTCAAAATTCAAAACATTGTGCGGAAGACTTATTCCGATTATTTCCAAAAATACGAATTAAGATATACGCAGCTATGAAAGAAGTTATCGAACGTTTTTTGTTTAAATTGAAAAGTGTGAATCACAAGACGTTCTCGCTTGCTTTGATGTCCTAAGATTTTTTATTTTTGAAACTTTTGGTTATCTTGGGATTCTGGAACAAAAATTGATTTGGAAGTTGAGTATGAGTACGTTATTATGTTATATACAGAGTTAACATGACAAATTTTTTCTTTTATTCACTTGCAGCATTTTTAATTTGAATCATCTATTTTTCTTACGATAATCACAAATTATATAATCCTATCGCCGATTAAATACCTTCCCGTATATATGAATTCGTCAGTAGTTTTCTTGAAATGTTCAAGTAAAGGGGAAAGATTTGGAGAGAATATTTATTATTGAGTCAAAAATAATACTTACACTATTTTGAAAGATAAAAAGTTTTTGTCTTTTCTCGAAGTGTTTACATAGCTCCCCTCCCCCGAAGAATGCGATTTTGTATGTTGTAATTATTACGTGAAAATAATTATTCTTCTCGAAACTTTTTATTATTTTAAAGTAAGAGCTACAATAGCTACTTTTTCGGAGAGTAAATTAAAAATTCGGAAAACACATCAAGTGAATTATTGTTTGATTGTGTAAACAAAAACTAGAATATAATTCAATAATATTAAGAAGAAAGGAGTTTTAATATAAGTATTGTTTGATTTGTATGCATTAAAAAATGGTTTAGCGAACTATTTTCTTTCTTTCCTTCTTTAAGGTATCCGACTACGTTCGGAACCGTGATTTTGCAAAAGCGTGTAAATGGATAATATTTATGATATTTAGTGTCACTTATTTGAATACATGTATAAAATTGTTTTAAGGACATTATGACAAAAAAATTATTTAAATAGTTAATATTTTGGCAAAATTAACTTTGAATAACCTTTTTCCAAATGTTCTTCTTTTGTGAAAATGCTTCTATTGTATTAATATTTTGCCTGTATATAGCTCATACCTCTGTACAGAGGCTCACAGATTTTTGAAAAATTCACATTATTTTCAGAGTTACAACCATTTGAAATACTATCGGCGTATTTTCTTAAAAATTTCTCCCTTCTGTTTTTGTAAAACATGTGATAAACCGACTTATGAGTTATGCATCAAAAATTCTAAGGAGCCTCTGTACAGAGGTTCGATCTTAGTCAAGGTATAAAATATTAATACAATAGAAGCATTTTTTACAAAATGAGAACATTTGGAAAAAAGGTTATTCTAAGTTAATTTTTTGCCAAAATATTGTATTTAAATTTTTTTTGTCATAATGTCCTTAAAACAGTTTTATACATGTATTCTAATCTAAATGACACTAAATATCATAAATATTATCCATTCACACGCTTTTGCAAAATCACGGTCCCGAACGTAGTCGGATACCTTAATGAATAAATCTTGATTACAAAATATCCATTGCGAGCCTAATTTTACATTTTTTTAAAAATTTATATCTTCTACCTTTCTTTCTTTTAAGTCCGACGATTACTAATAAAAATAGAAACGCGATTTACATTTAATTCTTATTATAAATTGTAACAAATTGAATTTTTGTTAGACTGTATCAAAGTAAAAAAAAGAGGGAAAAGGTTGTTCCATGTAAACAACACAACAGTTTTACATGTATGGTACATATTTATTTCAGAAACTGGAAATACCTTGCACATTCCACAATTGCCTTGTGAACGGAAGAATGAAATGTGTTATCTGGAGAAGGATGGCAATAATCTGTGGCACTGGAAAAAATCTGAGAAAATCAGATTTCACAAAGCAAGAGGATTCCGAGGGAAGATGGTTGTAGTAAAAATATACAATTCCTGTATCTACAAACTTCTATACATTCCACTAAAGACTCTACCCTCAACTAATTTGAAGAGTTCTACCACCCGCCGAGAAATGTGTTCGTGAAAACCAACTCAAGTTGCCAGTTTCATTTTTGTAAATATATAATATATAGTGCCATTCCATTTTAGCCAAAGAAACATTTTATTTTTAATTGAACGATTGATGTGTTTCAAAATGTGTTAAGTTCCTCTGCAACGTTTACTGCTGGCAGCAAAGATGAAAATATGCCAAAAATCTGTTTTGTATTTATTTGTTCTTATATTCGGGCCACTTATATGCGTTGGAAAAATTTGGAAGGAAGACGCCACGAAGGGTCGAAGTTAGTTTGATTTTCTTTATTACTTTACAATAACGTTATTGATTTCTTAAAAACAAATTAGGCTTAATAAAATGGCTTCAAACTGCTTTGATTGTGTGTGCTAGTTATATATGTCTGAAATGCAACATTTATTTATTTTGATTTATGTTCTCCACAGTATGCATCGGTACAACGGGACGAATGTCGGTTCCTTCGAACAGGGAGCACCATTATCAAAACCTGAGGGATCGGTATTCCAATTGCACATATGTGGATGGAAATCTCGAGTTGACTTGGTTACAAGTAAGTGCCTCAGTTTAAATAAATTTTAATACAATTTTTTTGAAATATTATCTTGTCTAGATAAGCTCGAGGAAAACCAGGTTTATTTTCTTTGATCTTTCTGCTGCCCTGCCTGGTGATATGGAAGCATTTCATTGTCGTGAATTACTTAGGGTGGCATCGTGTATTTCAATTTGCAGTTATAACTGACCCGCGTGACCAAGTTTAAAAAATTCGTTAATAGCTCAAGTGAGTTTGAAAATCCTTGACTTAACAGTAATCATTACATGCTTATAAAGATCTGTAAAATATTTTTCAGATGTCTGTGCAAAAGCAAGACATCCTGTTTCCTTCTGATATTCTAGGGTAGTACAGCTGATAATTTTTTAATTATTGTATTAACCAGAAAACTATGGCGCCCTGTTTCAAGCGCGTAACTAAGTGTGTCACGGAAATCGAACAATGACGAGTTAAGTGTCGCTGTTAAAATATTGGATCAAAAAGGATGGGTTTATTTTATAAATTTGAAATTTTAATTACTAATGCTTATTTATATGGTTAACATAAACATATCTTGCATACATATTACCCGAAAAACGTATTTGTCCCATGGCTGACCATACCTGAAAGAACTCTGTTAAAAATCAAAATTTCGACTTTTGTCTTTGCCCCCTTCAGGCTAACATTTCAAAACCATCATCACACATAAATAAATTCGCAATGCGAATTTTTACGCCATTTCAGCCGTTACATACGGTAACGTACGAGCTCATCTTAAATTTTTTTAAAATATTTTTTGCTCTTCTGACTGGCGTAGCTTGTCCTGAGTGGGCCCTGTATCGAAGATTCCTTAGGGGCGCTCTTTTGGCCTCTTAATATCTTACGATTTTTCGCTTGCACGTGTTGGGGCCCCTGTAGCTTGAGGGCCCCGTATCATTGATACGGTGGTAGCTATGCCCCTGGTTCTACTCCGCGGCTGGTCTCAAAATATTCTAAACATCTTGAAAATTTGAGAATATGTTTTGTTTTCTCAAAAATTACAATTTAAATAGCCAATGGTCACTACTTTTCTACGTATGACGGGTATACTCGTCATGACACAAAATCCTGCTTTATATGGCGAGTATACTCGTTGAGCACAGTTAACTGGTTAAACCAGGCAATTTCAAACTAATTTACGCCTATCCGTGAAATAGCGAACAATGGAAGAGGATACGCGTGGAAAGTTTTTTTTTTCAAGCAAAATACCTTTATTGAAAAAATATGATTAAAAGTTTTAAATTTCCCGTATTAAAAAACTTTATGAAAAATTTTTGGAATGGAATACTGTGTCTGATTTTACTTTTACAATCATGATTACCAACTTATTCTGGATAGGGACTTTCGATCAGGAAATCAGTGTTTCAACACTATTCGAACTTAAGGTTTCAACAACAGCAGTTAATTATTTGATTAATATAATGTTTCTATCATGTTGCGCAGAAAAACCTAATATTTTATAAATGTGACTGTTTTTGATCAAAAAAATCAACACACAACAGTAATTATTTGACCAACATGATGGATCTCAACATGTTGGAAAATATGCGTCATGTTACACAAAAAAATTTTGGTATTTTATTAATGTTTTCCTACGAAATGGTAAATATAAAAAAAAAACTTATAAACCAAGTTACTTAACACTCTTACTATATTTAGTTGCATGGCTTTTAATAAAAAAGCCGATTTCTCCGGATACCTACTGATATGAGGTTGTAGCTCGAAAGAGCTGGATACTCAAGTCATCCACCCAAAGATATTTTTTAAAAAAAGTTTTTTTATTAAAATGTGTCAAATTCGGTTATGATTTTGCTACAAACATAAGCTTCTAAAACAGAACAATGCTTTTTTGGGGAAGGAACCACCACTTAAAAAATTTATAATTTGGAATACCTTAAATTTTTTTAGCCAAAATTAAAAAACTATGCTTAAAACCATGATCAAGAGATATAATTAGGGAACAAGTATGCACTCCACTTGTGTAAAAATGTTTTATATTTCCATGTTTTGTATTATTTGTTTTTACCAGTGTATATTTATGCCATGTAATTGTTCCAGGATGAAAATCTAGACCTGAGCTTTCTGAAGGAGATTCGAGAAGTCACGGGCTACGTCCTCATATCCCACGTAGATGTCAAGAGGATAGTTCTGCCGAAGTTGATGATTATACGGGGAAGAAATCTTTTTAAGCTCAATGTGCGGAATGAGATGTTCGCCCTCATGGTGACTCTCAGTAAAATGGAAAACTTAGAACTGCCGTCCCTGAGAGGTACTGTTATAATTGGACATTATTCTTCTATATGAATAAGTGAAAATAGAGTTTTAAGTATAATTAACAGCATCGGACTTTGCTGGTTACAGCTAAAATGTTTTTTTTTCTCCCGTTCTCTGATTAAAAGAAATTGATGGTACTTGTGCATTTAGTTGCATGTATTGTATATTGCGAGGCTCGTTTGATGTGGCGGATACGTAAATATCTGGCAGACTTAATTTTTAAATTTCTTTTTTTAATGTTATCGGCTTGTTTATTTGCACTATTTTCAATCTGGGTTTTTGATTACTTTATTCAAAAGGGGTCTATTTTAATTGTGAACTAATAAATGAATGAGTTTTCGTGGTATCCTTACTTTTGGGGGGTTTTATGCCGTTCCTATATAAGTCTTATGTAAATTTTTGAAGAAAATTTTGAGGGAAAAGCGGAAAATTTAAAAGCTTAAAAGAACTTAACATTAAATATATTCTTGATTCGAAAGAAAAATCATTTACTGTGAGATAAAAATGCTTCAACATTAATATACTTCGCATTCGCTGCCCTTTAAAAAGCAGCGAAATTTATTGCCTACCTGAATTAGTACATTTTTTTTTTCTGAAATAGTGTGTTTCACATTTTGTTTCTTTTACAACGGAAAAGTCAAACTTTCTTTTTGAAGCTAAAAATGGCTTATTTTAGAATGATTTTAAGATTTGGAAGACACAAAATCAAAGTGATACGAATTATACTTATGTTTAAATGTGTTTATACTTATGTTTATAACGTTACAAATTTGTATGTCAGTCGAAAAGTTTTTTTTCTTTTGAAATGTATTCAGTTTGATTGACATTAAGGCTAAGTAAAGGGGCTATGCACGCAAATCTATTGAGCTTTCATGCCCTCAGATTGAGGCTATGGGGGTAGTGTGGAGAGCAGAGAGCCAGCTCGGGTATCTTCCTTGCCACTTGCCCATGGCTCAAGATTTTGAAGCGCATCGCCAATAGTCTTCATGTGAATTAGTTTGAGCGCGGCGTTAATAAAGATCAATCGATAAATAATGTTGACTGCATGTTGGGGCACTTGATGTCTTTTAAAGATTTTAATCTCCTGTCTTGATGAGTTGGGAGTTGAGCATAGAAAAGATAAATCTTGCCCTGTTTATTTTATAGTATTTATATATTAAATCGACAAATGATGACAGTCCAGAACTGGGTAACACACTCAGGTTTGTAGGGAAAATCTGATGTCTGTACACGATGCACCTTAAGTCACTTTAAAAAAACCTGCCCCCAATAATTTGTATGCAGTTCTTATGTCTGCGTCGCTATTTGTATTATCAGGGTCGGCTCTAGCAGTTTTGCTGTCCCGGACAAAAAGGGAAAATGCCGCCCCTCTCTCAAAAGCAAAAAATAATGATTAGTTTATGTGTATATACTGTCGTAAAAATTCGAAATAATTTGAAATTAAGCACGTTATAACCCATTATGATTCACTGGCGTAGCTAGTCCTAAGTAAGCCTTGTATCCAAATTCCTTGGGACTTTTTTTTGTGTGTGGGGGCGGGCTTTTTTCATTTTACGATGCTTTGCTTGCACATTTTAGGGCCTCTGAAACTTAGGGCGTATCATTAATACTCCTGATACGGCCATAGCTACGCCTGTGTTATGATACTAAAATGTAAGAGATGAAATAACCCATTTCAGCTCGCCAATTTCTTCGAAAAAGAGTGGATCACAAGCGTTTTTGTTTCAGCTTATAGTAACTACACCCAAGATTAAAATTAAACATCTCCTGTGGCTCTTTGTCTACTAAAAACTCTACCCTAGTTCCCTTTAGAAAGGCTGGCATCGGGCATCGTCAAGGGCATCTTGATTCTATGTTCTTTCAAGGTGGCTTTGACATCGTACGGGTGAAAGGAATGTCCATTGTGACCCCACTTGATGGGGAGAAAGTTGCTAGTGAAAGATGTGTAAACATATCAAATTTCATAATTTAACATATACTCTCGCCTCGAACCCTTCGAGTTTCAATGTGAAAGAAAACTGACATTAAACATACAGAATATAGAATAAAGAAATAAGATACGTTAAATGAAATACCAAATTCACACCCAATAATATTTCAGAAAATATATTAATTTTTTTTGTAATATATAAAAAACATTTTCCAAATTTGATCCAAATACCACCCTGGGCAGGGGTCCTGTTTGTCCGGCCCTAGAGCCGTCCCTAGTATCATATTTTATTGTATACCGGATTTGAGTTATTTAATTATCTCGAAACTCTCGTATATATCCATTGTTAATATATTTTAGAATATACAGCATCGGCTCTGTTTCTCCGAAAGGATTGCAGCATCTATCCTTTTATTTTCATGCATTGTGTTTCTAATAGCGTATTAGTTAATGCTGACTTAAACTGTAGGACATAAATAATGTTTAACATAAACAATTCCAGGAATTGCGTGTTTTTCATTGTTTCTGCTGCTTTTTATGTTGGATAAAACTGATCTTCAGATTCAGCACATTGTGTTATTTGTTATGGTATCAAATTAAATAATGCGAACTATTGATTGGTTGATGGGTTTCATCATTGACACCACACTACTTAGTGTTTTGCCTGCTTTTTCGACGCGCCTGGAAAACGGGTGCGGGAATTGTTCGCCGCTTAAGTTTGTAGAAGGGGGTTAAACGTATTGACAAATATAAACAGAAAGCAGAAATGTCTTTAGTTGTGCATTTTCCATGGAGTAGATGAATTTGTTGAATCCCTCCCCTTTATTTCATCAACAGTTTAGTATACCCATAGATTATCGTCATATTTTTATTACAAAACGAATAAATAGGTTTAAATACAAACATTTCCCCTCATCGACAAACACTCTAAATAAATACTCATTGAAATTTTTTTAAAAAGTGAGAGGGGTGGGAAGAAAGAGGGAGTAAAAGAAAAAAATCTTGTTTAAGCAGTGTTTTTGGGGGATAGTTTTCACTTTGGATTGTCATTGAGAGAATCAAAATTTAAAAGGTAAATTTTTCATTAAATGATCTTGTTACAATACATTAAAACTATAAACGAAAGTTCATTTCTGATTTGAATAAAGTAAATATCAATACAAAGTAGTGTGTCGAAATTTAGTTTTGTTTTGCCAAATTTTTATATTTATTATTTCCTCTTATCTTGTGCAGTTATAAATTATAATTCAATTAAAATTTTCTTCTGCTACAATTTATAAAATTTTCTCGTCTTTATTTTGATCTTTTTTAATTTTAAAAAGTATGTTGTATACTTTCGACGCGATATAATTGATTTTATGATCATCATCAGCGGAAAAAAAGAAAGAAAATCAAAGTCGTAAAATAAAACACATGGCATTGATAAGGTACACATTAAATTATTGCAAATAGTGAAGAACATTACTGTGTGCAGTTTTAGCAATAATATGAATTTGAATGTGTTATAATTTGAACATTTTCCAATTTGTGTCAAACTCTTTTAGAGAGACTGATGCACATTAAATCTGTCGAAGCTCAAAAGTTCTCATGTTAATGTGGCGTGCAAGTTTGGAGCAGCAGGTCAGGTTTTGTCCTCATAATTTGATTGGGCTTCAAAACTTCGAGGTCCGTCGTCAGTAATAATCTGCAATGAAGTACGATTTAATAATCAATCAGGGCTGGCTCTAGCAGCTTTGCCGCCCCGGACAAAAATGGAAAATGCCGCCCTTCTCTCTCTCTCTGTCTTTATATATTATTTTAAATCTTAAAAAATTCAAAATAATTCGAAATTAAGGACGTAATTACTTGTTATTCTTTCAAACGAATAAAATGAGAGAAAAGAAATCGTCTATTTAAGCAGTCCAATTTCTTCGAAAAATAGTCTACTAATGGGGGGATCACAAACGTTTGTTTTAATTTACAATAACTACACTCAAGACTAAAATGAAACATCTCCTGTGACTCTTTATCTACCAAAACCTCTTATTACCCTTGTCCCCTTTTGGATAGCTGAAACCGGACATTGCAAGGGTGAAAGAATGTCCATTGTGACCTCACTCCTGGATGGGGAGAAAGTTACCAGTAAAAGATGGGTAAACATGTCAAATTTCATGATTTAACACCTACTCCCGCCTCGAACCCTTCAAGTTTCAATGTAAAAGAAAATTGACATTAAACATACAGAGTACAAAATAAGGAAATAAGATACGTTAAAAGAAATACCAAATTCACACCCAATAACATTTCAGAAAATATATCAAATTTTTTTAAAAAAAAAAAAAAAAATGATCTAAGTGCCGCCCTTAAAATTTGCCCCGCGGAGGTCCGGCCCTAGAGCCGCCCCTGAATCAATCCATCAATCCAATTCATGCCAGTTAAAAAGTGCATTTGAAACGAAGTAGTATTAAAATGAAATCCTTGCATTTTCGTCGCAAGTGCCATGGAATATGCAGAAAAATTTCTTAACAAAAATGTCTGTTGGTAAACAAATAGGTTTCTGCATTTTACTGAATAAATCTGGTGAAATTTACCGATTTGATTCGAGACTATTTAAAAGAACAAAAAAAAAAGGATGTTATTATTTAACGCTTAACGAAGTCTAGCTGGGAAAAATTGCGTCTGAAAATTTTGCATTTTAATTATATATTATTATAACTTTCCTTTATTAAACTGCTGAAACATTCGCTGATTACTTTCATGGAAATCCCTACTTCGAGATTATACTAATATTTGTCTCGTTTGTAACCTTGGAAATCTAAAATCAAGTGCGACTTCTGGTAAGGATTTGTTTTTCCTTATGTAAACAAAGTGCTTTCAAGGGCCTTTGTTGCTTCGCATCCTGAATAACCTCATCAATCAGTTGTAGTGTCGTCATCCAGGGAAGTAAAATCGTTTATTTTTCATTGAATTTAATCATCGGAAAAAAATATTTACGGTAACTATTTTTTTTAAGTTTATACATTTTCCTTTTAAAACAAAAATCTGGTTATGTTTTTATTTTTTGTGGGGGGGGGGGATATCTCTTGAGTTTTCTTTTATATGTAATGTTAAAAGTGAAAGTTGTGTGTATGTGGCAACAGTGAAGCGCATCAATTGATTGGATGGAAACACGAAATTGCATTTATCATGTGACTGTGACGTCCCCTGTATTAAACCCATTTTGTCAAATGAAAAAGCGTTGCCAAATGCTGGGATATGCAACCAATTGTGGAAACCGAACACAATATTTTCTCTCGGATTTTTTTCATCCAAGTTCAACTTTTAATGACGCATGTATTTTTTTATTACCTTCAAATAAATTTTTTTATTTGTTAAGTACAGGTTTAAATTTATTTAAATATTTTAGTTTAAAATGGGCAAGTTGAAAGCATTTCACTGTCACTTGAAACCTCATTGATAGGAGATAGGTGCTCGAAAGAACCCAGTGCTACTCATCCCAACAATGAATACCAATACCAACAACGATGACAGCATTTGGCAACATTTTTTTGAATTGGTGACGCCTTTTGATTTTGGTGAAAGGGCCTAAGTTAGAATCCGCAGATTGTACGGAAGTTTGTAAACGTATAGTGCCTGGGCACTCTAAATATTCTTCTAGCCGCAGGTCTTCTCGAAAGGCAATGGCTAAGATACACCCCCGCATTGTAGGGGGGGGGCAAGGATTCTAGGGAGCCCAAAAGCCTTACTGGATGCCAATTACGTATTAGGGCTAGGGGCCCAAAACATGACTTTGCAGGGAGGCCCTAATATTTTCCGTTACGCTACTGGATGGAAGGGGAAGAGAGGTGGGACCCCCAGGGTGTTCTCCCTCAAAATTGGGATGGAACAGAGTCAAAACGTACTGTTATTTGCATGGTGCTGAAAGCTGCTGCTTTGCTCTTGCTAGCCCTTTGCCACGATGAATTTAGTAGGCCTCGATTTGACATCGTCGATTGGGTGGCATTAGAAACAACAGCAACAAACAACGCAAGTACCATGAGTTTTTATTGTATTATACTGTAAGCATCGGAACTGTTTTTGATAATGGTACTCTACTCGTCTTTAGCGGGATTTTTAAATCGCGATAAATAGATATTTAGCGGCCAGTCTTGTTACCGCCTATCTTGGCAAAATTTTACTGCGGAAAAATCCATAGTGTACCGATATCAAAAAAATACCGAAGCGCACATCTACGTATTCATAACTTATTTTGTCGTCGATCAATTTATCCAACTTAAGACGTCGCTTATTCAAACGATATTATTTAAGTATTAACGTCAGCATAGCCATATTTGCGTTGCCCGAATCGCGCCATTTTTCACCGAAATCTGATTGATTTTTTTTTCTTTCAATAAGCACGCAAGGGTCATTTTATTTCTGATATAACGCGATTCGCGTGCTTAAAATTTGGCTAAGGAGTCGCTAAAACGTACGTATCTCCAAAGACATCGCCAAACGCTTGTTTTATACGGGGGGACGGTTTTCCTTTTTTTCTGCATATAGCGGCATTTGCTGACGTCTTTTGATTTGACTAACGGTGTAATAAGTATCTCCAATTTTTATTAACTTTTTAACTCCATTAATTTGTTTTAAAGTCCCTATTATAATTCGATTGATAGTTATGTGCTCTTTTTGGGATTTAATTAAGGTTTTATCAACTTAAAATGTGTATATTCTTTTTGTCTTTATAGATATTCTTGCTGGAAGTGTTGGATTCTACAACAATTACAATCTTTGTCATATACGAACTATTAAATGGGAGGAAATTTTAACTGGTGTTCATGCAAAACCTGTTTATGTCTATAACTTCACCCAAGCTGAAAGAGAATGTAAGCTTAGTTTTTCAAAGTTCTTATCTATATAGACTATATTTTGTTTATCTTAAAAGTATATCAGAATAAGTTTTGATGTTTATTAACTGAGCTACCAAAAGAATCTCTCTCTTTTTTTTAGATAATTGTTTCACTAAACAGGGATTAAATGAAATATTTAAATCTTTTCTCAAGTTCTATAAATTAAATTGAAACTTTGGCACTATTTTTATTGACAATTCTTGATAAGTTATTTAGAATTAAAATGAATGAATCTAAGCCGTTTCTTTATAAAATTGTAGAAGTCATTTGAATTATCAATTTTTTTTCCAACTTTGTGGATCTTGAATATGTAGATCTATTTCTGTGTCTTAATTGTGTATTCTTTTTAAAATATATTTTAATTTTTATAGTGTTTCATATATAAAATGTATTTAAAATTGAATGTAAAAATTTCTCAATATAATAATAAAGATAAATTCTAAAGTTCAAAATCTAAACTGTGTTTTAGGTCCACCTTGTGATGCTTCATGTGAAGAAGGCTGTTGGGGTCTAGGATCTCATAACTGTCAGAATTTTTCCAAAATCAATTGCTCTCCACAGTGTCATCAAGGCAGATGTTTTGGGCCAAATCCAAGAGAATGTTGCCATTTGTTTTGTGCAGGAGGTTGCACAGGTCCTACCCAAGCTGATTGTTTAGTATGTATTTCAATTTAATCATACATAAGTATGACACAATAATTAATGTTACGCAGTTTATATCTGTTAACATACAATTGGATAATATTTTGTAGATCATAATTGTCTTTGTAAGGACCAGTTTTGTGATTGTAAATATTTTAAAATTGTTCATATTTTGTTAATTTATTTAAATACCTAGAGTCTCTTATAAGTAGACTTTGTTCTTATTCTGTTATAACAATTTGTTGTAAACATCTGTAATTCAACATTTGATTTTCTACTTTGTAAAAATTCAGTTATTCTTTGTAATAATATTTGAATTAACAAAGGTTGCTCTTAAAAATAATTTAGAACAATGTATTAATCCAAGTGAAAAACATTTAAATGAAAAGATTATTGAAAGGTAGGTAGAAATAAATGATTCCAGTTGCGTAAACTGGAAAATATTCACTAATGTTTGCAAAAACATTAAGCACCTAATTGATCTTAAAGGAACAAACTGTACAAATACTGAATGTATGTTGAAATTTTAAAAATTTTTGATCGGCATATAATTTTAATCTGATTTTTGTTGTTTGCTTAATTAATGTTCCTATCAATACAAACACATACATATTGGGCATTTATTCAATACATAAAATGCGTATTTAAGCCATAAACAAAATGTTCAAGAAATATGTGTCAATTATGATATATTAATGTAGGTTGCAAGGGGAAAAAAATCATTAGAACTTCAACCACAGAATTATTTTAAATAGCTTTTCATTCCAAACATTATATTAAAAGAATGCATGTTTTATATATTAGAATATATTTCTTTGGTAGTATTGTGAATATTTTGAAACTATATCTAATAAGTTTAGATTAACTCTTAACTTGTTCATTAACTGTTCACAGGCATGTCGAAATTTTTATGATGGTGGAGTTTGTAAGCAAGAATGTCCTAATATGTTGAGATACAATCCAGCAACTTATCAATGGGAAAGTAATCCAAATGGAAAATATGCATATGGTGCAACTTGTGTGAAAAACTGTCCTGGTATTGGCAATGTTAAATAATCCTAATTTGTTTTGTTTTTAGTTTAAAAATTTTTTTTTTTATTAAACGATTTTTCTCCATAGATCATTTGCTGCGTGACAGTGGTGCATGTGTTCGAACATGTCCAGTTAACAAGAAAGCTGAAAATCATGAATGTGTTGCATGTGATGGACCATGCCCTAAAAGTAAATCCATATATTTGTTATTATTTAAATTTGGAACATTTCAATCGTGGAAGTTTAGTATAAAATAAATGTAATAAATTATTAAATAATTTTAAAAATGTTGAACCCATGTCTCTCTTTAAGTTAATAAAATTTAGGAATAAATTTAATATACATATATTTGTTATTTTTTTTCTAAAACATAGGAATCTTCCTTAACCATTACTTAAAATTAAAAAAAAAATTTGAATGCTTTTTGGGAATATTATGAATTTTTATCTTCATTATAAATATATTTTGAATATTAAAAGAAATAAATTTTTTATAAACCCTTTACAACAACAAGATGCATTTAATGTAGTTAAAAATTTATGTGCAACATTGTGTATTTCACATTCTTTTTTCTTGTAGAATATAATATAAAAGTATGATGTTAATGGTAGTGTAAATTTTATAATAAATATCCATCCCAGAAAATTGTAAAATGTTCTGTATACTTAATAATTACTGATCTTAACTAAACTCAATCCAATCTTATACTTGCAAATTCTGGAAGCATTTTACTTTTTTAAAATATAATTTCTGTCAAATATATTTTTTCAGCATGAGTTTCTTTATATCATACAATTTTTCCCTTTGCAGATTGTGAAGGTGTGGAAGTTGTTCATGCAGACAATATAGATTCCTTTAAGGGCTGTACAATAATCGAGGGCTCAATAACAATATTGGATACATCTTTTGATGGATTTCAAGAAGTATATCCAGATTTTACTTTTGGTAATCTCCATCCTGAGATGCATCCATCCAAGCTAGAAGTGTTCAGCACCTTGAAAGAAGTCACTGGATATATTAGTATTCAAGCGTCACATCCAGACTTCAAAAATCTTGCATTCCTTAGAAATTTAGAATCTATTGGTGGTCGTCAACTCACAGAGTAAGCTAAATAGATTTCTTCTAAATGCAATAATTCTTTTTTAATTTTGATTTTAAACTTGAATGATTAGTTAAAATTTATGACTTTGGATGATTATGATAAATGGTATGATTTAAAATTATAAAAGCTCATTAGATTTTTTGTTATAATTAAAATACAATATTTTCTTACTTAGTACTCTTATAGAAGTGAAATCTCTTATCTTGGAATAAAACACAAAATTTTAAGTATTTTTAAAAATCTTTAAATTTTATATTATGTATTTTTATCAATAGTTGTATATAATATGTAGGAAATTGTATATGTGTACCACTAATTGTTTTACTTAAGTTTTTAATATTTTAATTCCAGATACTTTGCTGCTTTATATATTGTTAAAACATCTTTAGAATCATTAAATATGAGGTCTCTGAAGAAAGTGAGCTCTGGCAGTATTGCTATTTTAGAAAATGAAAACCTTTGTTTTGCTGATACTATAAATTGGCAGTCTCTTATGAAATCTACTTCTCATAGCATACTCCTTCAAAGCAATTTAAATGCTACACAATGTCGTAAGTAAAATATATTTTAATTAAAAATGTTATATTAACTTTTCCCCAGTGAACTGATTAGAGTTAAAAACTAAATAAAGCTTTTACTTTTATTTAATTTTTTATTTAAACACATGATTTATGTTTTATAGCCTTATCTACATAAACAGTCCTTTATATGTTTTTTAAAACAAGTTTAACCAGTAATTATTTAGAATTCGTGATGAATTTCATTGTTGGAGTAATTTTGTTAAATTTTTGTTAATAATGCACAAAATCAGACACAAATTTTGAGAATATAATTAAATGTCACTTTTGAATTTTTTTCCTGTTTTTATATACATTTGAAGAATTTATATAAATGTCTTAATTGCTGAAATGAATTTAAGATTGCTATTCAGAACTAATTTTTTAAATTGAAATGTATGTGTTGATGGAAGATTACAAATCTGTTTTTAATTGTTACTTAAAACTCTCTTCTAATCTGTGTATTGATTAGTATGCTTTTTTTATTTCAAAATAAATATTGTTGAATGTTATTCATTTAAAATTTTTAAAACATTTACTGATTCTTTTACAATTATACTGTCTTTTTAAGGATATGAATTGTACAAATGTAATACAATAATTTACAAATTTTGCATTCAATATTTTAAAAAATAAAGCATTAAAAATTCTTTTTTAGGTCTACGAAATTTGACTTGTCATTCAGAATGTTCTGAAGATGGATGCTGGGGATCTCAAAGTAATGAGTGTCTTGCCTGCAAAACCTATAAGTTGGATGACACCTGTGTTGCCAAATGTGATAAAGATAATGGGTATGTATAGCAATTTGCTGGAACAACTAAGTATTATGAAGTGTTTGCTTACAAATATGATATATTTACTATGACTTTAATGAGGAATTTTTCTCCTTTTCAGTATATATGATGCAGGAAATAAACGGTGTGAATATTGTCATGAAGAATGTCAAGGACGATGTCTTGGACCTGTATGAATATTTTTCTTTTTATTATATATAAATAACTTTTTAAAAAAATATCTACTCTTTACTGTTATTAAAAATGCCAATAGGAAATGAAAAATTTATTGTTATTTTTGCATAATCTAAAAGCAAAAATTTTCCATTTTCTTTTTTGAAGTAAAAGGCACACACTAGCTGAAAATGCTGGACATTTAATGAAATATGCTTTTTTCCCCTGTGAATTGTTTTGTTTCTGAATGTGGTTCAATTATTCCATTTTGGTATAGCTAGTGTTTTTAGAAAAGTTAATTCAAATTTTAAGAATGAAAATGTTTGTGATTTAAAATGTTACTTAGTATTGAATAACTTCACTAATCTCATTTAAAAAATTTCCAAAAGTGGATTATTATTTTGGGTATAAATATATAAAGAATTTCTGACTTAAAGTCCGAAGAAGAAAGAAATATTTTGAAATTCTTTTCATATAAACTTTCTGAATTTGTCTTTCTTTTCTATAAAGTGTCCACATTTATTTTTATATTATGCAAATACCTAATATCAACGGGAGCTAACATCATTAATTTGGGTTCTTGGAGATACTTATTGATTATTTCATAAAGATCATGTGAATCTTATAATTTCTGCTCTGTGAATTATTTATTTCTTAAAGTTATTTTAGCATCTCTTTACTATTATATGTAATTTTACATATGTACTATTGATTGATTTAAAATTATTCCTATTCTCTAAAAATTATAATTAATGTAATCAATGCTAAAAAAATTATGTCTAAACTTTAAAAAAAAAGTTATACTTAAGTATTTTGTTCATTGTGCTTAAATAGCTCTTTTATTTTAGGGGAATGGTAACTGCACAGCTTGCCGTAATGTACGTGATGGACCATATTGTGTCCATGAATGTCCGGAAACAAAGTATAATCACTTTGGTGAATGTAAACCATGTCATCCCAACTGTGTAGGAGGGTAAGTAATTTTAAAATAATTATCTTATTAGTTTTATTATATTCTAAATATTTTTCGGTTATGTAATAATATTAAATTTTTTCATGTGAATTGTTTTCAATATCATTATAAAGGTCTGTTATAATTGCACGATCAGTAGTTAAATGGTAATGTCAACTTGATTATGTTCAGATGTGTAGCCCTCTTTTGTGGTTATACTCAAACTCCGCTGATCTTGTAGTTATTATCAAGCTAAGTTGTCCAAGTTGCTGTTAGCAATAAACCATTGCTGTATTTGAGCATATAATTTAATATTTTAGTGCAGTGTAGATGTTGGTTATTTCTAATTTAGGTTATTTCTAATTTTTTCAGCTAAGATTGTTCAGAATTGCACAAGCTCAAACAAGGTTGAGGGAAAAAATTGCCATAATGTCAGCTAAATATTCATTTATTTGAAAATGATTAATTTTTTTCTACATAATATCATAAAATAACCTCTTTTAAATGAAATGAATTGTGTATTGTTATATCTGATCTCTTGTAATTCTATTAACATCCTCATCTTATCCACAAATTGTTAAAGTTGATGTTTTCTTGACTATATATTTTAATGTTATGTATTACTATGTTGTATTTAATGTTTGCAATTATGAAATACTAAATAATATTCTGATTGTGAATAGTTATGGGCTTCTTTGTTTATAAAATTGTACATTTCTGAAGGAATTGCATATAAGTTTAAAGTTGGTCATTTTTAGATTTATCAAAGGCTAGTGAAAGAATTTTTTTCTATGTGTTTTTTAGCAATGTGAAAAAGCATCAATTTTTCAATCTTTCAATTTTGTGAATTATGTTCATTATTATTACTTTCGTTAAAAGTTTAATTTTCTCTTTTGAAGTTTCATCCACATTAAAAGCTTGTGTTATTGAGAACTTCAAATGCTTTTATACATCTTTTATTTGGAAATTTTTTTTACAATTTGAAAGTGCTGTTTACTTTTGTAAAAACGTTTCAGCTCATATTAGTGATTTATTCTTTTAGGTGCACTGGCCCTGAAAATAACATCAGTCCAAATGGTTGCAAGACATGTGATAAAGCGATTGTCAATGCATATGATCCTAATATTGTGGTAAGTGTTTTTATGTCTGATGAAATTATTCAATTATTAAGGAAGAACTAATGCATCTTTATAGAAAGATTCAGATATGTGAAATACATTAATAGTATTTTATCTATCTGCACATGTGAATCTCACTTATAATGTCTAGGTACAGTAAATCTTCATTAATCTGAATCCATTTTACTAAAAATCGCCAAATGCAAACAGCTATTTTAAAAAATAAGGATTCATATTTAATTTATGCAATTGAAAAGCTGAATTAAGTTCCAAGTAGTTTACTTACATGATATGTATTAGGTAAGAAAAATTGTATTCTGTCTTGTAGAATCATTTATACTCTTTTGCTTTGACTATTCTTGTTCTTTTTTACTACATAAGTCTTAGCTATGTACCATGGCTCATTTCATAGGTTATTTTATTTAATCTATATTTTCATTAATCTGAAGGGATTAGAGCACCAGTTAGACCAGATTAATAAAATTTTACTGTATCATAAAAATTAAAATTTATCATTTTTATTAAAAATAGCTGTATTTTAAAATGAATGCATTGTAGTTATATATATATATATATATATATATAACCACTCTAAGCATGGATAATATGTTAAAATTAAAAATATAATTTTTTGGAATTACTTGATGTGTTTTTATAACATATATAGCTCTCTGAACCATTTTTCTAAAAGTGTTTTTGATGAAGATCTGTTACAAACATAAATTAATTTATAACTTGGATGTTTTAAAAAGTGATCAGACAAAGATAACTGAAAGATATAGTTAAAACAAATATCTATGAAATATTAATGTTTGTCAATTATTGTTACAAATTATAATTGGTTATTAGAATTTATTATTGTTTACACTTACAGAATTGTACAATATTTATTTCTTCATGTGTTTAGAAGTCTTTTGTTACAGTCTTTTTAGTTGTAATTTCTTTATTTTTTGTTTTACTATACAAATTTATTAATTTGCATTTCTACAGGAGCAATGTTTGAGAGCTGATGAACCTTGTTCCCCAGGATTCTATTTAGAATACATTGGACCACAGGAAGAAGGAGCACTGAAGTCTTTAACGGGAAAATCGGTGAGTTATCAATTTTTCTTATGCATTTTTATAACTTTGTATTTTGATACTACAAAGATTATAAAGTATATTTGACAAATGATTCACATTTTTGGTTTATAGATATTGAAATTTTTTATTCATGTACATTATTAAATTTTGGAATTTGGAATTGTTTAACCATGAAATTTAGTTTAAGCATCACTGCAAGCATATCTATCTTATGGGGAAGGTAAATAATGTTGTTACTTTATTGTAGTTTTTATAATAGGAACATGCAGATGATTTAACATTCATTATTGTATATGAATGATGGACCTAGGGTGTGGTGTAGTTTTAATGATAAGTGCTTGATTGTGTTTTGAATTAGTATATATTTTTAGTAAAAGTGATTTTTGCCTCAAATATGAAATCTGATATCTTTGTAATAATTTTTGTTTGAGCTATGTTTAAAACGATAAGGTTAGTACTTTTTGAACCTTTCTTTGCTGAAAATTTTTGGCAATATTTTATAAGTGTTAAGTTATAATTTTTTTGAAAAATATCACTGTTTTTCATTTATAAGTAAAATTAAGAAATACTCTATTTTTAATATAATCAATGCTTTCTTTTAAAATTTGAATATAATTTTAATATATGTATGGATTACTATTGAATATTAAATATGAAGTAAATTACAATCAGAATAATTAAATGTTACATTTTGAAGTTAAGATGATAAATATTAACCCCTCATACACATCCCGTGATTTTCACAGGCAAACGTAGGCGTAACACACATAGCACTACACAGTGAGAGGGTTAAGGAATCCATTGTTAAACATTTAATGAAAATTGAAAAAAAAAATTATTTCCAAATTTCAGGTTTGTCGTAAATGTCATCAGTTGTGCAAGAATTGTACTGCATATGGTATACATTATACTGTTTGTAAGTGTCAACATTACTTAAGTGGTGAACAGTGTGAAGAACAATGTCCAAGAGATCATTATGCTGATGATGTCAATCAAATTTGTATCAAGTGTGCTGATGAATGTCGTGGATGCACAGGCCCTACAACAATGGATTGCATTGCTTGCCGTAACTTCAGGGTTTATGATGTAACAAATACAACTGTGGTAAGTGTTCTTATTTGATAATTGTTTTTTTATAAACAAATTAATTTTTATTAGCATTTTATTATTATTACTATTTTCATAATTATTTGTAATTAAGTATTGTATATATTTTCATCTATTTCTTTTAACTATCTCTAACATGTGTTTATCGGTCTTGTAGGAATATTATAAATTTGTTATTTCCAAAGTTACATAATCCAGCATAGAATCTACATCCCTAATCCAGAGGTCGCCAAAGTGGTGGTCCGTGAGAAAATTTCGCTGTTCCCCAGAAAAATGTGGAATATACTTATTCATCACGATAAGCTGTTTTAAGATGCATTGATACAATTAGATTCTGCCTAAATGCTGCCTAAATCGATATTGACAAAACTTTATTTTGTTTATAAACATGATTTTAAAAAGCTCAAAATTATCATTTTTTAAATACTCATTGCCTCATCTGTGCAGTTAATACAGAAGCTGTTTAACAGATTGGTAAATGAACCCATGGGTAGTTATTTAAAATTAAAGATGAACAAAGATGTATTGAGATAAGTAATTTCAATATTGTTATTGTTCTCTACTATGAATTGAATACCTAATAAAAATTGACTGCTTGTTTTCTTCATTGTAGTTGGTATTTTTAAGTTCTATGGCATATGAATACTTGTTACTAGCACTATAGGATAAATAGGTGTTATAAAACAATAGTTATAAAACTATTATAATATAGGTGTTAATAAACCTATAGGATATATATATATAAGGATCTATTCAATAAAAATTTTTTTGTAATTGTTTTTTAATGCAAATCTCACTTTTTAAAATACAGATTTATTTTTTGAAAAATTTAAATGTACTTTTTGGAACATTTTTTTTCCTGGTGTAAATTCCTATATATTGAAAACACAAATTTGAAATGTAAATGGTTAAATTTTTTCTGTTTAAATATATTTTGATTAAATTAAAAAACTTGAAATGAGATCATATCAACATGTGTACAATTGTGCATGTTAATTTAATATATAATTTTGCATTTCAGTTTAATTGCACTGCTTCCTGTCCAGCAGATAAACCTTTTAAAATTTTTGAAGACAATGTTAGAGATCCATATTGTTCATCAGAAGATGCAAATGCAGTCCCTCTTCATGGAATGTAAATACAATTCACTTTTTTTCTATGATCTTCAGGGAAAGTTATTTGATATACAGAATTTATTACAAGTATGTAAAAATTATATATATATTTATTTGTATTTTACTTTTGCAGTGAAGAAGATCAAATTCCAGCAATTTTAGGGGGTGTTATGGGTTGTTTTGTCATCCTTGGAATTTTCATGGCTGTTTTTAGCTACCAATGGCTACAGAGAGCAAGAACAAAAGAAAATACAGTGAAAATGACTATGGTATGCAAAGCATTGTGTTTTAAATTTTTTTTCACCTTGAAATGATTCTCTGAATTACATGAAATGTGATTATTTTTTTAATTTTCAAAATAATGATTTTACAGTTGTTTAAATCACATTTAAGATTAAATGTATTAATTTATTTCTTCCCATTATTGTTAATATGTTAACAGAATGGCATTGTAAATTAGGATGCTTTCTTGAAAATATAGCTTTGATGTGACTAATTAAATTTTTTTCTTCCTAAAATCAGAGAATGAGTGGTTTCGAAGACAATGAACCTTTAAAACCAACCAATGTGAAACCTAATTTGGCTAAACTAATCATTGTCAAAGAGGCTGAACTGCGACGTGGAGGAATTCTTGGATATGGAGCATTTGGAACAGTTTATAAGGTATAAACGAACTTATTTGCTTTTATTATATTTGCATAGTATAGTTTTTTTAGACTGAAGAAGATATTTTAGAGATTAGTTTCATAAACACATCTTATTTTAACTCTGTTCTTGATTTTTTTTTCTTAGGGTGTGTGGGTTCCTGAAGGTAAAAATATCAAAATTCCAGTAGCAATTAAAGTTCTGAGAGAAGGTACATGTCCAAGTGCGAGCAAAGATTTTCTGGAGGTATTTAAATCACTTATCAGTATTAAAATTATCCAGTAATATTAAAGACATTATAATTAATAATTGTATTGTTATTTCATGCTCACATTCTTTTATTTGATGTATAATATTTGTGGTAAGATGTTTTTTAAATAAATACCTTAACTTAGTAATTACTTGTCTGGAATGTTTGAATGATTGTTTTTGTAATATTTTTATCATTTTAGGAAGCCTATATTATGGCTAGTGTAGATCATCCAAATCTACTCAAGCTTCTTGCTGTATGTATGGCTTCACAGTCTATGTTGGTGACACAACTAATGCCTTTAGGATGTTTATTAGATTATGTGCGAAATAACAAGGATAAAATTGGTTCGAAGCCACTTCTCAATTGGTGTGCTCAAATTGCCAGAGTAAGTTCAGCAAATCATTCATGTTCAAAGTATTAATATTTGAGTTCTTGTAGTTTAGCATTAACTTGGAATATTTGTTTATTAATTACAACTAAAAATAATGAATGTAATGGAATTCATATTGATTAATATTTTTAATCAATTATTTATATTTTTAATTTTCTTTTGTATGAACAGTTTGCAAATATAAAAGTATAGTCGCACTAGAAATTAATAATTAACAAAGAAAATACAGCAAATATGTTGCATAAATCATTTACTTGCTTATACAGATTGATGGATCATATTTTAAATAAGAAAAATAGGTATTCTCAAGTTTGTTTTTTAAAATAAATATATATTAAGGAATATAAAATGAAAAATGAATTACAAATATCACATTCAATCATTCACCCAGTAAAAAAAATGAAAATGGTATATGATTAAGTTTCTGTGGAATAGTTTCTTTTGAATGTGAAAGAGAAAATTAAAATAAAAAATCCATTATCTTTTAATTTTTAAAAACCCTTCAATATTAATTAGATCATTTTTTGAACTTTTTTTTTTGGTTACAAGAATTATTTTTTGGACAATATTGATTATAATATACTTAAAAATTTTAAAGGGTATGGCTCATCTTGAGGAACATCGTATGGTTCACAGAGATCTTGCTTTGAGAAATGTGTTGGGTAAGTGTCTTTTTATATATTTGTTTTTATATTTAAATTTTGTTCATATACATGTAGTTGTGAAGAAGAATCTTTCACTCAAATTTTAATCCATTTTCACTTCTAGTTCAAACCCCAGGATGCATAAAAATTACAGATTTTGGCTTGGCAAAACTTCTGGATATAAATGAAGAACAATATAAAGCTGCTGGAGGAAAGGTAGTGGAACTGAATTATTATCTAAACTGTAAAAATTTAATTTTAATTAAGTAAAAGTATGTGTGTAATTTTTTTAATGACTCTTTTGTTTCAGATGCCCATTAAATGGCTTGCATTAGAATGCATTCAACATCGTGTTTTTACTCACAAAAGTGATGTCTGGGCTTTTGGTAATTATAAATTTCAATTTTTGAAGGCTTTATTACATGCTGATTATTTATTACTAAGAGAAATTGCTTGAAATTTATAAAGAAAAGGAAGGCCACTTAATTAATTATTGTAATAAATTTAATATGTAGAGAATTATTTTTCCTTGTTATGAGAATTTGAATGCTTGTGTATTTGTTATAGTACTGGAGTTTCATAATTATTTTATGTTTACATGAATTAATTAATATTTAGAATTAAATAATAGAGGTGATTAGTTTGAGACTCACTGTATCTTGTGGTTTGAATAAAATCTAAAGATTGAGAAAAATATTTAGTTGTTTTACAATTAATTTCATATGGTAGAATGTGGATTGAGGAGCAAAGTACACTTTTAAAGTTACTGCAAATATTATGAACTTAAAGAAATACTAAATTGCTGTTGTCTTGACAAAGGTGAACAAAAACATTACGACTGGTGCATTTCCTGTTTATAGTAGTAATGCCCCATTTGTAGGATTATAAAGTTGCTGTTGGGGTAAGAACTAAGAGAAACATAACGCATAATGTCAAAGTTAAAGTTGGTAAGAAGTGAAGAAAACTATTAAAGAAAAATTCATTTCATATCAGAATTATTCCTTTATGTTAGTGCTTGAATTATTTATTACACAATTAGCAATAATCTTTATTTTAGTTACTGTGTTGAATATATAAGGTATAAAATTAATGTTTTATTTTAGGTGTTACTGTTTGGGAGTTATTGACTTATGGTGGAAGACCTTACGAAAACATTCCAGCCAGGGAGGTTCCTGACCTGTTAGAGAAAGGAGAACGTCTTCCTCAACCTTCAATTTGCACTATTGATGTGTACATGATTATGATAAAATGTATGTTGGCTAATTTTATTTAAAAATTAAATCATTATATTTATAAAATTGAATTCACTTGACTTTATATTTTGAAGAAAAATTAAATTGGAATGTATTGGTCTATTTTTAAAAATGACATTTTGAAGTAATGTACCATAAATAAATCATTAAAATTGAAAATTTGATAGCCTTTGATAAATTTTCAAAAACATTTTAAGAAAAATTTTCAAAAACATTTTAAGAAATTTAATGAAAAAATAAAGAAATGCTTTTATAATATGTATATATACACAAATTTATTTCTATAATGTGGGAAGTTCACTGTACCTTTCTTCTTTTCTATAAAAAAAGATTTTATACAGCCTTGAAAAATGTACTGCATAAATTTTATATTTTCATAGTATTTTTTAAATTTTAATAACTAGTTACAATTTGATAAATTTATGAAATAGTTTATTTAGTAAAAAATTGGTGTTTAGAATATTTATATCAAGTATATAATATAATAATTTTGCTATCAAACTAATTATTCAGTTATTACTTTTATTCTGAATTTTTCTCACAATCCAACATACATTTATTGAGAGTAATTAATTTATGTTGAGAAAAATTGTGTATGATAAAATAAGTCTTCATAAATTTGCAAAAAGCTTTTTATGCAGTTATTAAATACGGCATAATATTTTGAATAAATAATTTTAATATATTATCACCACTTATTAAGCAAAATGCTATTATACTATAGATCAAAGGTGGTATTTCTTACATTTACAAGTATAAAATTTGAATGCATACAGATGTTCATAAAGTAAAATTATGTATATTAAAAATTTTTTAGAACTTTATATTTTTTTTACAAATTATTATTTACATTTATAATGATAGCTTTAAGTGATGTACAATTTATTTGATAAATTAACTTTTTTAATTTTTGTATATATATATTTTATATGAATTAAACATCTATAATAAGATGTTTACTGTAATAAATATTTAATTCAAAAAATACTTTTAAATATATATAGATCTCTATAATTTCAGATTTAAGCTAGAAATTAATCAACTTATTCTAAATAACCTTTTTAAATAGATATAATTTAATCTGTATCAAGCTTATGTTACAATGTGTCCTTCCTTGTTTTGAATCACTGAATTAATTTTGTTCATCATGTGTCATTAGTTAAAATGCACTGAATTATTTTCTTTTCAACAGGTTGGATGTTAGATGCAGAATCACGTCCATCCTTCAAAGAATTAGCTGATGAATTTGCCAAAATGGCTAGAGATCCTGGAAGATTCTTGGTTATTCCTGGAGATAAATTAATGAGATTGCCTAGTTATACTCCTCAAGATGAAAAAGAAATGATTCGAACCTTAAGTATGCCCATTGAGGGACCTGAGGAAATAATGGATGCTGAAGAATATTTGCAACCAAAATTAGATCAAATGGGTTCTGATTCTCCTCCTCCACCTACTCCTATAAAAGTAAGATTACTTAATGTTTAGAATAGATAAATGTGTTTTTCATTTCTTTTCTTGTTTCTAAAACCAAATTGTATTTTTAATTTATATGAAGCATTTTTTTTTTTTTTTGTACAAAATTGTACTGAAATGTAACCATTTGTAGTAATTTAGTTTTATAACTTAGATTTTTAATAGTAATGTGATTTTTAATGTAATGTTCCGTTTTTTTAAAATTATTGATTTGGCTCTGTTGTGTACTTAAGTGTTCTAAGGTACTAGAGCTTATGGCTCAAGGTAGCACAGTAATCTTCTTTCCCCTATGGAGTTCCTTTGATAATCATGCATAATGTACACTAGGAGATATTTTAGTAATATTTTCCTATTTTGGACTCTCTTTATCAAACATTACATGGCATTTCCCCTCCATCTTATAATCACTAGTGTACATTTCTCACAATTGTTAACATGCTACATTTAATTGCTAATAAATAACAAGGGTTTAACCAATTATGATCTTTATGCTTATACAACCAAACAAATCTTTGCTAAATTGTAAAATTTTCAATCATGAGCATACCTACTTGCCACTCAATTTTTGATTTAAATTGCTTTTTAGGATATAAAAATATGTAATAAATTTTAGCGTATTTATCAGAACTAGAAATGCTTAATATTTTGTTGATTGCTATCAATTTCTTAATTGTTTTATGTAATGCATAAATAAATAGAATGATTTTAAGTTATTAATTCACTATTTCGGAAATATTTTAAATATGTTTTTGTGTTAAGTTAATTTACGATTTTTTAGAATTACTGTAGTATTGAATTTCATTAAATTTTTAAGGCCTATCTTTGCCTTCTACCAAAGAGGATAAAAATATTTTCATACAGAAAAATGTGTCAATTTTCTTATAAATTTGTGATCTCTTTACTAGTACAACCTACATGCTTCATCTTTAAAACATTCCACAAGTATACAGTACCTTCGTTTAATATGTAATGCCATCAACCGATTTATAAATATAACATAATGCTCTGAAGAGATTGAATAATGGAAACATATTTTACACTGAAAGAAATGTATTAATTTTAACTGGTGTGCAACATGAACATTTTAATAGTGAAAAGTTAGAAAAAGTTTAATTTTTAAACTTCACTTGTGTAATTTTATTTGCATAAATGCAACAAGAAAACTACTATAGAGAAATGAGAATATACTTGCAATAAGCTAGTGGTAATAAGTTTATTAGCATTGTAATAACTTTTTAATATTACTGTCTGATATGATTTTAAATATTGTTTGCTTTTGATCAATTAAAACATTATTTTGCTATTTTAACTAATGAAAATATTACATGTAATTCCTAAAATCTTTAAACTTTAATTATTTAAGTTTATAATTTTTAGAAATTTTCTTCTGTAGGTTTTTTGATGTAATTAAGGTAAGCATATTATTGAAATAGTTTCGAATTAAAACATTATGAAATTCTCTAATTATTATAAATATCTATTCAAGAACATTATTCCAAGTTGAGATACTGCATATCCGCATTTAGTTTTTCTCCACTATCTCAAAGATATTTTAAATATATTATATTTTGAATATTTTTTTACAAATTTTACTATTTTACAGAAATTTATGGAAGATAGAGGTTTTGATGGTGATTCATTAAATAGTTCTGCAAACAACTCTGGAGAGATCAATCCAAATCATTGTAGTTTCAAATGTAACTGTCCTGAAAACAGTTTAGGATTAAGTCACATCTGCCATACAAGAGATAGAGATACTAGCCTCAGTACAAGATACTGTTCTGATCCGTTAACATCTCTTGAAAGAGGTACTTTTCGAAGAGTAATCATAAAATACCTTATATATTCAAAATATTTTTCTATAGAATTATTAATATATTTTTGATTTTTAATTTAATCTAGATGCTGATAGAGATCTATTTATGCATGTTAATGGTGCATCTCATATGAATCCTAAGGAAGTTAAGTTGGATTTGCCTGTTGATCAAGAAGATTATTTAGTTCCTTCCCCACGTTCATGTACTTCTACTGGATATATGGATCTAGTTGGAGACGCCAAAACTTCAGGTGAATGACTAATTATTTCTATTGAGCTCTTGGATTTTCGATTATGCTATGTCATGTAAAATTGATGCAATAATTTTTATCAAGAGAAAATAAATTGTAGGATTTCTCAATTGCCACACACACACACAATGTTTATGTTAATCGATTTAATTTTCAAAGAATTTTTTGAAATCTCTCTATATTTGAAAGATGTAATCTAATTGATA
Source organism: Trichonephila inaurata madagascariensis (assembly GCA_019973955.1). Classification (NCBI taxonomy): domain Eukaryota; kingdom Metazoa; phylum Arthropoda; class Arachnida; order Araneae; family Nephilidae; genus Trichonephila; species Trichonephila inaurata. Next base: position 87,898 of record BMAV01013317.1, read on the forward strand.
AGGTAAAACATTTTTAAAAATATTTAGCTTCTTTCACATTTGGAAATTTTGAAATATTAAAAGTGAAACATACAACGTGATATACTTTAATTAAAGATCAAGTACATAATTGGAATACTGTTTTGCTATATGACTTAATATATTAATATATAAGAAAGGATTTCAGACAAAGATATAAAACTTGATTTTGTTTGTCTTAATTTTATAGCACTATGTCAAGTGGTTACATAAATAGTAATTGTGATTTGCCATTAGTCAACACACAAGTTTATAACAAACAATAACTTTGGATGGGCGTGTTTTCGTAATGAAGTGTTTATAAACCTTAAAATAGTATTTTTTTTTTGTTAATTTTACATCATTCTATTTTGAATTATTTTTTAAAACATAATTTATGACATTAATGATTTGTTAAATAAATTTTTTTGAAGAGAATATCTATTTAATTTTGTGATTCTTTATTTTTTAGTACAGTTACAAATTACAATATAATTTTCATAATAGTTATGAATTTACAGAGGTAATTATACTTAATTTGAATTAAAATACAACTATATGACCAATTAGTAAACCAGTTATTCATGTTTGTCACTTTATATAAATTTATAGTAGATTATTAAAAAATATTACTTAATAAGTTTCAGCGAAATATGTATAGATTCTTATATTTATTAATAAGATTTCTGAGTTAAAATTCATTTTCTCTTTAAAAACTAAATGGTATTTATTTAAACAGTGCCACCATTTGTTGGAAATTTGATTCCTATAACAACCTTACCTCATCAAGCTGTGGACAATTTAGAGTATCATCTTATGAAACATAACACTAACGTCCCATCAGAACTTCCTGTTACTCACCAAAAGAAAACCAACAGTAGTGATGATGACACTGATGAACATGAGTATTATAATGATTATGATGGCCTTCAAAGAGAACTCCAGCCATTGAATAATCACAGAAATGAGACAACAGTGTGATAAGGAATATAAATGGTTGTGTGGATGAACAAGCCTTTCATTTTTAGTGTGTGTGATTACATGCAGTATGACTTAAATTTTCTTGTGGACTTGTGTAAAAGAAAAACGTAGCATATTTTTGTGAATTGACTACTTATTTAACAAATAAGCCTTTGATAGGAGTGGAAGGTTGGACAATCACATAGTGTCTTCCATGTGTTTAAAACTGTTATCATGAACATCAAGAGAAAAAAAACTATATACTCTGTGCTTCCATATCATGTTAAGCATCTGAAGGGAATTGTCTTTTGAAAGGAAAGAATATTGTATTCCCTGTTGCCCTACCTTTTTTAAAAAAATCAATCGAGTGGGTAAAATGCCTGCATTTTTAAACAGTCTGTGATATATGTTAATGTTTTTTAATGTTAAATGTCATAATTTCAATTTAATCATTGTTACCACAGGATCAAGCAATAAAGTTATTGCATAATTATAAATAGTATAATATTTGTATTCCATTTTCTGTGTGTTTGTAATTAGGATTTGTTAATGGAACTTAATGGATATTTTTTAACAGCAAAAATTATTTTATAATTTAACCTTACCTGATACTTATATCATATATAGTAAAATAGAAGTACAAAGCAGATTTTCCTGTAAACACGTTTTATTGTGTTTCGATATATGTATGTGTACATTCTTTTAAATGGAGGATGGTGTCTTTTAGTTATGTTTTATTTAAATAGATTTTTTTTATTATCTATCATTCCTTGTTATCCTTCCCTGTACTTCATCCTTTTGTTTATCCTTGTAGTCAGAATAATTGCGATTGCTTTGATACTGAAATTTTTTCACATCAATGTTGTCTTCGATGCATTTTTAAAAGAAAAATACTTTAATATATTAATAGAAACACATTAAAAGTTATCTTTCAGTTTTATCTGAAATAAATACATGCATCTAAAATCTATTTACAGTATCATAAATAATTCTTCAAAATTTTATTTAATTGGTTAGTTCAAATTTATAAAAAATTGTTTATTATGCAATGAGAATTATACTTTATATAAAAAATATTATTGTTGTTATATTTGATATATTTATTTATTTAGGTTTAAGAAGTACCCATCATATTATTTTACAGTTTTATTAAACAAGTAATAAGAAATAATTAGATTTTTGTATTAAAGTATAAAATATTATGATATAGTATTAAATCTTGTAGAAGTCACTATTAGTTTCCTTTTAAAAATTATTTTTGCACTAAAGTCATCTTAATTTATTTTACAAAGACATTTAGACATGTTGTCCAGAATTAAAAGTGCAAAAAGACAAAATTGGAATAAGCTTAACTTATGTGTATTTTAAATTTTGTTGCATAGATTAACATTTTCTGAACATTATTGTAATAAAAAATTTTGTCTGATAGCATAAATTTATATTTGAATTTTTATCTGAATAGTGTACTTAAAAATATAACCAATATTCAGATCATAAAAAAAAACAAGGTGATTTTGAAATTAAAGCAAAAACTTCAAATTGTGATTTTTTTTGTGTTTTTCTATAATTGAAAAATAAATTATGTAATTGAAATATTTTGTAAAACCTAGTTTTATGAAATAAGTTCTTTGTATCTCTTGAAAAAATTGCATACAAACAGCACCAAACATGTGTGAAGCTGTAATGAAGGTTTTGTTGTAAAATAGAGACCAGATACATGTAAATAACTAAATGCTAGGTTATCAAATGTTTCATTTATTTCAAACTAACTTTGTAATTAATCTAAAATGCATTTTTATCATTTCCTGAAACAACATTTTTTTTCATATCAAGTTAATATCTTTTTTTTTTTGTGGTTTTAATATAAATACTAATTATAATTGAAAGCAATGCAAAGTTTATTGTATGTTTATGTATAATTTTGTAAATATATATCTTCAGTATGCTTTTATCATTCAGTGAAAAATTTGAATTCAATGCTTCTCTGTAGTGATTCTTTTTGTATTATTACTCTCTAATATATATCAGTTATTTTTTTTAGAAATTTACTTCAACTATATATATATTTCTTAATTTATTTGCTATAAATATAAAACACTGAGATACAGAGGATTTTCAAAAGTCTTTATATGCTGTTACAGTATTAATTTGAAGTTGAAAATTTTGTATTATTTATTTGTGGTCTGCTGATTACTATACAATTAATGGAACATTTTTACCTTTTTAACATATATAATAATTTAATTGCATATACTTCATATTTTCCCTAAAAACTTTTATTCTCAGCAAATGTAATATGCATATTATTACCTTTTCTAATATAATTGTATTTATGTTAAATTTATATAATTTGAATACGAATCATAAATTTGTTTTTAGTGGAAGTTTTGAATAGGGAAATTATTAAACAGTTTTATTTCTTCAATTGTTTTTAACACTGAGTGTATATAAACTGAAAAAAAAAATATTGTAGCAATGATGAGATATATGTGAATAAAAATAAAATTACTTGTTTCGTAAGTTTTATTTTTACCCAATTTTGAGATTTCTGTTGAAAAAAGTATTGTATCAAAATTATACCCTGATAAGCCTTTTTATTTTGAATATTTTTCAAATACTTAATAGTAGCATTGAATCATTAATACCAAACCAAGTAACTTCTTCAAACAGGTTTTTACAGTGAGAAAAATGCATACTTATTTGATTGACAAGTCTCTTAAAAGCTATTTAAATAAACGAAATGCTAGTTATCAATTGAAATTTAATTTTTTTATCAGAATTTTTTTTCTGAAATTTCTTTTTTATATTTTTTAAACTTAATTAAGGAAATAAAATATTAGTATTTGTTATTTTAGAATTAAAAAAAACTTTTTTATATAGTACATGACTTCAAAAAATTATATTAATTCGAAATTCGTATTAACTTTAAAATGAAAAAGTCCTTAATTCAGTGATCCATTGAATGTTGCATAATTTGAATTTTATAAATATTTCTTGCAGTGTAAAACTCTCATATGCATGTTACATTCTGTTCATTCCTTTGTACATAGTGTGTGTTTAATCATCGTTCAAATTGATAACTCATTGTTAATTTTTGATATTTTCTGAAATTAATATTGCATAAAAAAGTAACATTTGTGTTACATTTTATTTATGGAATTTTTTAAGAAAAGCTGATGCGTATTGTATACAAAACAAGAATTAATACAAAAAAAACCAAGATTTTCATGTTTATTATTTGAATTTAATGTTTTCAAAGATGTCCAAGTCATTTGGAAAATTCATATTTTACAGTTTGATATATTTGTCTGATTTTGTTTACTTAGTTTAAGAAAAAGAAATCAGCTAATTTATGCTAATACGCTCCATAAAACTGTTTATAATTATTTTGCATGAATTTCGATTTAATATTTTTAAGATTTTCCCCCTTTTAGTAACATTAATCATAAATTTTTTACTACATAAAGTATAAAAATGTTTTTATATGAAGAAATTTTACTATTTTTTTAATGTTGAACACTAATAAAGAACTTGTTGAAAAATATTTTTAGCATGCAGAGTTTATGTTGTTGTCTTGGTAGATTTAAAGAGGGAGTTTTTTTATTAATCAAGTACATTCCAGATTCTGAATTTATCTGTGATGCTTTTATGTACTTAAATATTTTGCATTGAAGAGAATTGGCTTTTGTGAACAGATCGTGTTTTCCAGTATTTTTGTATATGAAATTTTATACAATATACCCTGGTTACAACAATATGACCAAAGAAGGGGACATTTTTAATACAAAAAGACTGTTTTTATACATTTTCTGTAATATTGTATTCAACACTGTGTGTTACAGTAAAAATAAGAATGTTTAGTATGCCAGTGCCTTGTTTGTATATACCTGTATTTTTTACTTTATTTTTCAATAAATATAAAGTTTATTTAAGAGTTTGTTTTATTTTAGTAGATTGTGTGAAATAATTTTCTGTAAATTGTTAGTTTTAAAAAAATTTTTTAAGGACTTTTTTCCATGTGCAGCTACTTTAAGTAATTTATTTGCAGCACAGAAGATTAAATATTCTTTTTTATCCATGTGATGGATTATTAATATGCATTTTGGAGTGACATAAGGATTATTATCTACTGATAATTCTGAGCTAGGGTTAAGTGATGAGGACAACCGAAATTGGACGCATGAATGGCACTTAATGTTTCAAACTTTTTCACCGTGTCAATGTGAGAAATTTTAGCTTTGACAAATTTTATGTGAATCATTCTTTCTATACTGAGGTAGCCAAGTGGTTATGGTCACTACTGGTGTAGCTAGTCCTGAGCGGGCCCTGTATCAAAATTCCTTTTAGGATTGTTTTGCTTACATACGTTGGGACTCGTTTAGCATAGGGGCTCTTGTATCATTGATGCAGTTGATACGGCAGTAGCTACGCCATTGATGGTCACAAACTTATGTCCGATGAGTCGCGGGTTCGAGTCCCTATGCCATTGAAGAACTGCTGTGTAGAGGAAGGAGGCTGATGAGTTAAATTTGCTGGGGCACAAAATCCTCCAGTTGATATAGTGTGGTAATTGAGGGAGTGTGTGGGGTGGGCTTGCGTATCATACTCATCACCTGACCAAGGTTAAAAATTATGAGGTTCATCATGAAGAGCTCTTGTGTTACTTTTTAAGTGCCATGTTAATATAACTTTCACTCACTGAGAGTAGTAGCACAATTCTCTATAGAAACAACACTAATGACAAATTTGCAGTTATTCCTTTTTTTGGGGATATTATGAGCAAATTGCTTTTGTTTTATCTAATTAAAATTGACGAATGATTACCCTTTTTATATATCTTTAGATAATTAATTTAAAATGCTTTAATGAGAGATATTTTAATTTATGGAAGAAAATTTAATTTCATCATTAGTCTGAGCATAATATTGTAACTATACTGATAATGTAATTACAGTGTATTTATAGAATTTATTGCTCGTTAAATTTGTAAAATATATCAATATTTTGTGTGTTGGAATATTCATGCAGAAAAAGGTAGCAAATATCTTGCCATTAATTTGGAAACAGGTGTAAGGAAATGTGTTTAATTATTTCAGGATTAAAGATAATGGAAATATTTATGTAAAGGATCGTTTTTTTTTATTGTGTGCTATGGAACCTTCCAGAACGTTTGGTAATTTTAATAAATAAAATGGTACCAACTTATTCATTGGAATGTCTTAAAACTGTGAGGAGTCCTTAAGGACGATTCTTTTGATTGTGACTTTGCCTTTAATTTTGATACTTAAACGTTGAATTTCTTTTTGCAAATATTGCCATATATTTGTATGACTACCATTCATTTATTGATTAGGTTGTCACAAAATTTTAAATAATCAAAGTCGACTTTCACCCTTTTCTAGTTTTTCAAGTTAAATTTTGGGAAAAAAAAAAAAAAAATTCAGTGCGAATATTTAAATTGTTTCAATGGATAGTTATGTCTTAAAAATGAAATTTTTTTTAAAAAAATCAACATTGCATGTATTATTTTTAACAGAATATGCAGATAATTCAAAGTCTCTTGATTTGATTTTTTATTAAGTAATAATTCAGAAATAAATTATGAGGGACGTCTTATATCAATCTCCGATGGATCACTAAGAAGAAGAGAGTAAATGAAAAATTGATTGTTCCAGAATTTTTGGAGAAGTACGGTTACTCTTCAGTTTATAATTGCCATGAAGATTCAAGTATTTGTCATCGTTGGACGAGCCATTTTTCATATGCTTTCTTGTTATTCTTAACATTAATAAACTCAATGATGTTGCAATGGGCTCAATTCATGTGACGTCATAGTCACATGATAGTGAAAGCCACAGAATGTTAGCCAATCAATTCAAAAACTCATGTGATGTCATAATCACATAATAAAAACTACCTAGCATTTTCAGTTAATCAGTTCATGCGCTCTGATGTTGCCAAGTTTTGCTCTTTGCAGAAACTCTCTTAAAAAAAGTACATATGTATACAAAATGCATTTCATTTAAAAGTATAAACAAAAAATGATTTTTTTTAAAATTTAAAAACATCTTTTCAAAGAAATTTTTTTCCCTAACATTTAAACATCTTTACCCAAATATGACATTTGAAATTTTATCAGAGTTTTTTACACAAATAGACCAACAAGTACAATTAGTTAAATGTTTATTTTGAATTCAATGGAAAACACGTGTTTGTTTTTATCATGTGACTTCATGAATTGAGCCCATTGAATTTAAGCTCCATCATCAATGACACTATCCAAACTAGCCCAAATTTAATGCAATCCAACACTTTCTTAGCATCAAACGCTCAATCAGAAATTAGAAATGAAGAGAAAAATAAATACTTCGAAAAGAGTGGCAAAACAATAAATATCCCCTCTCTCCGAAAAAACCCTTCAAACAAATGAAATAAATTACAAATTTCCTTTAGTAAAAATAAAAATTAGTTGACAATACTTTCCCAATCCACAAATCAGTGGCGTTCAAAGATCTTTCTTATAGGGGAGGGGGCTAAATTCGAAAAAAATACGTAGATGAAAAAATTACGTATGGTAAAAATTAAAATGCCAGGTTCTTTTTTTTGGGGGGGGGGCAATTACCTGAAAAGAAAAATTCATTCTACCAAATAATCGGCAAAGAACTATAACTCGACTCTGCGGCTCGCTCTGGGTCGGACAAACTGGACCCCTGCCCGGGGCGGCAAATTATAGGGCGGCATTTGGAGATTGAATTTGAAAAATATAAATATTTTCTTTTGTACAAAAATTTGATATATTTTTTAAATACTATTGGTGCAATTTGGTGTTCCATTTATTGTATCTTAACTTTCATTTTTCGCATGTTGAATGCCTGTTTTCTTTTATGTTGAAACTCACACACATAGCTCGAGGCGGGATTACATGTTCTATCTGGAAATTTGATGAGTTTACACATCTTTCACTAGTAACTTTATCCCCATCCCGGGAGAGGGAATATTAACGTCGCACTATTCAGCTAGAGACGAAGGCTTTTGGCGACGGACCTCGAAATTCGAACCATGGTCAAGTGACGAGGACGACACATGAGCTGGCACCCCCTCTTCTAACTACCACACCAACGGGAGGACATTTGAGCTCTCGACAGATTTAACGTGCATCGCTGCCCTACACGGTGGGCCTTTAGTGGTAATGGGATCGAACTCGTGACAAGCCAGCCACGATCCAATACCTTGACCACTAGGCTACCGCGGCCACATCCCCATCCCGGAGTAAGGTAGCTACGGACATTTCCTCCTACGGACCATGACGACCGATGTCAGCTATCCAAAAAGGGACAGGGGCAATAAGAGTTTTTTGTGGATAAAGAGAGAGAGAGAGAGGAGATATTTTATTTTAGTCTTGAGTGTAGCTACTTTAAGGTAAAATAAATGTTTGTGATCCTCATCATCAGCAGACTCTTTTTAGAAGAAATTGGCATGCTGTGAAATTGAGAATTCCTTTTTACATTTTACTCATTTAAATTAATAACTGGTAACTATGTCCTTACGGCTCAGTGGTAGCGTATCGAGCTTCCACACTATAGGTCAGGGGTGCTATCTTAGGACTAGGCAAGGTCGTCTCAGACTTTGATCCCTTCAGTGAGTCGATAAATGAGTACTAAGCTTGCGAAGGGACTAAACACTGTGGGTTTCACGTCAGACTGACCACCTTGCTGGAACATCTGCTCATGCACCTCAGCGCCCAAAGTAACGTATATAGAGGTGGGCACAGTAGTCCTTGGCCCTTATGGGCTGTTGCGCCACTGAGTTTAGTTTAATTATGTCCTTAATTTCAAATTATTTTGGATTTGACTTAAGAATTAATTATTTAAGTTTTACAAGTGTGTATCTATGTGAAAAATTTATCTTTTTTTTTATTATAATTTTTTGCTTTGGATAGAGGGGTTGGCAACACCGCCAGAGCCAGCCCTGACGCCATTGTTAATCTCATGTTCTTGTTTATGGTACCCCAGATAATATAAACATGCTTGTGTTGATTCACTGAAGAAACCTTTTCCGAAAATCGGGAACCTTATGATGACTATTTCAACGAAAAAGTTGGAAGGAATGTCAGAAGAGATTTCTAAACGACGCTACTAATCTTCACTCCACAAGAAGTGATAAATATCAGATCACAACACAAGACTCCAAGAAAATTGCACTCAAAGTTCTACCATTAAATACATAGCAAAATGTAATTTATAATTAAATTTAATTAATTAAATTAATAAATGTGTATTAAATTTAATTTAAAATTCAACTAATATACATCAGTTAAACTTAATCAATATTAAATTATATATTTCCCAAAGAATGCGCAAATGTTCTCATCGCGTAGTCATACTCAAATCAAGCAAATATCTTAAATTTCCTGACAGCTATAAGCCAATTAGACATTAGCTTTGTGAGTATATTTCAGACAAGAATCTTTGAAGCACACAATGTGGCCGCGGTAGCCGAGTGGTATAGGTATCGGAGCGTGGCTTGCCTTGTCACGAGTTCGAGCCCAGTACCACTAAAGACCTGCCGTAGGGCAAAACGGGTGCACGTTAAATCTGTCGAGAGCTGAAACGTCCTCCCGTTGGTGTGGTAGTTAGGAGAGGAGGGTGCCAGCTCAGGTATCGTCCACGTCACTTGACCATGGTTCAAAATTACGTGGTCCGTCGCTAAAAGCCCTCATGTAGCTGAACAATGCGACATTAATATTCAATCAATCAATCAATTGAAGCACACAATATCATCGCAACCATTCAGCATGACTTTCAAAAAGAAACTACACATTACGCCAGTGGCGTAACGGAGAACATTTGCCCCCCCGCCTACAAAGTCAGCTTTGGGGCCTCCAAGTTGGATTTTACTACCATGTTGGATAGGCACTTTAGGGTGTTGGTGGTAGTTAGGCTTTTGGTCCCCTAGAACCCTGCCCCCCCCACGATGCGGGGTTTGCAGAAGTGTACGCTACGACACTGCATCACGCCAACTTCTTCACTTCAACAATTTTATCATTCACGGCTTCAATAAAAAAAAAAAAAACAAAAGTAGTGTCTGTCTTAATCAGGGATTCCCAAAGTAGTCCATTTCGACCCTCAGGGTCTATGACGACATATAAGGGGTCCATGTCAGCGAAAAAGTAATTTAGCTGTCCATGATGAGTAAATGGGGGTCTATGATAGTGGCTTTTATCAAACCAGATCATGATTTTAATTTTGAAAGAAAATTTAACCAAGTTGAAACCATATTTTACCTAACAGACTTTTTTACTAAATTTAAGGAAGTTAATTTGTAGTTACAAGGTGACAGCATAAATTTTATTAAAACTAGGACCATTTCAGCGTTTTTTTCCAGAATCAAGCTAAAGAAGTATAATATTGGAGGTCGCGAATTTTCTCAATATCTCACTTGGTCGCAGACAATCTGTGTCAGAACGTTTTAAACTACACTTGCCTCCGAATGAGTGAGTGAGTGAATGTAGGGTTTTATGGCGCAAGAGCCAATTTTGACTAAGCTGCGCCAAACACTCGTTGGAAAAGAATTTTTTTTTAAAGTACATAAAATTACATCCGCACATGTATATATATACATGCATGCATGCCTGCATGCAAGCATATATATTATTAAATATTAAAAGTACAAAATAAACACTTGCCTTCGAAAGTCTGCGTACAGGCGATCATCTTTCATATTCATGAAAAGATCGCTAATTAAATGAAGTCTTTCTAAATCAATACAATTTTTTTATTTGATTCCTCTAAACGTCGTAAATTATAATAGTATAAGCAATAATCACACCTGAATATTACATAAAATAATACAAATATTATAACTTAAGAACGACACAAATCGTGTGCGACAAAAGTCTGCGTACACTGGAAAAAACCTTTACGGTAATGGATTGTAACTAAAATTTAATACTTTGTAAGCTATTTCGTTCTTTCTATAACTCTCTCAACATATTTGGCAAGGATTCAGTTGTCATTAGCTTAGTTGTTTCGTGGATATTTTGTTCCATTCTACTATGGCAGATTTGAGCATTTCCTTGGATGTTATTACGTTCTCGCTGATTATTCACTCCAGCAAACGCCACAAATGCTGTATTGTGCTTAAGTCTGGGGACTAGGAGGGCTTACGGAATTGGTTTGGGACATGTCAGAACAGCCAAGGCTTCACAATGACTTCACAATGTGAGCCATTTGCTTGGTACCTTTGTGACGCCGAAAGTAAAAGTCATCACCCACAGCAAGTTTCTCGTCACATGCCCTGATATTTTACTTCAGTTAGTTCAAGTAACCAATTTTGTACATTATTGATTCAATAAATTCCATATTACCAGCGGAAAGACTTCCAATGCACACCTAAACATTATGCCTCCTCCCCGTTTCACATAGTCGAAAAAGGATTCTCTTTCTTAATATCTGTTCAGGAATTTTTGCTGGCATATTTTTATTCTTTTTGATGCCGAATTGCAAAAATTACTTTTAATTGAATATATTACAATTTTTTTCAATAATTATGTCCTATTTAGATGTTTTTTGGCAAAGGTCATTCTCTTAGCTCTGTTCACTCGAGAGATGAATGGTTTCTTGAGTGCAACTCGGCCACACGATAGTCATACTTTTCAGTTCTCTTCGAATTGTGGTTAAAGTCAAACTTTTTTGCTATATCTCAGGAACACTTTTAGCTATTTGTGAAGCTTAACGTCTTGGATTATTTTTATAGAGCGTATTACAAAGCAAGATTTTCGAGGTGACACTGCAGATCGGTGGCCGGATCTTGGCTTGGACGTTAAAATTTTAGTTGATTTTCAGTTTATGGACACTTTTTGAATTGTAAATGTCTCCACAATTAACAGTTTCAATAATTGCTTTAAAAATTTCCCTTTTTCTGAAGATTTATGATGATTTTTCTTTCAATAAATATCGATCTCTATTCTGTTGCCTGCCATGGAACCACAAAAGTTTTCAAAAATCTCATATCTTAAATAAATTGTAAAAGAAGCTTATAATTACCTAAAAGCACGATTTAGGCAATTATTTTACAATAAAAGGTCTTTAAAAGCTCTATTTTGCAAGTGTACGCAGACTTTTTGGTGCGATGGTTGGTGATTATTTGGTAGTCGTTCTTGTTAAGGTAAATTTTGTTGCTGTTTGAATAAGGAAGTTTTGAAGAATTGCTGACAAAAGTATTTTGATTTTCTAAAGAGGGATTTTAACAGCAATCATAGCATAAAGACTTAAGATGGTTGTCTGTACGCAGACTTTCAGAGTCAAGTGTACAGTTTATATACCTATCCTAATAAAGGTAAATAATTTAAATTTGAATCCAATCTATTTTTACAACAAAATCTGATCCATATACTTCTCGTCTCCTTTGTATTGTCATTACAATACAAAGGAAGTTTGAGAGATGTTTTAAATTGAAATTTAACTCAAATTATTGCTTAACTGAAAAACAGAATTTATTAAAGTTAATACAAACTGATTTTAACATCGCGATATTATTTTCTTTCTAAAGATGTGTATCGAATTAGAGTTCTGCAACACGACATTAGGTAAGGATAAGAAGATTTAAACAAAATTTGAAAAACTAACAATTTCTTAAAATTTTATTAAATACTTTTTTAATGTACTTATAATAAACGATACAGTAAAAAATATGTAATAGGAATATAAGTCAGATTACAAACTTTAAAAGTTTTTGAGTGACATTGAACTGAAATATTAAAAAGTAGGCACGTTGCTCTTATTCCTCTGTTGGCTTGGTAGTTTAGAGGTAACATGCCTCGCCTAGTAAGCTCAAGGTTGCGGGTTGGAGTCGATAGATTTTCTGGATGCGAAAATCGTTGGCAAGCATGTTATATGATTATGTGGCATATAAAAGATCCCTTGAGTATCACTTTGGCTCTTGTACTCATAAGCCTAAACTGAAATAAATTCAAGCGTCAAAAATTTGGTAGTGGAAGCCACCACTAGATGGTGCCATCAATGAAATGGCTCTCAGACTTGGGGACTTACCGTGTCTGCAAAGGCTATGCTGCTAAAATGCAGTCTATTTGAAGAAAAAACTATTTAATAATATTTTGCGTGTATATTGTTAAAAATCATTATGAAAAATGTAGGATTTGAAAACAAAAGATACAAGACAAAAATATGTTATAAAAATGAATAATTTTTATGCAATACTTAAAACTTAGTAGAATATAAGTTCATTATTGCATGCAATTATTAAGAGAAAATACAGTTTCAACCCCACATTACATAATAAATATAACTTGAAAGGATTGTTTTTTTTAGGCACTTTCCTTCCTGTGTTAGTGACAAACGAAACAGTTAAGAACTGACAACAATTGCAGTATAAATATATTTCTAAAATTGCTAATTTTCGGACATTGGAAAGCATCAGCGATACACAGTGTTAATAATTTCAACAAATGAATGCCCTGCTTTGTAGGCGCATTGGAATTCTATGTGATGTAAGCTCTTGCCCCATGCCGAGTGGGTGGTATCGTTCGCTTCATAAAATTTGAGCTGCAGGGGCAATTCCAGAACTCCTAATTTGGGAATCTGAAAGAAAGTAAAACGTCAGTTCGAAGCCAATATTAATTTTAAGGTATGAAAGAAACGCAGGAAAAATGAGTAGGAAAATCACTTTGTACTTAATTATAAAATTATTATTAAATTACATTATAGAAATTGATGCATTTGAAAAAAATGAGTTTCATTTTAAGGTTCATTGGCAAACATCTTAAAGCGAACTGTTCATTGTACAACAACCTAAACATAAATATTAAACAAAAAAAAGTTATAAGCAAAGTTTTTTGCAAAGAAAATTTTTTATTGTCATTATGGGAGGAGGTACATACACACATGCATGCTTACAAATCTATGGTTTTAACCTTAAGATAATTAAGCTGCCGGACGCTAGTAGTCTGCGACGCCGGGTTCTATTCAAGGCAACTATGTTGGGTTCGCTGCTAATGCCGGCGGGAATACTCCAGATGAAGGCGGCGTTAAAGGGAGCTGGGAAATGCTGCGGGTGTAGGTGATGGTGAGGCTGTTTGAATATAGAAGCAATGCCTCATTGTTAGTGTTGGTGTCTCTACCTTTCTAGCGATTCAAGAATCTCTAACGGTGGAATACGTCCCGCCTACGAAAGTGACACGTGATGTAGGGTCACTTCTGTTTGAACGTATCCTAGGAAACCCTTCTACTATTGGTCCAAGGCCCCCTTCACGTGGTGTACTTTGAAGCAGGCGGGTGGGAGAACTTTGCTGGTCATTTTACTGTCGGCGAAATTAAGGGAAATCAAAGGTTGACTTCCCTTAGGACATCGGTGTCGGGGTGTCCAGTTTGGGCTACTTTTCCACGCGAAATTGCTTGACCGTTGAGACCGTCACTCGTTCCCAAAGGAAATGGGTCTTTTGGTGATTGATTGATTGAATATTAACGTCGCACTGTTCAGCTGCACGAGGGCTTTTGGCGACGGACCGTAATTTTGAATCATGGTCAATGACGTGGACGACACCTGAGCTGGCACCACCCTCTCCAAATACCCACCAACGGGGGGACGTTTCAGCTCTCGACAGATTTAACGTGCATCGCTGCCCTACACGGCGGGTCTTTTAGTGTGGTATTGGACTTGAACTCGTGACAAGGCAAGCCACGGTTCGATACCTATACCACTCGGCTACCGCGGCCGGTCTTTTGGTGAAGACCGCCGCGCGCAAAGCTTATAATCAAATTTACTATGTTATTAATCATTCAACTCGTAGACAACGTGGCTACTCACTGGTTCCTTTGATAAGTAGTAAAATGGGAACTTCAAGAAGGGTGGGCGAGTGAGTGAATATTAGCGCGTGCACTGTTCAGCTGCAACAACAAGGGTGGGGAACTCAACAATGATTCCATTAACCTTCTGCCAAAATCCAATGTTTTCTTTTTTACATTGCTGTCCAGTGAACATTGAAGGCTTCGCCAAGCTCTGACACGCTTGGTTCGAGTATTTTGTGATTTGACAAAGAGTTTTTTATCCAGCGATTGAAATATATTCACACCATATCTGATCTTGAGAGCTTTTATCACTTTTCTTAAATTTCCAGAACTGTCGATGGCATGCGCTATTGTTAATTGCACCATCCCTTAAACTTGACATATATAATTACGGCAAGCTGCATCAGCTATACTGTCTTGGTTGAACTCGTACAACAATGTGCTCCAAGAACTCATTCACAATTCCAACTGGTGACCTCGGATCACGATCCAAAGAGGAAGAGTAGTTGCAGTAGCCTAATGGTCATAGTAACGAACTCGTGGCCGGCGTTATCGAGTTGTGGGTTTCAGTAAAGCCACTCAAGAACCACCATGAATAGAAACTGATGCACGTTAATTCTGTCGTGGTTCAAATCTCTCTGCGCGTATCTCTTGGCTTAGTATAAAAAGTTATGGGAGTGGGGTGCCCGCTCAAGTGTCGTCTTCATCACACGGCAACAATTCAAAATTACGAGGTTAGTCGCCAATGCCAATACCTGGTCTAACTCTTGGTTAATAATTTTAGTATACTTTATGGTGAATTTATTTTGTTTTTATTCTTTTAGCAAAAAAGATATCTTCAATAAAAATGAATAATTTCTATTCCATCCTTTTCTCTCTCTTTATTTATTTATTTATTTTATACTGCTGCATTCTTCCTTTATGTTTCTTTAAAATAAAAAATGGAGAAAGAGATCTCCAAAAAAGTAATGCTTCTTACGTGTGTGATTTTTAAAAAAAACTGAAGAACCAATCAAGAGAAAAAAAATGTCAACACAGGAAGTGTTGGTGTCAACTGAGAATATGATTCAAAAGTAACATTTTTTTTATTATTATTATTTATGTTTTTTTCCCTGTTTTTTTTTTCTTTTGGTCTGTATGGTCCTTTTGTATTGGGTAATTTTATTATTTTTTATGAATTTGTAAGAAAGTTGGAATATGTATATTCTTTCTTCCGTCTCTTATACTCCTTATGTTATTATTATGATTATTAATAGATTTGCTTTGTATATTTGTATTACGTTCCCACACGTATGTACGTATATCGTGCAGTTACCTTTAAATTTGTATTTTGTTATTTTACTGTTTTCTACTGTTTAAAATATATAAACTTCGATTTTTTTTCAATAAAGACTAGACGTGGGGTGGTTGTTTTCCGAATGATCGGTTTGTAGCTCTAAACCCTTTTCGGGTGAGCTCGGTTCCTTTGGGCATTCTGCCAATATCTTTCACGTTGTTTTGACTTTTGCCAAAGATGAAGATGTTTGACTAGATTTTTAAAACGCTTCCCATCAAAATATTTTAAAAACGAGTTGAATTGGATTTGCACCTGTTCTAATACTCCCTCCAGGTGGCAATTTTTTGAATATTTACTACTGTTTACAGAAACCCATGAATTTACAGGTCTACTGATGCAATTTCTACACAAAAAGAAAAGCTATACACCTATTTTTTATTTGCACATTTTTTTTACACAGTTTTGAAATAACAGTCCAAAAGGAAAACTGTATTTCTTTACTTCCTTCCTTCCATAGTTGGTTTACTCTAACACGATTGAGATCAGCGATTTTTGTGTCAAAAGACTAGGGCGAAATTCGTTAATTAACTTTTAGTTTAATATTTTTGAGCCTTACACTTGGTGCCAGTTTAGATCAATGTTTAACAAAAATATCCAAATGTAGAACGCACTTAAAAGTTAAAGATCTTAAGATATTTTTAGCTGATACCACAGATTATATAAGAATTACATAAAGAACTTACAAAAAAATGCAGGAGTATAAAAATAAAATAACAGATTCTGATATATTTTTTTTAAAAGAGTTGATGCAGATAAATGTAAAAGCATTCTGTTTTCTGTAAACATCATTCTTGGAAGAAATTCTTTGCTGGACTCAAGCATAGTGGATGAGGTAGACTTTTGATTTATCTCACGCCGTAAGCAAATGCACTTATCAACAATCAAGGACATTGGCGTAACAGATAAGATTAGCCCCCTCTCCCCACTGCAAAGTCAGGTTTTGGGCTCCAAGCTGGATCTTACAAAAAATTACAAAGCCTTAACAATTTAGGCTTTGGGCCTTCTAGAATCCTGGTCTCTCCGCGAGGCGGGAGAGTGTACATTACACCTCTGAGTAGTGACGAATAGCTAAATGCCATTTTAAACTTTTTTTTAAATAAAAGATTTAATTACCTTAAGAAAGCAGAAGAAAACAACACAAAAAGCTCTATTTAGTTTTACGTGTTTTTTTTAGGAAACGTGAAATGCATCCCTCTATCACACACAAATTGGGTCTTTTTCGCATAGTTTTACAGCAAACGTATCTAACCAAGAAGAAGAATTGGGTGTATAATCACAGATTTGGAACTATGACAGTCTAATTAGTCTGTCGTATTGAATGCTTTCAGCTGTTTATTTAAGCCCGAAATAAAGGTTCGCTAATCCTAGAAATCGCATTGCACTTCATCATTGCGAGGTGCATTGACTAGTAGCCATAGCTGGCCAGTAGCCGTATTAGCCATTCAGGTAAAAGATGCACCAGACGAAAAAGTGGCTGAATGAATGGGTGAAGAACCTGCTCGTATTCAAATTTCTCACTCGTCTGGGGAGGATAAAAGTGGTGAGATGTCCACTGCAATTGGCTCTGCCGTACATGAGGTGCCCCATCTGCTTATTCCTCTCTCGTTCGTGTAATCCAACATTTTTAAAAAGATGCTTTTTTTATCACGCTTTATGCTGCAATCTGCTATGCTATACAAATCTGCTATGAATGGTTTTGCGGAGAGAGTGAGAGTTATATTAACATCACACTATTGCTCACCGCTTTTATCCTCCCCAGCCGAGTGGGAAATCTGAGTACTGGCAAGTTCCTTCAAATCTACTACGGCGATCCAAATCCACTCATTCATTTGACCACTTCTCTCGTCTGGTGCATCCTTTACCCAAATGGCTACTGTTAGGAGGACCGAAAAGTAATGTCGTTTTTGCGCATATCAATGCTGCTTTACCGTTTATGAGTTCATTGCGTAGTTGAAAGTCATGCCAGAGACATTTCAAAGTTAAAGTGACTTGTTTAGTTGTGAAAACCTTAAATTTCCTTTCCCTATTTTGAGTGAAATGGCTAGCAAAATACCAGAAGAGATTCATATCCGCCATTGCATGCTTTTGGAGTTTCACAAGGGTAGTAATGCAATAGTTGCTACCAAAAACTTTTGCGATGTTTACCCAAGTGCCTTAGATGTTCGTAAATGCCAAAGATAGTTTTCTAAGTTCAGATCCGGTAATTTCGATCTTTCTGACTCACATCGATCAGGAAGACCAACAACTTTAGACAATGACGTTATTTAGGGCGCAAGTGGAAGCAAATCCGTGTGACAATCGAAGAACTGTCAAATGCTCTTAACCGACCATGGTCGACCATCCAAGAACGTTTGCAACAGTTTGGTAAAACAAACAGCAGGTGTTTGGGTTCCGCATAATCTGTCTGAAGAAAACAGAGCTAACCGATCTACGACATGCAACTTATTGCTTCAACGATACAATACAGAACAGTTTTTTGATCGCTTGATCACTACAGATGAAAAATGGGTCCTGTATGATAATCCAAAACGCAAAAGACAGTGGCTTTCTCCGAATGAGCCGCCACGAAGGACTGCTAAGCCAGGTTTACATCCAAAAAAGTACTTTTGTGTGTTTGGTGGTGTATTCGTGGAATCGTCCATTTTGAAGTGCTTAAACCTGGAGAAACTGTTAACGCAGACCTTTATTGTGAACAATTAGATCGACTAAATCAATCATTAATTGAAAAGTATCCAGCGATTATCAACAGAAAAGGCGTTATTTTGCAACACGATAATATGCAAGACTGCACTGCGCAAGAAAAACGCTGGAAATAATTAATGGATTGGGGTGGGAGGTATTGCCTCACCCACCATACTCGCCTGATATTGCGCCAACGGATTTCCATTTATTCCGTTCAATGCAACACTTCTTAAACAAAAAATTTCAAAATTTGGATGATATGAAAAATGCCATCTCCAGATATTTTACTGAAAAACCAATTGATTTTTATCGATCCGGCATTGAAAATTTGCATACTAGATGGCGAAAGGTTGTTGCCAACGAGGGTGATTAGATCATTGACTAAAAAGAAAAACTTGTAAGAAATTTATTCGAATTTACTGCAAAAAACGACATAATTTTCCGGTCTCCCTAATATAATCGTGATTTTCATCGACTTAACGTGGTTTGCGTCCCTAAGTTCTGTGTTGATTCGTCATCCCCTACAGCCTACTATCAACCCTCTGTGTTTGTCGGCTGAATTCGGCAACTATAAAGAAACACGAGGGCGATTGGCTACGAACCTCATAATTTTGAGCCTCCATCAAGTGACGAGGATGACATCTGTGCTAGCACTCTATCTCGTAGCAACCAAACCATGCAAACGGAAGAACTTTGAGCCTTGACAGATTTACTACACATCAGCCCCCTCTATACGGCGAATCTTCGAATGCACGACATGTCGGGCACGAATTCATGACCCTAACCAGTAGATTATCACGACAACCCCTCCGCAAAGCTTAATTGGTATAGAGTAATAAACTAATTCTTGTTGGGAATTTTTGAATCTCGTACTTCCAATGTCTATCATATGCCTTTGCAATCATCCAACTGGTGGTGGGTGGATATGAAAAGTTGGGTGTCGGTTCATCTTGACATCTGATTGCAGTCGTACTAGCAGAGATTAGCGGACAGATGAAAATTTACATTTTGGAACTATTAGACCTACAGACATAAATTTTGGCAAGTGAGTTACTTTTTTTGAATACAAAGTCTGCTATGAATGGTTTTGCGGAGTGAGGAGAGTTATATTAACGTCACACTATAAAGCTGTATTAGAATATTGGCAACGGACCTCGTAATTTTGAAACATGGTCAAGCGACGAGGACGATGCCTGAGCTAGCATCCTTCTATCCGAACTACTATACCACATCAAGGGGAGTCACCACGTTTGAACCTCGACAGATTTAACGTAGCATTTGCCCCTCAACATGGCAGGACTTTAGTGGCATTAGACTCAAATTCATGACACGTTAACTAGGAAGTCCGTGGCTATCAGGAGATGGGTTTACGGGAGAGTAATAGATATATTCCGTTTTAGAAAGTTCTTTTAAATCAAGAGGTGAGGAGTGTAGAAATGGTTTTGAATACAATCCAAAGCTTAATGTTAAAGACTTATCAAACTTAGAAAATACATACTTATTGTTATTCATTATCGTGATATAAATGTGTATATTTGCAGGTCAAGTATTCTAGAGATAGAATATTCGAAATTTTAGAGCAGTGTTTGGCAACCTGTGGCACGCGATACAATTCTCAGCGCTACTCCACAAATTTATCAATTTTTAAGCGGTTGGAACTTGATAAATTTGTAATGGGGACCTTATTTGACAAACATCTTCAGAATTACTGACATTAACAGAATTACGAAATAATCTGAAAGATAACTAAACATAAATGTACAGCTTTTTCATAAACCGTTGAATGTCATTGCTGGAGAGATTTAATTGAAGAGAGAAAATTGAATGTATTGTGCATTCTGCTTTTTGGGTTTTAATATCCCAAGTCAAAATCTTTTTCACGAAAAATTTTTGAGTTCACGAAGAAATTTTTAACTGTTTTTCCCTTAACCGTTTCCCCGATTTTTTGAAAGAAAG
>BMAV01013318.1:0-21358 GCA_019973955.1 Trichonephila inaurata madagascariensis
TAAGCCCATAAACCCGTGAGAAATACACCACAGTAAATAAAATGGAAATAATTTAACGTTTTTGGGGGACCGTCCCTTTTTTGATCCAGGACCGGCCCGTTTCCGCGGGGGAAATTTGGGACCCTGGTATGTATCATATACATTTTAATTTGATTTGAAAATGTCACACTATAATCCTTCGAAATATAATTCACTAAATTCAATTAGTGCTCATATAATTGAGCGAAATAACATTGATTTTGTTTTTATATGTACAGCTGTCTATTTTAAATCAAGATCCAAGATTTTAGACATCAAAAATATATGAAGCGTCGATATTAATGTTTTGGATAACTGGAAGATAACGATTCATTCACAGCGGATATTGAGGCATGAAGAATATAAATTCTGAAAATAAGTTATTCAGTCATCTTAACAAAGCAAACTTTATTTTAAAGAAAGAATTTTTAAAGTTCATTATCAGATATTTTTGAAATAAGGGGATGTGCGATGAACTTTATGATTAAAGGTTTTTGAGATCAAACAAAAATATTTTATCACAAAAAATTTCCCCAAATCCTCTTGCCCTAACCAAAAAATTCTCTATGTTTTCCCTTTCCAAAAAATCTTCAAGTTAAATAGAACTTTTGCAAAAACTTCAGGTGGAATTAAAGAAATTGCTATTTTTAGCTTTCAGAGACGGTGCCGTTTTTTTGAAAAAAATTGAAAACAGATAAGATTTTTTTAAAGCTGATATGTCAAGAACTTTCGTGTGGTCTGGAGGACTCTTTTTGTAACAAATTAAACCAAAAACCCAAAATTTAATAAGAAATTTTTTTGGATTAGTAAAAGTGTGATGATTTTGTTCTAAGCCTTAAACAAAATTCAATTTAAGTTTATTTTAAGACATAACTCATTATTTACTCGTAGTTACAATAAGCTAATTTATCCAAGAGACCAGTATCAAAGCCTAATTGTAAAATATTTTATTGCGAAAAAATGAAATATGCCGAATATAACAGGATTCAAATGATTGTTTTGTTAGTGTCTCACCAAGAAGCTATACAAGGGCAACTGGAACAAACTTCACAGTTACGAAACAAAGATTGGTGGTAAGGACAAGACCTGGGACAACACACTTTACCCTCACCAAAATAAGGACTTTGACCCTCTACAAAATTAACATGTATAAACCCCTGTACAGTTTAATCTGCGATCAACGACTCGATGTATATGCAACCATGGTCACTCGGCACAAAAAGTTTAAGACTTATCGATTCATACAAATTATAAAGGTAATAGATACATCCAGTTGGGTAGTAAAAATGGTAAATTATTAATAATAAAATTGGTTGGAAAACTTAAAAAGGCTGTCAATTAAGAAATAACACGGTGATATCTTAAGTAAAGTTTTCTTGCTTTACAATAGGTTTTTATTTTGTTTCTTTCATTAAAAAAATAATCATTTTTAATATAATGTAATTTATGTTTCAGTAATATTTTATTATTTGCAGTTTAAGTAAGTTTAAGTATTAAGTATCTAGATATATTACTTTTTCATTTGTTCATTTTTTTTAAAAAAAATCATGGATAATAAAGAAGTTAAATTGCTTGAATCTTACAATCCATTTATCATGCATAATAATATACTTCTTTTAACATGCATCAGATGTTTGTTAAAAGTAAAATAAATGGTTGTAGTATTCTCAGCAATGAAAAGCAGGAAATAAAAATTAAGATATGTACTGTTGCAATTCTTTCCTCAATTACCGCATCAAATCAGCAATGCGAAACAAAGTTTTCTGTCAAAATTTAGGCTGGTAACCTTATCGTAAATGCAAAGTGTTTAAATGGCATAAAACTGCAATGGAAAAAAAACCCATTCAAGTGTCAAACATTTTCATGCTTCGTTAGTTTTATTTCAAAAATAAATAAATAAATAATTATCTATAGTTGAATACTGTAAAATATTTATGTTCCTTAAAGTACAAAAATAAAAAAAAAAAAAACTTAAATAAAATGGCTTGATTTGCAAACACTATTTTGCAACAATTAAATAGCGCCATAAAATTGAAATAAAACTCCATGATGAGTGAAAAACATTATGCAAATTTCCATGATGAAAATCTTTCATGTTGACATTTGAAAATCAATAATACGGGTATACATTTATAATTTCAACTCATAATCCTGAATCTAAATGACGTATACATTGATTTTTATTAATATCACACTTCATAGAACAGAAATGTCTTTGACGATGGACCTTGTAATTATAAAACTTGGTTAAGTGACAAGGATAATACTAGAGCTGGAATCTTTTTTCCAAACTCTCATACTAAGCAAACGATAGGGCTTAGGTCTCGGCAGATTTAGACGTGCATCAGCCCTTCTACACGGTGGAATAAGGACCACGAGAAATTTCTAATGTAATATATATATATGTGTGTATGTATTAATGTGTATGTATGTATTACCATCACAGAAAAAAAACTTAATTGTCTCACATTTTGTCTCACAATCAAAAACTTAATTGTCTAATGTATAAAGTGAAGGCGCTACACGCTCTGCAAGCCCCTTAGCATCCCCCTCTCAGGTGGCTTCGAAAGGAAACAAGGGGGCAATAGCTCCGGTGGGAGAGGTGGCAGCAAAGATTGAGAACGCAAGAGAGACAAACGCACAACGGCAGAGCAGTAAGATATCTTAAAAATAATGAAAGCCATTTAGGCAAGGACGCGCGTTTAAATGTTTCACTTCATTCATTAATTGTTATTCTCCATTTTATTTATTCTTGTTTTAAAAATAAACAGATGACTCTGGAAAATCTTAGTTTACGAATTCATCCCAGTAACAACATAACATTAATATAAGAATTGCATTCTGTTCTTTACTTAAATGGAATCAAGAATAATTTATTGAGAAACGAAAGCCAATATTAAAGATGCCTTTACATTCATATTTCTTCCCCTTCTTCGAAAAATAGGAAATTACTACACCAGTGCCTTCAACTAAAGCCCACTTCATATTCGGAACAACAACTACACTCAACTTGTCAGCAAACGTAAATAAACAGACAAACGAAAAACGACAAACACAGCGTCACTTTCTGGAAGCTAACTCACCACTCAAACTTTGAAGTTGTTCAAGAACTGCAAAAGCGCATCGAACCGTAAGGTGTGAAGACAGAAATTGCATTTTCTCAATAAACATACCGATGAGTGACAAACAGAAGGAAGAACATTAGTTGAGACCATCGATCAAAAAGCAATTTGTGCAGGTCGCAATTACTGAAGCGTTGCTAACACGGATTGGCATGTCGCCCGTTATTCACATTCGATCGCTTTGTGCCATTTTTCGTGTTTGTTCTTCATTCAAAATTGAAGTTCATACATAACCGAAACATAATTGACAAGTGCGAAGGAGAAAAATAAAACTGATCAGCAGGGAATGTAAATCAGAACATAATTATCAGTCAAACAAACAAAAAATGTCGTTTTAAAGTTATGTAAAAGGAAATCTGAGCCTTGAAAGTAAGATTTTAAATTATGTCGTGATACATTTTTAAAGAATGATTGATTCTCAGTTGTGCTGGAAACATATTAAAAAAACTGAAACTTGTGACAGTACTACAATATATACAACTTGTATATAAAATAGTATTTGTCTATATTAATAAATCACCAAGCTACTTAAAAGCTTATCTGTTATTAGTACATTTTGCAAATGGAATAGAACAGTCTGTTAAATAAATGGCATGTATTTTAAACAATTTCGGTATCCTATGTTGGAAACCCGTGATTTTAAAAAGCGAATAATGGAAAATTTTTGATATTTGTGCCCTTTGGGGGAATACATGTATAAAATTGTTTTAAGGACACATTGTTACAAAAACAATTATTTAAATACAATATTTTGGCAAGAATTAACTTAGAATAACCCTTTTCCAAAATATTCTCCTTTTGTAAAAAATGTTTCTATAATAATAATATGTTACTTATATAAAGTAAAGACTTCCCCAGAGTCTAAACAAATTTTTGAAAAATTAACTTTATTTTTAGTTACCACCAATTGAAATAATTAGCGGCTTTTTTTTTAAAAATTTTCCCCCTCTGTTGTAGAAAAAATATGGATAAATCTACTTATAAGTTATATATTTCAAAACTTCTGTTGCTTCAAACGAGGTCAAAGGGCTATATACAGGCAAATATTATTATAATAGAAGCATTTTTTATAAATGGAGAATGTTTTTTTAAAAATGGTCTTTCTACGTTCATTTTTTGTAAAAAATTGTACTTAAATAATTTTTTTTTTTAATTTTCTTAAAACAATTTTTCTTTTTAATCTAAGTGAAATAAATATCATAAATTTTCCCTTTTAAATTTTAAAATCTTTGGGTTCCCAAGATGGGTCCCTTTATTTTTCTTAAATTTGTGAATCAAAGAATTGAACCCTCTGTGGCATAGTTTTGATCATAGATCGGTAACCAATAGCACGCGTTTTACAATTCTCAGTGCCACTCTGCGCTAATTTAAAAATTTGTTACTTGGTGAGTGACTGGAAGTTGATAAATTTGTAATGGACCTTCTTGAAAAACATCTTCAGAATTATGGATATTAAGGGAATTAAAAAAAAAAACCTGAAAGAGATGCCCTAAAGATACTACTTTGTAAATTATTTAACATTTATTGCAGGAGATATTTAATTGTTTGGAGAGAAAATTGCATGTACTTCACTTTTGGTTCTACATATCAATAAAAATTCTTTGCGTCTCTCCAAAAAGAAATTGTTAACAAATAAATTCGTCTTTAGATTGAAAACCTTGATTTTGCGATATCAAAAGTGGATTAAGCACTAGATTCCTTAAAATTTTTTTTCTTTTATTTAATCATATTAAAGGGAAATAGTTACATTTTATGTTGTATGTTTCTCATTTTAACAGATATGTTTAAAAATAATATTATATTTGCAAATTTAATTTTTTTTAAATTTTAGTTGACGAAATAATTATATTTTATACTGTTTATTTTTATTTTAAGAAATATATTTAAATGATGCAAAATTAATATGTGATAAATTTGTATTAAATTGATCTCTCTATATTGTATCTATGCATACAATATCGTGGGAATCAAATTGTTTCAAAAATGTCCTACTATGTGGCACGCTAAATCACATTGGTAGACTGGCTTGGCCCGCCCAGCTACAAGGTTGTCGACTCCTGGCAAACTGTAGGCAACATATCGTTCCAGCGTCTGCTACATTCATAGAATTTTAAAACGTAATCACGCAGTGTAGTCGTGGTCTACACTCTAAGCTAACGAAATAGTACAAAAGAAAACTACTCAACCCTTTTTTTTTCCCGCTGGGCCACATACATGCGACAACTATTTCTCGAGGGCCGCAATATGAGGGTTAATGTGGAGGGGGGAGGGGGAGGGCTCTATAAGATCAATGACATTTTAATTGCAGAAAGTATTAGAACTCCTATATAATTTTGGATTTTATTTTAAAATTATATTATACTCTATCAAACTCTCAACTCACAAAACATATGTCTCACGTATTTTTTTACCCAGTTATGGAGTAGTTTCGATTTCCTTTTCATCAATGACCCCCCCCCCTCCCCAATATTTTGTTGCTGTTGCAAAGATTTTTTTAAGAAAGCCTATTTAACTCATCTTCAAAGCGATTCTCAAGCAGAAAGAGCCATTGAAAAATTTGTGCTTAGTGGTATAGTAACAAGCAAAATTATATTTTTAAAATGTACCATTTTTAGAACAAACCAAACAAGTTGCTGATCCATGTTTTCTTTTCTCTACGAAATACTGGTAGTCAAGATCCAAATTGTCTTGAAACAGCATATTTTCTTCAGATATTTTTTGTTTGGAAGACATGAGAGTTAATTAAAACTTAGATTAACCCATGAGATGGTCGCTACTCCACTGTTATTTGTTATCACTAATAGTTACAATTAAAAAAAAGGAGGAAAAGTTATTCGTACTAGCACGTCATTGACAGCAAATCTGATGTATGCGATTGATAGAATTTCTTACTAAATTTTTAATGTATTGCTCTTAAATAATTTAATTTGTTAGAGTAACGGGCCTTGACCGAGCCACTCAGAAAGTTCTGGCGGGCCGCAGGTTGAGTATCGAGGAACTAGATACACTACAAGGGGATTGAAGTACCAAGATTTTTCCTTAGTGCTGCAAGTTAGAGCAAGTTTCGGAAGTTTGCTGAATTTACCCACAATGTACCTGAAGAATTCGGGGTATGTTCATGCTATAAGAAAACAAAGAGTTGCTTCAGTAACTTCCATCTCTCATCAACGATGTGAGCTTTGTGTGGACTAGATTATCGACCACAAAAATGAAATCTGGGTCTGTAATAAATCGTAAAACGTCACATTTACTTCAAGAGCCTAATCCTTAAAGAGCCATGAGGTGGCACTACATGCAGAAAAGACGAACTGTGGGGAACGAATGTGCAACATGACGCCGTTCCAGAGGAGATGGGACGCAGTATTATTCTGGACAGCAATTCTGGTATCGAATTGGATAACTTCTGTTAAGTCGGAAGGATGATAGCAAAATTCAATGTTCTCTCCAGATGAAGATTCCGAGAGAATGTTCCTGAGAACGACTATGTGTGTTAAATCTCGACTATCAGTCAAGGTAAAATGTTCCTATTTTCGGTATACCCAAGAATGTTGTGTTAGGCTTCCCGATAAACGGGCTCTCTTGCGCGATGTGCTCCGAGAAAGAAACCACTCAACACCATGTGCATTCGGCCCTTTATGCTAAACGTCTGAAAATTGCTTGTCAGAAAATTAGTTCACTAAACTCCGCAGCAAGATTATGAAGAAGCTTTGCTACCGTTGTCTGTCAATATAGCCATACATTGAAAGCCAAATAGCGTCCTGTGTACGTATCGTTGCTATTAGGTGGCCTTATCTGAGCTAAATTATGAATTTCATCGATTTCATTGGCAACAATTTTGAAGAATTGTGAAAAAGTGTTTATGGACTTAATTTTAGACGACTTAGGATAAAATAAAGTTATTTATTTAATAATTTAAGACATTGATGTTAATATAATTTCTAATTATGTAACACACAATGGTTACACTAAACTTAACACAAATGGTAACACTAAAAGGTTTTTCTTTAATTTTATAATTTATTCATTGTTCTGTAAAACAAATTTTGTTTAGATAGTTTGGAAAGTGATCACATATCTGGGGCATGAGATCCATGTTTTGATGCTTATTCAACCCAGAAGTCACAATTTAATGATACACAACACAACACACAAAAAATAAACATCACATATATATATATATATATATATTCAACCCAGAAGTCACAATTTAATGATACACACACACACATATATATATATATACTTACATGGATTTTCTGCAAATCACATTACCCAAGGTCTCGATATGTAATTACTTTCGTAAATAATATAATACAAAATGAAAACATTTTATTTCCTTTACATGAATCATCTATTTGTATAATTTGAAATAAATATGGTAATAATGTAGGGCGTATCATTTGCCCTTAACCTTAATTAAAACAACATGCGTACTTAACATACAGTGTCATTATCAATTACATGCTTAATCTCTATTAATTGATATCTATTTTATAATAAATGTCGAACATTAGAAACAGATTATCACTAGAAAACAAGGAGAAAAAACAACATTCAACAAACAACATAATAAAATAGAAACAAAAAAGATATCAGTGAAAAGATTAAATTGCTGAACAAGTAGAAGGAAAAAATGTGCAATGAGCCTTCGTAAAAAGACTTCATTATACAGAGTGTCTTTGATAATACATAACAGAGACACAGAAAAAACACAGTTGGAAGAAACCAATCTTGATCTGAGATTTAATGGATAAAAAATCCAATTAAACTTCCATTATTAATCCATTTCAAACCACTCACAAAAAGTGGTCCCGTGCTTTATCAAATTGCATTTTCACGAAACAAAGCAAAACAAAACAGAAATAGAGAAACAATTCTTTTTTAGACCTCACTTAGTAAAAGCAAAGGTACAACAGGGAACAAAAGATACATTTTAAATCCCCGTTCTGGATGCATTTAGAACCACCCCTCGTTCCTGGAAACAAAGTTATTCGAACCAATGCCATAAAGTTCGACAGATAAAAGTGCTTCTGTGTAGCACAAAAGGTACAGACAAAAAAAAGGAAAGGTAATAACATTCTTCTTCTCTTGGGGTAAAACGCTGAAAGTTAAAGAGCACGCCAAGAACCCTTTCGTAAAAATTGCCCTACATTTTTTCTTTTTTTCTTCTCAATCGTTAGGTCTCTGGATTCACTGATAAACTCTACTGTAACTATGGAAATAATCCCAATTTTCTGAAAATCTATACAGAATTGCAAGAAAGAAAAACACAAGCTAAATCGAACTTATATATATATATAAATATAAAAATATTTTATACATAAAAAAAAAACATTTTAAAGGTATCCACTATTTGGGACAATTTTTTTTAAAAAAGGGAGTTTATGGAAATTTTTTTGGTTTTAGATTTATTTAGTACTTTTAAAAAAAAAAAAAAAGGCAAAAAATTAAAGAAGAAAAAATAAATTATTACTACTAAAATGGGGGAAAAAAGGGTAAAAATGGACAAAAAATTTCCAAAAAAAGGGGCCCGGTCTGTACAAATATTTAAAAGAACTAATGTTCAATTTTTTTAATTTTGATGTGTTGCTTAGCCATTCCGTTTTGAAAAAGACCTTCGGATAGGGGATATTTTTTTTTTTTACAAAAAATGAAAATTTTTTGTTATTATATTAAATTGCTTAAAAAACAGTGATTATATTCACATAAAAAATTTACATTTTTTTATAAAACAGTGAAATTTATAAATCTGAAGGTTAAAAAACTTCTATTTAAAACAAGATACAAAAAAATTTTAACAAATTATTTTTTAAACTGGCACATGGGGGTCTTTTTGGGGTTATAACACTCGACCACACAGCCACGAGACAAAGAATATTCAGAGGATATAGTGGCCAACCAGATCTCCCGACAAGAGTCCCATAAAACATGCCTCGAATGCTCTTGGCCAAGCATTTGCAGCTCGCAAGCTATCTCTCAGAACATAACAGTCCCAAGGCTAAGAAGTGGCTGGGTGAAGAATTGGGATTTACTGTCGAAAAACCTTATAAGCAGCATGCGAATCATTGTAAGAGCTACATTGCTATCAAAGGCGATCATGCTTCATATTAAACCATCGCAATTTCATTTTATCTATCATGTTGTCATGAGAATTAATCAAGATCATTAGCTTGTACCATTATTTTTTTATCACCTTTTAAGTAATTCTTCGAAGCCCAAAGGCTGAGTGGTTAGTGCATCGTGCTTCTACATTACGTCCGAGGTTCAAACCCCGGGGAGGGAGGGAAAAGTTGATTCAGCCTTTAATCCCTTCAGTGGGTCGATAAATGAGTACCAAGCTTGCTTTGGAGCTTAACACTGGGGGTTTCGCGTCAGACTGACCACCTGACCGGAACATCCGATCATGCACCTCAGGGCCCAAGGTCGTGAATATTGAGTTGGGCACAGTAGGCCTTGGCCCTCATTGGCTGTCGCGCCACTGAGTTAAGTTAAGTAATACTTTTAGGTATTTCCATACTAAGTTATATTTGAATTAATTCAGTAATTTTTGAAAAATCCATTAAACTATATTTTTTTTACCTCTTTTACATACGTTTATTAATATAAATAACTCAAGTACACATTCATTTTATAATACAGATATATCTATAACGCATCATTTCACAGGTCTGTGCTATTTGCTTAATCAGTCAAATGTTATACTACTTTTGGATTTAACAGTTAAAACTAAAACAAGCGATTTCTTAAGCAACTATTAAATTAATTGAAAATGTTATACCCAAGCAGGAGAGTTGAACTGCGAGTTTTAGGTAATAAAGAGGTGAGATATCAGGAAAACCAAGTCCAAAACTCGAAATTGGAAGGATTTTTGAAATGTAGCCAAAAAGGAAAATTAATTTTCAGGGAAATTATACAATGGAGAATTCTTCCGTGATGGTCATGATACTTTTAATACTCGAGTTGGATTTATTATAAAAGTAGGTGGTAGTAGTACAATAAACAATGTACGTCTGTTGGGAATTACTTTACTCCCAGTATCTATATTGCGAGTTGGCTACTGCAATAGGAAGACATTACCACAAGCGTGGTCTCTTTCAAGACCTACGCATTACCCGGTCGTTAATATGCAAATTGTTCGAAGACTGACTTATCTTTTAAAAGAAGGACATGGCAACTTTTTGGCATATATTTATGCTTAAATTCGAATTTTGAATCTTCATGAATGGATCACTTTGAACAAAATAATATGGATGAAATATTTTTACAACTTATCTATCTTGGAACGTTTCCAAATTTCTTAATGTGAACTTTTGAAGATGCATCTCATTCCGGGAAGGCGTGTAAAATTGTTTTATTATAGATTTTACTTATCTCGAATCTTGTTTTATTGAGAACTATTCTTCTGCTGGGTTTTGGCTCGCTATCGAGCAATTGGCTTACATGTCGTTACCTCTGCATAATTTATCTTTCATGTTCAACTAGATGATAAATGTAATTTAAAATAAATCTGTAAAACTAGGCATTTAAATAGAAGTAAGTAAATGTGATTTAAAAAAACTTCAAATTGTTTATCATTATATAGTTAATAGATTCAATTTTTTTTTTCGAAAATGAGATCATTTCTTTGAATTATTTTCGAATCACAATGTTCAAAAGCATAATTTCGTTACGAAAAGAGAGAAACTTCCTATTTATGAGTATAGTTTCCAACTTAAATACATCATGCTGT
Organism: Trichonephila inaurata madagascariensis; assembly: GCA_019973955.1. NCBI lineage: Eukaryota > Metazoa > Arthropoda > Arachnida > Araneae > Nephilidae > Trichonephila > Trichonephila inaurata. The sequence goes on from BMAV01013318.1 coordinate 10,870, forward strand.
ACAGAAGTGATTTCTTGTATTTTTTTTTCTTTTACGGACAACGTCATTGTTCTCTCTTCCCTCCCCCTTTATTAATCAGAGGAATAATTAAAAATGTCCGTTTGTGGTAACTTATCTTAAGCGAAATTTATCCTAGATTTCTTATAAGCAAAGCCGCAAAACTGATTTATATAGATGACCAACGTGATTGTACTATATTCCCTACCCCTTTATTAATCAGAGGACTAATTAAAAATGTCCGTTTGGTAACTTAACTTAAGTGAAACTTATCATAGATTTCTAATAAGCAAAGCTACAAAACTGATTTATATAAATGACCATAATTCATTTAATAGCATTTATTTTTACGGTGACTGCAACTATATTTACGGATTATTTTAACAGAAGTGACACAATGGCTTAGAATAATATTTCATTTTCCAGTGGGGTTCATTTTCTACTAATCATTTTTTACAATCAATTACACCCAGAATTAGATTCTGACGTAATTGATAGGATAAATGAAATACGAGTTATCAAGCACCCCATAAAAAATTTTAAGTAAAATATTTTATTTCCTCCATAGAAAAACTTTTTATAACACACAGCTCAAGTGCAAGCAGACAAACATTGCAACAAATAAAACCGGTGTATTCTCTTTAAATTCCCTTATACTTTTATTTTTTATTAATTTTTTTTTACCTCGCCTTCCAGCAAGACACTTTTTCGATAAACAGCGACACCTGACGGTGACAAATGACTATACCGACATCGAGCTGTCCATATTTTTCCAACAAACTTTTTCCATCCCCTTCCTCTCTCCCCAAAGGGGGTGGACTGTCAAGAATCGGTCTGGCCGAACGCTTTTATTGAAAGGACCTACTTTTTCGGACAATGCGTCCCTTGAATGGAAAATACAGAGATTTTTTTTATTATTTTTTTTCTCCACGAAAACTCGGAAGATTAGGTCAACGAGTCACGAACGGGCAGGAAGAAAAAAAAAAATGGTTCTGATACAGAGCAGGTCAGCTCACACTTTAAGACTCTGGGTAAATGTTACATAAACTTTCTTTTTGCGTAATCCACGAATCCTGTTGCGAATTTTTGACATGGGCTTTTCTGAGATAAATGTTTCTGACCAACAAAAGAATTGGTTGAAGAGTTCGGTTTCCAACTCAGCAAATTTGTTAAGTGGACATGAAAAATATTTCAGAAAGAGTAACGGAGAACATAAATTTGGGAAATATCAGTATTGAGGCAACACATGTGCATTCGTGTCATGGATGCATTTTTTTAAAATCTAGTACATATTCGATTTGTTGTTTGAGAAGTCATAAGATATATATCACTTAAATATGAAATAATAATTTAGTATTAATTTATATGTAGTTGATCTTATATAGTAATATAAACATACTATCGTTTCAAGATTAAATATAAAATAAAACTTTATTTCAGATTCATCTTGATTGGTCAATGTTAAAGGCATTGACCAATATAAAGGTTATTTATATGCAAACGAGTCTTCAGAAAGAAAAAAAAATCTCAGTTTGAATAAGAATACGTCTTGGTATATAGGAGAGTGGGGGGAAGGGGGTCAGTTTCAAATACTTGAATATTTATTTTCAATAAAACATTTGATAGGTACCGTGAGAAAGTACTTCTTTTAATTAGAAAATTTACTGTAGATATAATGATAAAGACATAAAAAAAAGTATCACTCCTTCTCTACAAATAAAAAATATATTTCATATCTCATTAATTTCGTGGGGGAAAGAAGAAAAGAATATTGTGTATATATTTTCAAATAAATTTCTGAAAAATGCATAGCCTTCAACTTCCAAATAAAAAATGTATTTACTTCTAAGTATATATAAAAGATGAAAGCACCATATATTTACAAAATTTATCATCTGAAAATGACTGAAACCTTTTAATACTATAAATCAGTAATTTCAAAAGTTACTTTTATACTAAAATTTTTTCCCATGGCCCCCTCTTATTCAAAAATCATTTCCATTGACCCCCTTTCCACCAAAAACTTTGCATTAACTATCAACTATTTTTCAATGCATAGTAGAAAAATTATAAATTTAACTTGATGTCCTAAACTTTAAATGTTGATGTAAAAATAAATAAAACATTGTGATATCTGAAGTGATTTTATTCAAAGTATAAATGTTGCATTAAAAATAGAAACACATTTTATTTTTTCAATGAAATGGATGAACCAATGAGATATTTATCTTCATGCAGTACAAAAATTTGTTTTTTGTTAAAAATAGGGACTGTTTCATTTTACGTCCACATACCAAGAATCATTGGGGCCCCCGCCAAAAAAGACTTAACGGACTTAGACGTAACTATTTAAAAGCGCTTTAAAGGTAAAAAAAAATTTACGAAAAGGTATTTCGTTAAAATTTAAACCTGTACAAACGCCGTAACCGCGATAGGCCCGATTTCCGCCGTTAAAAAACCGCTTTCCCCATTTCCCCTTCTTTACGGCAACCCCAATCTAAAAATATAAAAAATTTTTATTTTCTTTTAAAATCTAAATATTTAAAATCTTTCCTAATATTTTTAGAACGTACAATTAATTGTTACTAATTTAGATACTTTAGCGTTTCGCCAGCGCAAATCTCGCCAACAGGCTTTATTGGCAACAACACACAATATACACACAGAAATTGTTGATAAATGTTATTTCTCATTGGTTTTTCATCCATATTTCATGTATTATAAAATGGGCATGCCTGAAGAAAAGACCGCAACTTAATATGAAAATGTGATGCTAAAAGGTTACCAGTTAGAATATTCCGTTTGGCGTCGGTTGTATTATTTTTGCCGACTTTATCACCTCCGCCAGTAAAACGGAAAAGTACACTAATTTATTTTAACTTTCATAATACTGGAAATGGGTTTCAAATATTTTAATTCACTTTTCGAGAACCTCCTAACAATTTTTACGCATCCTCAAATTGATTTTAATTTTTCATGGACTATTCAAAAGTCAGAAGGACCCCTAGGGATAGGCAGGAACTGCTTTGAAAGTCTATGCTATAAATAACCAAATAATTCTAGAAATTAGTTATGTAGCAAAGAATTATGAATATTACGCAATTTAATGTAAATACATTCCAAGAAAAATTTAATAACAATTTATTTTAAGTTTTCATTTCCCTTACGAAAGTCTATGTGGACATTTCTAGGCCTAAAAAAAGAATGTGGCAGTAAGTAATTTAATGAAAAATAAACTTCTTTTTTCAGTTTATTAATTTAAAAAATAATAAATTCATTTATAAAAAAAACCATTCGAGGGAAAACAATGAGAAAAATTCATATTGAAATATTTATTTTCTGCTTCATGCCATCGAAGAGGATAGAAGCCATCGAAATTGATCCATTTTCTTCTCCGACATATGAAAAAGAATAAAACTCTATTTCAGAAATTTAATGGTCTCCCAAAAATTTTTTTTTCCATTTTCCGCCGGAATTACTTCTGATATTGACATAGAATTTGAGTTTGTACTTACCTTTTATTTGTTATTTCATTTTTTAGAGTCCTCGATTACAAAAAAATAAACAATGCCATAAAGAAAGAAGTTAGATTTGCTACGATTTCGGAAATAGAAAAAGAAAACAAGCAAAAAATATACACATAAAAATACTCTTCCGAACGAGGGGAACTTGAACTTCAAAAGTTATTTGTAAGAATGATCAAATTTTCAAAAACAGGCTGATAGAAGAGCTACTTCTATTAAATTAAATTCTCTGCCTATACGGAAATCTTTACAAATAAAAGAACACAAACCAAATAATATCTTAAAAATACATATCGCGTAAAGCATCAAAAAATAACGAGTAGAACAAAATGGAAAATTATTATTCCCCTTTAGAAAAACAGAAGATTCTTTCTGTCTGATATTATGAAAAATAAACAAAAAAAGTTATCGTTTGCTTTTTAGAAAATAGAAGTGAAAGGATTTAAAACCCTACTCGTTTACCCCACTAAAGAGAATTATTATTTGAACAGGAAAAATGGAAAACAAATCCAATAATGGATCTTCTTACGAGTCCAATTTTTGAACCACTTCTTTTGTTTTCGTTCTTCTTTACTCTCTCTCTCTCTTTTTTTATCGTTTGGGGGTTAAAAAAAGAGGATAATTAGGAATGAATATTATTACCAAAAAAAAAAAATCTCGACAGTTACAACATCGAATGTGTTTTTGTGTAAAATTAATGATCAGGATCCCGCAAACGGCGTCAAATGCATTTAATGGCCACTTTTACTAATAAGTTATGCAGAATTCCCTTGTTCAAATGATTACGAGTTATTTTATGTCAATGGTTCAGTTCTTTATTATCTCCCTATTCAATGAATATAAACTGAAAGAGAAAAATAACAGTATTTATCCTCTCTTCAGATGTAGAGCTCATAAAGGGTTTCAACAAAGTGAGCAAAAATAGCTTATATACGTATATATTTTTCTTTTTCATTGTTCAATAAAGAAATATAATGTCCAAGATTGGCGCAAATTATTTTTATTATTTTTAATAAATCAAAGATAAAATGTATTTTTATAATCGAGAAATATTTTTAGTTCTTTCATACAGCTATATACTTCATCTTAATCTTTTTCATCTTAATCGTATAGCAAAATTAAGATGAAAATTTGCGAATGATAACAGGTCACCTAAAATTTTTGTACAAAATAGGTATGACTCCACCCAAACATTTATAAGTTTTGATTTATACAAATAGAATAAATTTATTGCTTTAACAGAAAAATTCGATGAAATTTGATATTATGATTTTTAATAGTAAAAATGTTATAAGTGCGTGATTTTGATAGATTTATATTAGTAAAAATTGACGAATAAAACTTAATCACCGTTTTCAAACACGAGCGTTTTCATCGCTGTTGCATAAGGTTTTATTTCCATACCGTTATTATTTTTCTGCAAGATTTCACGAAATAAATTTGTTATTTAAGTAAACAAATGCGCAATGATCAAGTACCACAATGGCTAAACAAGTCAAAAGGGAAAAAAAATAAAGGAAAATTATTTTCTAAAATGTGCGTAGTACTTTCGAGATATTTACGAAAACAACGCTTTTTTTCCTAGTATTTTCTGAGGTATGTGTTACTTACTTCTCCGTTTTATTAAACGTATACTCTATTTAAAAGTATTTTTTCATTTGGGATATTATTTTCTAACAATGAAATCCCCATATCATAAATTATACATTAATGGATATTTAATGTATATATAAAATTAGATACATAAATAAAACTTCATAAAAATTGTGTTTTATACTTTTGCGTGCAATTGTTCATTGCAACTCAATATAAGTCAGTAATATAAAACAAGCTTAACATATATATTGCAAATCTTAACAAATATCATAACCTAATGGAGCATAACAGCAATTGTACGTTGAATGTTAAGGCGGCACAGTACGATTCAATTGACAAAAATCAGTCAAAGAAATCAAATCTAATTTCTTAGTCTAAATTATTTTTTATATACTTTTCTATAACCTCACAAAATTGGAAAGCTCTAAACTTAAAAAACGCAGAGATTATAATAGCTTTTACGTTCGTTTTTATTCACATCTCTATGGCAAATCAAAACTTTAAACTTACTTATCTCAGAAAGATAAAATAACTATTTCGTCTTCATTTAAAATGCTAAGGCTTTTTCTTATTGTTCCTAATGCTTTGAATTTTTTAAACCAATTGCTAATAGTACATGTAACAAAAATTGGTATGCATTTTTGAGAATCAAAGCATTACTTATTTTTTAAAATAACTGAACTCAGAATTTATACCTTTTTAAGGAATTTTCAATAAGCATTCATAAAAAGAAATATTGTACAAATACCAATCATGTTATCGCAAAACCCATACTAAATTTTGTTATACATAGTTTGTGGTACTTGTAAATCATATTTCATGCGTGTGCGTAAAGTTATGTAGGAGGAGTAGCATTTTAAAATTACTTCACAAATTTTAAGTTTTTTTCTTAAAAAATTAAATGGCTAGCTTTTAAAATTCTGAGCCCCCAAACGGTTTTACGTAGCATACACACATAGGAGACAACCAAAAAATTTTGAAAATCCTTAAAATAAAAATTTTTGTGTAAATCGTACCATGTCCCCTTAAAATCAATGTTTGCGGCACATTAATCCCATGTTTGTATTCATCGATTTCAGGAATAAGAAAGATTTGAAATATCATCAAGTGACACATTCTCTACAGTGCATTTCCTCAACTATTTTGAGAGTGAGAGTTACATAAGCGTTGCACTACAAAATTGCACGAGGGCTATTGGCGAGGGATATCGTAATTTTGAACCATGGTCAAGTGACGAGGTTGACATCTGAGCTGACCCCCTTTTCTCCTAACGTCCACATCACACCATCATCAACTGTTCTGTAATATTTTTAGTATTCTATAACGAGCACATGTTCGATGACAATAAAAGTATTAACTGCATGGATGCGGCCGAAAGATATGCTAGCCGCACTGTACATACAATACCTTGCAGAAAATGGTTTTAAGATAATGTAGCAGGAAAGAAGACCCAACCGGCTATAGGCTATAAAGACGTCATAACGATATGCTTGTTTATGTTTCCAGCCCTGGAGTAGCTAGATATTTTTGAGGGGGCCCTGTATCAAATTTCCTTCGGGGCTCTTTTTTAGATGTAAGTGAGTGAGTGAATGTTGGGTTTATTGGCGCAAGAGCCAATCTTGGCTAAACTGCACCAAACAATTGTTAAAATATTAAAAGTATAAAACCATTAAAAATCTGTAATAAATTCTAGTTACATAGAAAAGGTAAAATCTTAAAATATATATAAAAGTAAAAATTTGGACAAATAAATAAACAAATAGAGATTGCTGGGGGAAATTTCCCACCAAGTTTGACAAGTATTAAGTAAAAGTTATTTTCTGTTTTTCGTTGGTGTTAATAGTAACATTCCTCTCCAATATTGTTTCCCGTCTTTTTCAATAAGAGCGGGATTCGGTTCAAGTTCCTACTCCTCCACATCTTACATTATCAAGTCTTCATCCTCTGTCGTATAACCTATAGTTGCAGATTTTCTGGGCTTATGTGGTGTCATTTTTATTTCGATTTCTGCTTTTTGTACTTTTGAGCGTTTTTTCCTATTTTTGAAATCCTGTTTTACACTCTGTGGGATTTTAGAAGGTTCGCTATTGGATGTAGTAGCGTCCGACTTAATTAAGGGAACTGAATGTTGAACTTAAGTTGACAGAGCGGCAAATTTATTAGAAGTTGTAAGAGGGTGGGTTTCAGTTTCTAAAGATGTAGCAAAATATTCAGGTCAGGGGAAGTAGTAGTAGTGGGAATGGGTATTGGTAACAAAGACCCACTTTGTATTGTTGGTATTATTGTAGATGTGGAAGGAAGTATATGTGATTGAGTGGATGAAGATGACGTGGATACTGTAGACACTGAAGACGAGGTACTTGGTATCGGATTTGTAGAAGATACGGGTTTCAAACATTGTAAAGTTTAGATGGGTGCCCTGGTAGAGGGGACTGTAGTTACACATGTTCGGGCCCCTGTAGCTTGGGGGCCTCGTATCAATTATACGGCAGATACGGCGGTAGCTACTCCCCTGGTTTCCAGAGAACAGCAACACTATCATTAAGAAGAGATATAAATAACATATTTAATCATTACTCCTTCCATACAATGATATTTGTGCAGAAATCCAAACAAGGATCCAAGCTAACATTCATTAGTTTTGAGAATTTAAACAACAGCATATATGGTAGAAAGGAATTTGATCGGATTATTTAAAAGGAAGGTTGCTACCTTTTTCAAAAAAAAAATTAACTATGTACTATACATATATTTTTTATACATAACTGATTTCTCAAGTCATTTAGGAGAAAAAAAGAATTTGATAACTTCTATATAATCAAGAAGCTGTGTCTTCGATTCGACGTAAAGAAATAGTGGCAACGATAAGATACATATTCATCTGCATTGTAGATTCTTGTATTCATTTGAAGAACTTTTCACACTAACAAAAGAAATGACAATGAATATTCCCTATCTCGTTTGAATCGAGTATTTACCAATTATCTCGCTTCATCTCGAAGGATTTGTTTTCTTTTAGTTAATTAATCATCCGACGATAATGTTCGCCCAAAATGCAATTGTCAGTAAACAAAAGACAGGTAAACGCAAATACTCAAATGTGTTATAATTAATTTAAATAAATTCATTCAGAGCTAAGTGTAACCTTCCAACGACGCAATTACCCCGCAGTACTGAAGGCTACGAATAGCATACGTTACCATATACTTCGAATCTTTCTCCTTACCTTCATTTTATCCTTCAAACTATTCAATGCCATCCACCCATAGCAAGGAGAACCTGTGTTGCTCCAAGCATTCCAGGGTGTAAATAGTATGCATTTAACGCAGTATATTATTTATGAAATGCCGGATATGTACGCGTTACCGATGTGATAAATTGCTTTAATTGTGAAGACCAAATCCACTCATTTTCAAACAAGCAAAACAAAATTATTAACCTAATATAAAAATAATAATTAAATGGAAGACTTTATTAATATTTTATATCCACATTCTAACGCAGTAATAGTTAAGTAATGCAAAAATAAAACATGTAGCAAGCGTTAAGAGTTGTTTTCTTATATTTTTTCAGTATTTATAACACCGACAGTGAAGAAAGTTTAGTTTACGATATAACTGACATTTGTACACAGAATATTAGTTGACATAGTGTTTTCTTCAACTGTTGGTGTAGACAAATTCAAGTCTACACGCAGCAATACAAACCCACCACAAAAACAAAACAAAAATCTTTCAAAAAGAGGGGATAGAACAGAAATAAGGAATAACTATTGGAAAATACAGTCTGGATTGAAACGTTACATCGAAGAAAGAAAATATTTAACAAGTTCTTTTAATAACTGACAGTTATCACTTACAATAATGATAGTAATTTTACCACTCTTGAAAATCTAGAAATCTCTGTCTAAAGTTTTATGCAATCAAATGTGTTTTTTGCTGAATAAGTTCAAATTTCGAAGGAAAAAAATTATCACTTTTACCTTGATACTTATTTTTTTCTCTTAAATTTTCCTTCTCCGTAATGTTACCTTAGTATTAAAATACCAGTACCTTATTAGCATATGTTTCAATGTTGATTTTATATAAAATATTCTTAGATGCTTATTATTTTTAAAATTATCATCCACATTGTCTTAAAAGTGTTATACGACATATGGGAGGTTCCTTTTAAAAAAAAATCTGAATAACATAAGTATTTAAAAGAATCAGTTTATCCTACAACATAATAAACAACTACTCAGTTGTAACTCTTAACGAAAATATATGTATATGCGTTCGATTTTTAAACCCACATGATTTCATTCGTTGTTTCTAGGTTGTGAAAGCCATAACATTAAAAAAAATACCAGTATAAATACCAGTTTTTTTTTAAAAGTTTCAAGTTTGTTTTGAAAAAAATTCTTAAGGCCCATTCTTCTTGTAGCTTTATCTCATGTTTGAGCCATCGAAAGTGATACATGACCCTGAGTCGGGGTCGCTTTAACACGCTTCCGGGCCTGTCCCACTCCAATAGCCTCGAACTTAAGAATCGTCTGAAAATTGAGGTTAATTCACCGCTCAACCCTTTTATTTTCATTCATCTTCTTGACAATGCGTCATCAACCATCTAGGCGAATGTAACAAATGACGTTTTCTAATGAAATAAATTGGTATGTGTAGGAGATATTGCTAAAGTAGTTTTTGTAAATGAACAACTCTGTCTTAGTGAAAAATGCATAATAGAATTGTCAGCAATAACTATAACATGACAATTGATACCTTAAATTGAGAGTAATCAACTTAATCGAACACTTTTTTTTTCTTTCTTTCTTCCGTGGAATATCTCCAACATGATCCACCAACAATCTTTTCTTTTGCACTAAAAACTTTAAACACAAGGAAAGATAGAATATTTTATATGACAAAGCTGGTGAGCAATGTACATTTTACCAGGCACACATATAATTGGAAACTTCAACGAAGTAAAATGTATGCAAGAAATGTAGGAAATTTTATTTTTATTTTTTAATATTTAGATCGAAAAAAAATGATATTTATGTATTACACCGCCGACCAATTTCATCAAATAAAAAAAACAAAAAAACACTGCGATATGTAGTCAAATACCGTGATACGCAGCCTATAGTGAAAAGCCTTTCCGTCATGGCCGAATATAATAATAATAAATATGGAAGTATTTGAAGAAATTTCTTGAATTGGCGATATCTTTTAATTTGGCGAAATTAACGTAACAACGGATACAGTACGTCAGCACCGTAAGTTCATGTTTAGCAATTTTTTAAAAAATTAAAAATAAATTTTCATTTTCAGTCAATTTTTTTTTACCTTAGTTTTAAATATTTTTAACAATGATAAAATCAGTTCAGATTT
>BMAV01013319.1:0-28155 GCA_019973955.1 Trichonephila inaurata madagascariensis
CAAATTTTTGAAATGCATTACCAAAAATGCAATAACTCGAGTTCTAATCGCAGGGGAATGTTTTAAGTGGTCTTTGGGTTTGGGGTGGCCTCTCGTTCGAATGACAACCGGTTTTTAAAATCGGTCGGTAAGTTGGCTTTCAAGCCAAATAGGTCGGTTTTTTCAAGAAGGTGTTTCATTTTAAAAAATTACAGGAATTTCGTGAAACGGAGACCAGATTTGGATTCCTGGTCCAATTGCGAGTGAAATGGGTCTTTTGGTAAGTTTCTAGGGTAAAAAATAGTGGTGGGCATGTCACTGAAACAGACTATTGAAGAGGGGACGAATTTCAAAGAAACAATTGGGCATAACCTTTGAACTAATCGGAATTTCGACAAGCGCCATACATATTCGTGATCAGCGTTGAATTCTGTGCAAAAAAATTGGCAGGAATTGGAGGAAGACAAAAAAATGATCCAAACGCACGGAAAGAGAAATGCGTCGCAATTAAGCCCATATGAAAGACGAACGCTTCAAAAAGGATAATACCGCAATTAAAATTTTTTTACTTTTTTTTTCGGTGTTTTTCTGATACTTGTTATAGAAATGCATTACCAAAGTGCAATAACTCCAGTTCTAATAATATCAGGGTAATGTTTTAAGTGTCTTTGGGTTTGGGGGCGGCCTCTCGTTCGAATGACACCCGGTTTTTTCAAATCGGTCGGTAAGTTGGCTATCAAGCCAAATAGGTCGGTTTTTTCAAGAAGGTGTTTCATTTTAAAAACAAGTTACAGGAATTTCGTGAAACGGAGACCAGATTTAGATTCCCGGTCAAATTTCGAGTGAAATGGGTAACTTTGGTAAGTTTCTAGGGTAAAAAAAAAAAATAGTGGTCACTGAAACAGACTATTGAAAGACGGGACGAATTTCAAAGAAACAATTGGGCATAACCTTTGAACTGTTTGGTATTTCGACAAGCGCCATACATATTCGTGATCAGCGTGGAATTCTGTGTAAGAAAAACTAAGTTTGGGAGGAATGGAGGAAGGCAAAAAAATGATCCAAACGCACGGAAAAGAGAAAGGCGTCGCAATTAATCCCATATGAAAGACGAACGCTTCAAAAAGGATAATACCGCAATTAAAATTTTTTTTCTTTTTTTCGGTGTTTTTCTGATACTTGTTATAGAAATGCTTTACCAAAGTGCAATAACTCGAGTTCTAATAATCGCAGGTTTTAAGTGCCTTTGGGTTTGGGGGCGGCCTCTCGTTCGAATGACACCCGGTTTTTTCAAATCGGTCGGTAAGTTGGCTTTCAAGCCAAATAGGTCGGTTTTTTCAAGAAGGTGTTTCATTTTAAAAAAATTACAGGAATTTCGTGAAACGGAGACCAGATTTGGATTCCTGGTCCAATTGCGAGTGAAATGGGTCTTTTGGTAAGTTTCTAGGGTAAAAAAATAGTGTTGGGCATGTCACTGAAACAGACTATTGAAATAGGGCACGAATTTCAAAGAAACCGTTGGGCATAACTTTTGCACTATTTAAAATTTCAACAAGCGCCATACATATTCGTGATCAGCGTTGAATTCTGTGCAAGAAAAACTAAGTCTGGTGAGAATTTGCCGGTTTTTAAAATCGGTCTGTAAGTTGGCTTTCATGCCAAATAGGTTGGTTTTCAAGAAGGTCTTTCATTTTTAAAAAAGTTACAGGAATTTCGTGAAACGGAGACCAGATTTTGTTTCCTGGTCAAATTTCGAGTGAAATGGGTAACTTTGGTAAGTTTCTAGGGTAAAAAAAAATTGGTGGGCATGTCACTGAAACAGACTATTGAAAGAGGGGACGAATTTCAAAGAAACAATTGGGCATAACCCTTGAAATAATTAGAATTTCGACGAGCGCCATACATATTCGTGATCAGCGTTGAATTCTGTGCAAGAAAAACTAAGTTTGGTAGGAATTGAAGACAAAAAATGATCCAAACGCACGGAAAAGAGAAATGCGTCGCAATTAAGCCCGTACGAAAGACGAACGCTTCAAAAAGGATAATACCGCAATTAAAATTTTTTACCGGTGTTTTCTGATACTTGTTATAGAAATGCATTACCCAAGTGCTAACTCAGTTCTTTAAAATTAGGGAAATGTTTTAAGTGTCTTTGGGTTTGGGGGCGGCCTCTCGTTCGAATGACACCCGGTTTTTCAAATCGGTCGGTAAGTTGGCTTTCAAGCCAAATAGGTCGGTTTTTTCAAGAAGGTGTTTCATTTTAAAAGAAATTACAGGAAGTTCGTGAAACGGAGACCATATTTGATTTCCTGGTCCAATTTCGAGTGAAATGGGTCTTTTTGGTAAGTTTCTAGGGTAAAAAAAATAGTGGTGGGCATGTCACTGAAAAAGACTATTGAAAGAGGGGACGAATTTCAAAGAAACAATTGGGCATAACCTTTGAACTAATTGGAATTTCGCCAAGCGCCATACGTATTCGTGATCAGCGTTGAATTCTGTGCAAAAAAAAATTGGCAGGAATTGGAGGAAGACAAAAAAATGATCCAAACGCACGGAAAGAGAAATGCGTCGCAATTAAGCCCATATGAAAGACGAACGCTTCAAAAAGGATAATACCGCAATTAAAATTTTTTTTCTTTTTTTTTTCGGTGTTTTTCTGATACTTGTTATAGAAATGCATTACCAAAGTGCAATAACTTCAGTTCTAATAATATCAGGGTAATGTTTTAAGTGTCTTTGGGTTTGGGGGCGGCCTCTCGTTCGAATGACACCCGGTTTTTTCAAATCGGTCGGTAAGTTGGCTATCAAGCCAAATAGGTCGGTTTTTCAAGAAGGTGTTTCATTTTAAAAAAAAGTTACAGGAATTTCGTGAAACGGAGACCAGATTTGATTTCCTGGTCCAATTTCAAATGAAATGGGTCTTTTTGGTAAGTTTCTAGGGTAAAAAAAAATAGTGGTGGGCATGTCACTGAAACAGACTATTGAAAGAGGGCACGAATTTCAAAGAAACCGTTGGGCATAACTTTTGAACTATTTGAAATTTCAACAAGCGCCATACATATTCGTGATCAGCGTTGAATTCTGTGCAAGAAAAACTAAGTTTGGTGAGAATTGGCCGGTTTTTTAAAATCGGTCTGTAAGTTGGCTTTCATGCCAAATAGGTTGGTTTTTCAAGAAGGTCTTTTTATTTTTAAAACAAGTTACAGGGAAATTTTGTGAAACGGAGACCAGATTTTGATTCCTGGTCAAATTTCAGTGAAATGGGTAACTTTGGTAAGTGTCTAGGGTAAAAAAATAGTGGTGGGCATGTCACTGAAACAGACTATTGAAAGGGGACAATTTCAAAGAAACAATTGGGCATAACCTTTGAACTAATTGGAATTCGACAAAACGCCATACATATTCGTGATCAGCGTTGAATTCTGTGCAAAAATTTGGTAGGAATTGGAGGAAGACAAAAAATGATCCAAACGCACGGAAAAGAGAAATGCGTCGCAATTAAGCCCATATCAAAGACGAACGCTTCAAAAAGGATAATACCGCAATTAAAATTTTTTTACTTTTTTTTCGGTGTTTTTCTGATACTTGTTATAGAAATGCTTTACCAAAGTGCAATAACTCGAGTTCTAATAATCGCAGGTTTTAAGTGCCTTTGGGTTTGGGGGCGGCCTCTCGTTCGAATGACACCCGGTTTTTTCAAATCGGTCGGTAAGTTGGCTATCAAGCCAAATAGGTCGGTTTTTGAAGATGGTGTTTCATTTTAAAAAAAATTACAGGAATTTCGTGAAACGGAGACCAGATTTAGATTCCTGGTCCAATTTCGAGTGAAATGGGTCTTTTTGGTAAGTTTTTAGGGTAAAAAAAAATAGTGGTGGGCATGTCACTGAAACAGACTATTGAAAGGGGCACGAATTTCAAAGAAACCGTTAGGCATAACTTTTGAACTATTTGGAATTTCGACAAGCGCCATACATATTCGTGATCAGCGTTGAATTCGGTGCAAGAAAAACTAAGTTTGGTGAGAATTGGCCGGTGTTTAAAAATCGGTCGGTAAGTTGGCTTTCATGCCAAATAGGTTGGTTTTCAGAAGGTCTTTCATTTTAAAAAAAAATTACAGGAATTTCGTGAAACGGAGACCAGATTTAGTTTCCTGGTCAAATTTCGAGGGAAATGGGTAACTTTGGTAAGTTTTTAGGGTAAAAAAAAAATAGTGGTGGGCATGTCACTGAAACAGACTATTGAAAGAGGGGACGAATTTCAAAGAAACAATTGGGCATAACCTTTGAACTAAGTGGAATTTCGACAAGCGCCATCCATATTCGTGATCAGTGTTGAATTCTGTGCAAGAAAAATAAAGTTTGGTAGGAATTGAAGACAAAAAAATGATCCAAACGCACGGAAAAGAGAAATGCGTCGCAATTAAGCCCATACGAAAGACGAACGCTTCAAAAAGGATAATACCGCAATTAAAATTTTTACTTTTGTTTTCGGTGTTTTTCTGATACTTGTCATAGAAATGCATTACCAAAGTGCAATACTCGAGTTCTAATAATCGCAGGGTAATGTTTTTTAAATGTCTTTGGGTTTGGGGGGCCTCTCGTTCGAATGACAACCGGTTTTTTAAAAACGGTCGGTAAATTCTTCAAGCCAAATAGGTCAGTTTTTCAAGAAGGTGTTTTCATTTTAAAAAAATTACAGGGAATTTCGTGAAACGGAGACCAGATTTGGATTCCTGGTCCAATTGCGGGGTGAAATGGGTCTTTTGGTAAGTTTCTAGGGTAAAAAAAAAAAGTGTGGGCATGTCACTGAAACAGACTATTGAAAGAGGGACGAATTTCAAAGAAACAATTGGGCATAACCTTTGAACTAATCAGATTTCGACAAGCGCCATACATATTCGTGATCAGCGTTGAATTCTGTACAAAAAAATTGGCGAGGTGGAGGAAGTAAAAAAATGATCCAAACGCACGGAAAGAGAAATGCGTCGCAATTAAGCCCATATGAGGCGAACATACAAAAGGATAATACCGCAGTAAAGAATTTTTTACTTTTTTTTTCGGTGTTTTTCTGATACTTGTTATAAATGCGTACAAAGTGCAATAACTCCAGTTCTAATAATATCAGGGTAATGTTTTAAGTGTCTTTGGGTTTTAGGGGCGACCTCGTTCGAATGACACCCGGTTTTTCAAATCCGGTCAGTAAGTTGGCTATCAAGCCAAATGGGTCAGTTTTCAAGAAGGTGTTTCATTTAAAAACAAGTTACAGGAATTTCGTGGAAACGGAGACCAGATTTAGATTCCCAGTCAAATTTCGAGTGAAATGGGTAACTTTGGTAAGTTTCTAAATTAAAAAAAAAATAGTGGTCACTGAAACAGACTATTGAAGAACGGACGAATTTCAAAAACAATTGGGCATAACCTTTGAACTGTTTGGTATTTCGACAAGCGCCATACATATTCGTGATCGGCGTGGGGCTACTGTGTAAGAAAAACTAGGATTTGGGAGGAATGGAAGGCAAAAAATGATCCAAACGCACGGAAAGAAAGGCGTCGCAATTAATCCCATATGAGAAAGACGAACGCTTCAAAAGGATAATACCGCAATTAAAATTTTTACTTTTTTTTTTCGGTGTTTTTCTGATACTTGTTATAGAAATGCATTACCAAAGTGCAATAACTCGAGTTCTAATAATCCGCAGGTTTTAAGAGGTACTTGCTTTACAGGTTTGGGGGCGAAGCCTCTCGTTCGAATGATACCGGTTTTCCGAAATCGGTCGGTAAGTTGGCTTTCAAGCCAAATAGGTCAGTTTTCAAGAAGGTGTTTCATTTTTAAAAAAAAATTACAGGAATTTCGTGATGAAACGGAGACCAGATTTGGATTCTGGTCCAATTCGAGTTAAATGGGTCTTTTGGTAAGTTTCTAGGGTAAAAAAAATAGTGGTGGAGGCATGTCACTGAAACAGACTATTGAAAGGGGCACGAATTTCAAAGAAACCGTTGGGCACGAACTATTTGGAATTTTTGACAAGCGCCATACATATTCCTGATCAGCGTTGAATTCTGTGCAAGAAAAACTAAGTTTGGTGAAATTGACCGGTTTTAAAAATCGGTCAGTAAGTTCAGTTTTCATGCCAAATAGGTTGGTTTTTCAAGAAGGTCTTTGTTTTTAAAAAAAAAAGTTACAGGAATTTCATTGAAACGGAGACCAGATTTAGATTCCCGGTCAAATTTCGAGTAATGGTTAACTTTGGTAAGTTTCTAGGGTAAAATAGTGTGGTGGAGCATGTCACTGAAACAGACTATTGAAAGAGGGGACGAATTTCAAAAGAAACAGTGGGCATAACCTTTGAACTAATTGGAATTTCGACAAGCGCCATACATATTCATTGATCAGCGTGGAATTCTGTGTAAGAAAAACTAAGTTTGGGAGGTAGGAGGAAGGCAAAAAAAATATTAATCCAAACGCACGGAAAAGAAAATGCCGTAGCAATTAATCCCATATGAAAAGACGAGCTACTTCCAAAAGGACTAATACCGCAATTAAAATTTTTTACTTTTTTTTTTTTCGGTGTTTTTTCTGATACTTGTCATAGAAATGCATTACCAAAGTGCAATAACTCGAGTTCTAATAATTGCAGGGTAATATTTTAGAAAAATTGTCTTTGGGTTTTTGGGGGCAGCCTCGTTCGAATGACACCCCGTTTTTCAAAATCGGTCGGTAAAGTTTGGCTTTCAAGCCAAATGGGTCCGTTTTCAAGGTGTTTCATTTTAAAAATTTACAGGAATTTCGTGAAACGGAGACCAGATTTGTATTTCTGGTCAATTCGAGTGAAATGGGTCTTTTTGGTAAGTTTCTAGGGTAAAAATAGTGGTGGGCATGTCACTGAAACAGACTATTGAAAGAGGCACGAATTTCAAAAGAAACCGTTGGGCATAACTTTTGAACTATTTGGAATTTCGACAAGCGCCATACATATATTCGTCATCAGCGTTGGTGCAATGCAAGAGGAAAACTAAGTTTGGTGAGAATTGGCCGGTTTTTAAAATCGGTCGGTAAGTTGGCTTTCATGCCAAATAGGTTAGTGATTTCAAAGAGAGGGATATTCGCCATTTTTAAAAGAGTTACGAATTTCATTGAAACGGAGACCGAATTTGGAATTCCTGGTCAAATTTCGGAAGTGGGAAATGGGTAACTTTTGGTAAGTTTCTAGGGTAAAAAAATAGTGGTGGGCATGTCACTGAAACAGACTATTGAAATAGGGGACGAATTTCAAAGAAACAATTGGGCATAACCTTTGAAATAATTAGAATTTCGACGAGCGCCATACATATATTCATTGATCGCGTTGAATTCTGTGCAAGAAAAACTAAGTTTGGTAGGAATTGAAGACAAACGCATGGAAAGAAGAAATGCGTCGCAATTAAGCCCATTACGAAAAGACGAACCTTCCAAAAGGATAATACCGCAATTAAATTTTTACTTTTTTTTTTTCGGTGTTTTTCTACGATACTGTTATAGAAATGCATTACCAAAGTGCAACTAACTCAGTTCTAATAATATCAGGGTAATGTTTACTAAGTGTCTTTGGGTTTTGGGGGCGGCCTCTCGTTCGAATGACACCCGGTTTTTTCAAATCGGTCGGTAAGTTGGCTTTCAAGCCAAATAGGTCGGTTTTTACAAGAAGGTGTTTCATTTTAAAAAAAATTAATGGAAGTTCGTGAAACGGAGACAAGATTTGATTTCCTGGTCAAATTTCGAGTGAAATGGGTCTTTTTGGTAAGTTTCTAGGGTAAAAAAAAATAGTGGTGGGCATGTCACTGAAACAGACTATTGAAAGAGGGCACGAATTTCAATTAAACCGTTGGGCATACCTTTTGAACTATTTGAAATTTCAACAAGCGCAATACATATTCGTGATCAGCGTTGAATTCTGTGCAAAAAAAAAATTTGGCAGGAATTGGAGGAAGACAAAAAAAATGATCCAAACGCACGGAAAAGTGAAATGCGTCGCAATTAAGCCCATATGAAAGACGAACGCTTCAAAAAGGATAATACCGCAATGAAAAATTTTTACTTTTTTTTTCGGTGTTTTTCTGATACTTGTTATAGAAATGCATTACCAAAAGTGCAATAACTCGAGTTCTAATAATCACTTGAGTTTTTAAGTGCCTTTGGGTTTTGGGGGCGACACTCTCGTTCGAATGACACCCGGTTTTCAAATCGGTCGGTAAGTTGGCTTTCGCCCAAATAGGTCGGGTTTTCAAGAAAGGTGTTTCATTTTTAAAAAATTACAGGAATTTCGTGAAACGGAGACAGATTTGGATTCCTGGTCCAATTTCGAGTGAAATGGGTCTTTTGGTAAGTTTCTAGGGTAAAAAAAATAGTGTAATTGGGCATGTCACTGAAACAGACTATTGAAAGAGAGGGCACAATTTCAAAGGAAACCGTTGGGCATAACTTTTGAACTATTTGGAATTTTTGACCAAGCGCCATACATATTCGTGATCAGCGTTGAAGATTATGTGCAAGAAAAACTAAGTTTGGTGAGAATTGGCCGGTTTTAAAAATCGGTCGGTAGAACAACTTTTAAAGCTACCAAATAGGTTGAGTGATTTCAAAGAAGGTCATTCATTTTTAAAAAGAGTTACAAGATTTCGTGAAACGGAACCAGATTTAGATTCCTGGTCAAATTTCGAGGAAGTGGAAATGGGTAACTTTGAGAGGTAAGTTTCTAGGGTAAAAAAAATAGTGGTGGGCATGTCACTGAAACGGGCAACTATTGAAAGAGGGGACGAATTTCAAAAGAAACAATTAGGCATAACACTTTGAAATAATTAGAATTTCGACGAGCGCCATACATATTCGTGATCAGCGTTGAATTCTGTGCAAAGAGAAAAACTAAGTTTGGTAGGAATTGAAGACAAACGCATGGAAGAAATGCGTCACTAATTAAGCCCGTACGAGAAAAGACGAACGCTTCCAAAAAGGATAATACCGCAATTAAAAATTTTTTTACTTTTTTTCGGTGTTTTTCTGATACTTGTTATAGAAATGCATTACCAAAGTGCAATAACTTCCAGTTCTAATAATATCAGGATAATATTTTAAGTGTCTTTGGGTTTTAGAGGCGGCCTCTCGTTCGAATGACACCGGTTTTTCAAGTCGGTCGGTAAGTTGGCACAAAGCCAAATAGGTCAGTTTACAAGAGAAGGTGTTTCATTTTAAAAAAATTAATGGAAGTTCATTGAAACGGAGACAAGATTTGATTTCCTGGTCAAATTTCGAGTGAAATGGGTCTTTTTGGTAAGTTTCTAGGGTAAAAAATAGTGGTGGGCATGTCACTTTCAAAACAGACTATTGAAAGAGGGCACGAATTTCAATTAAACCGTGGAGTATACCTTTTGAACTATTTGAAATTTCAACAAGCGCAATACATGTATTCGTGATCAGCGTTGAATTCTATTACCAAAAAAAATTTGGCAGGGTGGAGGAAGACAAAAAATGTGAGAATCCAAACGCACGGAAAAAGTGAAAGCGTCGCAATTAAGCCCATATGAAAGACGAACCTTCAAAAGGATAATACCGCAATGAAAATTTTTTACTTTTTTTTTTTCGGTGTTTTCTGATACTTGTTATGAAATGCATTACCAAAGTGCAATAACTCAGGTTCTAATAATAGCGGGTTTTAAGTGCCTTTGGGTTTAAGGGGCGGCCTCTCGTTCGAATGACACCCGGTTTTTCAAATCGGTCGTAAGTTGGCTTTCATGCCAAATAGGTCGGTTTTCAAGAAGGTGTTTCATTTTAAAAAAATTACAGAATTTCGTGAAACGGAGACCAGATTTGGATTCTGGTCCAATTTCGAGTGAAATGGGTCTTTTGGTAAATTTCTGGGGTAAAAAATAGTGGTGGGCATGTGCTGAAACAGACTATTGAAAGAGGGCACAATTTCAAAGAAACCGTTAGACATAACTTTTTAATTTATTTGGAATTTTGACAAGCGCCATACATATTCGTGATCAGCGTTGAGATTATGTGCGAAAAACTAAGTTTGGTGAGAATTGGCCGGTTTTAAAATCGGTCAGTAAGTTCAACTTTCATGCCAAATAGGTTGGTTTTCAAGAAGGTCTTTCATTTTTAAAAAAAGTTACAGAATTTCATTGAAACGGAGACCAGATTTAGATTCCTGTGGTCAAATTTCGAGTAAAATGTGTAGCTTTGGTAAGTTTCTAGGGTAAAAAAAATAGTGGTGGGCATGTCACTGAAACAGGCTGAAGCAAGAAAGAGAGGGACGAATTTCAAAGAAACAATTGGGCGCAACACTTTGAACTAATTGGAGATTTCAGGCAAGCTCCATATACATGTCATTGATCAAGTTGAATTCTGTGCAAGAAAAACAAGTTTGGTAGGAATTGAAGACAAAAAAAAATGATCCTAACGCACCCGGAAAAATGCGTCGCAATTAAGCCCATATATCAAAAGACGAACGCTTCAAAAAGGTTAATACCGCAATGGCTTTTTTACTTTTTTTTTTTTCCGGTGTTTTCTGATACTTGTTATAGAAATGCATTACCAAAGTGCAATAACTCGAGTTCTACAATAATCGCGGAGTTTTAGGGTGCCTTTGGGTTTTGGTACGGCCTCGTTCGAATGACACCCAGTTTTTCAAATCGGTCAGTAAGTTGGCTTTCAAGCCAAATAAGTTGGTTTTCAAGAAGGTGTTTCATTTAAAAATTACAGGAATTCGTGAAACGGAGACCAGATTTGGATTCCTGGTCCAATTTCGAGTGAAATGGGTCTCTTTGGTAAGTTTCTAGGGTAAAAAAAATAGTGGTGGGCATGTCACTGAAACAGACTATTGAAAGAGGGCACAATTTCAAAAGAAACAATTGAGCATAACCTTTGAACTAGTGGAATTTCGACAAGCGCCAGCGTATTCGTGATCAGCGCGTTGAATTCTGTGCAAAATTGGCAGGAATTGGAGAAGACAAAAAATGATCCAAACGCACGGAAAGAGAAATGCGTCGCAATTGGCCCATATGAAGACGAACGCTTCCAAAAGGATAATACCGCATTAAAATTTTTACTTTTTTTTCATTTTTCTGATACTTGTTATAGAAATGCATTACCAAAAAAGTGCAATAACTTCCAGTTCCTAATAATATCAGGAGTAATGTTTTAAAAGTGTCTTTGGGTTTTAGGGGCGGCCTCTCGTTCGAATGACGCAGTTTTTTCAAATCGGTCGGTGAGTTGGCTATCAAGCCAAATAGGTCAGTTTTCAAAGAAGGTGTTTCATTTTAAAAACAAGTTACAGGAATTTCCGTGAAACGAGACCAGATTTGATTTCCTGGTCCAATTTCAAATGAAATGGGTCTTTTGGTAGGGATTTCGGGTAAAATAGTGGTGGGCATGTCACTGGAAACAGACTATTGAAAGAGGGCTGAATTTCAAAGAAACCTTTGGGCATAACTTTTGAACTATTTGAAATTTCAACAAGCACCGTATATTCCGTGATCAGCGTTGAATTCTGTGCAGAAAAACTAAGTTTGGTGAGGTGGCCGGTCTTTTAAAATCGGTCTGTAAGTTGGCTTTCATACTTAAATAGGTTGGTTTTTCAAGAAAGGTCTTTCATTTTAAAACAAGTTACAGGAATTTCGTGTGAAACGGAGACCAGATTTACGATTTCCTGGTCAAATTTCAGGTGAAAGTAATGGGTAACTTTGGTAAGTGTCTGGGGTAAAAAAATAGTGGTGGGCATGTCACTGGAAACAGACTTTATTTGAAAAGAGGACGAATTTCAAAACAATTGGGCATAACCTTTGAACTAATTGGAATTCGACAAGCATACATACATATTCGTGATCAGCGTTGAATTCACAAAAATTTGGTAGGAGGTGGAGGCAAAAAATGATCCAAACGCACGGAAAGAATGCGCGTCGCAATTAAGCCCATATCAAGACGAACGCTTCAAAAAGGATAATACCGCAATTAAAAATTTTTTACTTTTTCGGTGTTTTCTGATACTTGTTATAGAAATGCTTTATAAAATGCAATAACTCGAGTTCCTGTAATCGCAGGTTTAAGTGCCTTTTGGGTTTTGGGGGCGGCCTCTCGTTTCGAATGACACCCGGTTTTTTCAAATCGGTCGGTAAAGTTGGCTATCGAAGCCAGAAATAGGTCAGTTTTTGAAGATGGTGTTTCATTTTAAAAAATTACAGGAATTTCGTGAAACGGAGACCAGATTTAGATTCCTGGTCCAATTTCGAGTGAAATGGGTCTTTTTGGTAAATTTCTAGGGTAAAAAAATAGTGGTGGAGCATGTCACTGAAACAGGAGCTATTGAAGAGGGCACGAATTTCAAAGAAACCATTAGGCATAACTTTGAACTATTTGGAATTTCGACAAGCGCGCCATACATATTCTGATCAGCGTTGAATTCAGTTACAGAAAAACTAAGTTTGGTGAAATTGGCCGGTGTTTTAAAATCCTGGTCAGTAAGTTGGCTTTCATGCCAAATAAGGTTGAGTTTTTCAAGAAGGTCTTTCATTTTTAAAAAGTTACAGGAATTTCGTGAAACGGGAGACCAGATTTAGTTTCCTGGTCAAATTTCGAGTGAAATGGGTAACTTTGGTAAGTTTCTAGGGTAAATAGTGGTGGGCATGTCACTGAAACAGACTATTGAAAGGGGACGAATTTCAAAAGAAACAATTGGGCATAACCTTTGTGAACTAAATTGGAATTTCGAGCAAGCGCATCCATATTCGTGATCAGTGTTGAATTCTGTGCAAGAAAAATAAAGGATTTGGTAGGGTGAAGACAAAAAATGATCCAAACACACGGAAAAGAGAAATGCGTCTGCAATTAAGCCCATACGAAGACGAACAGCAAAAGGATAATACCGCAATTAAAATTTTTTACTTTTGTTTCGGTGTTTTCGACTTGTCATAGAAATGCATTACCAAGAAGTGCAATAACTCGAGTTCTAATAATCGCAGGGGTAATGTTTTTGGTATCTTTGGGTTTGGGGGTGGCCTCTCGTTCGAATGACAACCGGTTTTAAAATCGGTCGGTAAGTTAGCTTTCAAGCCAAAATAGGTCAGTTTTTCAAGAAGGTGTTTCATTTTTAAAAATTACAGAATTTCGTGGAAACGGAGACCAGATTTGGATTCTAGTCCAATTGCGAGTGAAATGGGTCTTTTTGGTAAGTTCTAGGGTAAAAAATAGTGGTGGGCATGTCACTGAAACAGACTATTGAAAAGAGGGGACGAATTTCAAAAGAAACAATTGGGCATAACCTTTGAACTAGTGGAATTTCGACAAGCGCCATACATATTCGTGATCAGCGTTGAATTCTGTGCAAAAATTGGCAGGAATTGGAGGAAGACAAAAAAATGATCCAAACGCACGGAAAAGAGAAATGCGTCGCAATTAAGCCCTTATGAAAAGACGAACGCTTCAAAAGGATAATACCGCAATTAAAATTTTTACTTTTTTTTCGGTGTTTTCTGATACTTGTTATAGAAATGCATTACCAAGGGTGCAATAACTTTCAGTTCTAATAATATCAGGGTAATGTTTTAAGTGTCTTTGGGTTTTGAGGGGCGGCCTCGTTCGAATGACGCGGTTTTTCAAATCGGTCGGTAAGTTGGCTATCAAGCCAAATAGGTCAGTTTTTTCAAAGAAGGTGTTTCATTTTAAAACAAGTTACAGGAATTTCGTGAAACGGAGACCAGATTTAGATTCCCAGTCAAATTTCAGGTGAAATGGGTAACTTTGGTAAGTTTCTAGGGTAAAAAAATAGTGGTCACTGAAACAGACTATTGAAAGACGGGACGAATTTCAAAAACAATTAAGGCATAACCTTTGAACTGTTTGGTATTTCGATGGCGCCATATTCGTGATCAGCGTGGAATTCTGTGTAAGAAAAACTAAGTTTGGGAGGGAATGGAGGAAGGCAAAAAATGATCCAAACGCACGGAAAAGAGAAAGGCGTCGCAGTGTCCCATATGAAAGACGAACGCTTCAAAAAGGGATAATACCGCAATTAAAAATTTTTTTACTTTTTTTTTTTTTCGGTGTTTTTCTGATACTTGTTATAAATGCATTACCAAGGTGCAATAACCGAGTTCCTAATAATCGCAGGTTTTAAGTGCCTTTGGGTTTTGGGGGCGGCCTCTCGTTCGAATGACACCCGGTTTCAAATCGGTCGGTAAGTTGGCTTTCAAGCCAAATAGGTCAGTTTCTTCAGAAGGTGTTTCATTTTAAAAAGAAATTACAGAATTTCATTGAAACGGGAACCAGATTTGGATTCCTGGTCCAATTTCGAGGTGAAATGGGTCTTTTTGGTAAGTTTCTGGGGTAAAAAATAGTGGTGGGCATGTCGCAAACAGACTATTGAAAAGAGGGCACGAATTTCAAAAGAAACCGTTGGCATAACTTTTGAACTATTTGGAATTTTTGACCAAGCGCCATACATATTATTCCTGATCAGCGTTGAATTCTGTGCAAGAAAAACAGAGTTTGGTGAGAATTGACCGGTTTTTAAAATCCGGTCGGTAAGTTAATTTTTCATGCCAAATAGGTTGGTTTTCAAGAAGGTCTTTCATTTTTTAAAAAAGTTACAGAATTTCATTGAAACGGAGACCAGATTTAGATTCCCGGTCAAATTTCGAGGTAATGGTTAACTTTGGTAAGTTTCTAGGGTAAAAAATAGTGGTGGGCATGTCACTGAAACAAGGCTATTAGAAAAGGGGACGAATTTCAAAGAAACAATTAGACATAACCTTTGAACTAATTCTGGAATTTCGACAAGCGCCATACATATTCGTGATCAGCGTGAATTCTGTGTAAGAAAACTTCAGTTTGGGAGGGAATGGAGGAAGGCAAAAAAAATGATCAAACGCACGGGAAAGAAATGCGTCACCAAATTGTCCCATATGAGAAGACGAACGCTTCAAAAGGATAATACCGCAATTAAAATTTTTACTTTTCGGTGTTTTCCTGATACTTATCATAAAATGCATTACCAAAGTGCAATAACTCGAGTTCTAATATGGTACGGTATATTTTAAAGGTGTCTTTGGGTTTGGGGGCAACCTCTCGTTCGAATGACACCCAGGTTTTCAAATCGGTCGGTAAGTTCGGCTTTCAAGCCAAATAAGATTAGAGTTTTCAAAGTGTTTCATTTTAAAAATTTACAGAATTTCGTGGAAACGGAGACCAATTTGGATTTCTGGTCCAATTTCAGTGAAATGGGTCTTTTGGTAGAAAGTTTCTAGGGTAAAAAATAGTGGTGGCATGTCACTGGAAACAGACTATTGAAAGAGAGCACGAATTTCAAAGAAACCGTTGAACGCTTTTTGAACTGGTTGGAATTTCGACAAGCGCCATACATATTCGTCATCAGCGTTGAATTCTGTGCAAGGAAAACCAGTTTGGTGAGAATTGGCCGGTTTTTAAAATCGGTCGGTAAGTTAACTTTCATACCAAATAGGTTCAGTGTTTTTTAAGAGGTCATTCATTTTTAAAAAAGAGTTACAGGAATTCAGTGAAACGGAGACCAGATTTTAGATTCCTGGTCAAATTTCGAGTGAAATGGGTAGCTTTTGGTAAGTTTTCTAGGGTAAAAAAAAAAAATAGTGGTGGGCATGTCACTGAAACAGACTATTGAAGGGGACGAATTTCAAAAGAAACAGTGGGCATAACCTTTGAAATAATTAGAATTTCGACGAGCGCCATACATACATTTCGTGATCAGCGTTGAATTCTGTGCAAGAAAAAAGCAAGTTTGGTAGGGTGAAGACAAACACTGGAAAAGAAATGCGTCTGTAATTAAGCCCATACGAAGACGAGAACGCTTCAAAAGGATAATACGCAGGTAAAATTTTTACTTTTTCGGTGTTTTCCTGACACTGTGCTTAGAAATGCATTGCAAGGTACTGGCATAACTCAGTTCTAATAATATCAGGGTAATGTTTTAAGTGTCTTTTTGGGTTTGGGCGGCCTCTCGTTCGAATGACACCCGGTTTTCAAATCGGTCGGTAAGTTGGCTTTCAAGCCAAATGGTCGGTTTACAGAGGTATTTCATTTTAAAAAATTAATGGAAGTTCGTGAAACAGGACAGATTTGTTTTACTGGTCAAATTTCAGGTGAATTGGGTCTTTTTGAAGGTAGAGTTTCTAGGGTAAAAATAGTGGTGGGCATGTCACTGAAACAGACTATTGAGAAAGGAATTTTAATTTCAATTAAACCGTTGGGCATACCTTTTGAACTATTTGAAATTTCAACAAGCGCAATACATATTCGTGATCGGCGTTCAGAATTCTGTTGCGAAAAAAAATTTGGCAGGAGGAATTGGAGGAAGACAAAAAATAGTCAAACGCGGAAGAAGTGAAATGCGTCGCAATTAAGCCCATATGAAAGACGAACGCTTCAAAAGGATAATACTGCAATGAAAATTTTTACTTTTTTTTTTCGGTGTTTTCTGATACTACATTACTTAAATGCATTACCAAAGTGCAATAACTTTCGAGTTCACAATAATGCGCAGGTTTTAAGTGCTTTGGGTTTGGGGCAGCCTCTCGTTCGAATGACACCCGGTTTTCGTCGATTCGGTAAGTTGGCTTTCATGCCAAATAAGGTCCGTTTCAGAGGTGTTTCATTTTAAAAAATTACAGGAATTTCGTGAAACGGAGACCAGATTTGGATTCTGGTCCAATTTCGAGTGAAATGGGTCTTTGGTAAGTTTCTAGGGTAAAAAAAATAGTGGTGGGCATGCTGGAAACAGACTGTGAAGGGGCACGAATTTCGAAGCCATTGAGCACTTAACTTTTGAACTATTTGGAATTTTGACAAGCGCCATACATATATTCGTGATCAGCGTTACAAGATTATGTGCGAGAAAAACTAAGTTTGGTGAGAATTGGCCGGTTTTAAAATCGGTCAGTAAGTTAACTTTCATGCCAAATAGGTTGGTTTTTCAGAAGGTCTTTCATTTTTTAAAAAGTTACAGGAATTTCAGTGAAACGGAGACCGAATGCATAGATTCCTGGTTAAATTTCGAGGTGAAGTAATGTAGCTTTTGGTAAGTTTCTAGGGTAAAAAAAAATAATTAGTGAGCATGTCACTGAGAGCAGGCTATTGAAAAAGAGGACGAATTCAAAGAAACAATTGGGCATAACCTTTGAACTAGTGGAATTTCTGACAGAAAGCTCCATACATATTCGTGATCAGAGTTGGTCTGTGTGCAAGAAAAACAAAGTTTGGTAGAGGTGAAGACAAAAAAATGATCTAACACACGGAAAAAGAAGAAATGCGTCACCAATTAAGCCCATATCAAAGACGAACCTTCAAAAGGGATAACCGCCACCAATGAAAATTTTTTACTTTTTCCGGTGTTTTCTGATGCACTTGTTATAGAAATGCATTACCAAAGTGCAATAACTCGAGAGTTCTAATAATCGCAGGTTTTAAAGGTACCTTTGGGTTTGGGTGCAACCTCTCGTTCAAGAATGACACCCGGTTTTCAAATCCGGTCGGTAAGTTGGCTTTCAAGCCAAATAGGTCAGTTTTTTTTCAAAAGAGGTGTTTCATTTTAAAAAATTTACAGGAATTTCGTGAAACGGAGACCAGATTTGGATTCCTGGTCAATTTCGAGTGAAATGGTCTTTTGGTAAGTTTCTAGGTAAAAAATAGTGGTGGGCATGTCACTGAAACAGACTATTGAAGAAGGGGCACGAATTTCAAAGAAACAATTGGGCATAACCTTTGAACTAATTTAAATTTCGACAAGCGCCATACGTATTCGTGATCAGCGTTGAATTCTGTGCAAAAAATTGGCAGGAATTGGAGAAGACAAAAATGATCCAAACGCACGGAAGAGAAATGCGTCGCAATTAAGCCCATATGAAAGACGAACGCTTACAAAGGATAATACCGCAATTAAATTTTTTACTTTTTTTCGGTGTTTTTCTGATACTTGTTATAGAAATGCATTACCAAAGTGCAATAACTCCAGTTCTAATAATATCAGGGTAATGTTTTAAGTGTCTTTGGGTTTGGGGGCGGCCTCTCGTTCGAATGACACCCGGTTTTTTCAAATCGGTCGGTAAGTTGGCTATCAAGCCAAATAGGTCGGTTTTTTCAAGAAGGTGTTTCATTTTTAAAAACAAGTTACAGGAATTTCGTGAAACGGAGACCAGATTTGATTTCCTGGTCCAATTTCAAATGAAATGGGTCTTTTGGTAAGTTCTAGGGTAAAAATAGTGTTGCAGGCATGTCACTAAGAACAGACTATTGAAAGAGGGCACGAATTTCAAAGAAACCGGATTGGGCATAACTTTTGAACTATTTGAAATTTCAACAAGCATATACATATTCGTGATCAGCGTTGAATTCTGATACCGAAAAACTAAGTTTGGTGAGAATTGGCCGGTTTTTAAAATCGGTCTGTAGGATTGGCTTCATGCCAAATAGGTTGGTTTTTAGAAGGTCTTTCATTTTAAAACAAGTTACAGAATTTCGTGAAACGGAGACCAGATTTACGATTCCTGGTCAAATTTCGGAAGTGAAATGGGTAACTTTGGTAAGTCTAGGGTAAAAAAAAAAATAGTGGTGGGCATGTCACTGAAACAGACTATTGAAAGAGGGGACGAATTTCAAAGAAACAATTGGGCATAACCTTTGAACTAATTGGAATTCGACAAGCGCCATACATATTCGTGATCAGCGTTGAATTCTGTGCAAAAAAAAAATTTGGTAGGAATTGGAGGAAGACAAAAAAATGATCCAAACGCACGGAAAAGAGAAATGCGTCGCAATTAAGCCCATATCAAAGACGAACGCTTCAAAAAGGATAATACCGCAATTAAAATTTTTACTTTTTTTTTTTCGGTGTTTTTCTGATACTTGTTATAGAAATGCTTTACCAAAATGCAATAACTCGAGTTCTAATAATCGCAGGTTTTAAGTGCCTTTGGGTTTGGGGGCGGCCTCTCGTTCGAATGACACCCGGTTTTTTCAAATCGGTCGGTAAGTTGGCTATCAAGCCAAATAGGTCGGTTTTTTGAAGATGGTGTTTCATTTTAAAAAAAATTACAGGAATTTCGTGAAACGGAGACCAGATTTAGATTCCTGGTCCAATTTCGAGTAAAATGGGTCTTTTGGTAAGTTTTAGGGTAAAAATAATTGTTGGGCATGTCACTGGAAACAGACTATTGAGAAAGAGGGCACGAATTTCAAAGAAACCGTTGGGCACGCTTTTGAACTATTTGGAATTTCGACAAAGCGCCATACATATTCGTGATCAGCGTTGAATTCAGTTACCAAGAAAAACTAAGTTTGGTGAGAATTGGCCGGTGTTTTTAAAATCGGTCGGTAAGTTGGCTTTCATGCCAAATAGGTTGGTTTTCAAGAAGGTCTTTCATTTTTAAAAAAAAGTTACAGGAATTTCGTGAAACGGAGACCAGATTTGTTTCCTGGTCAAATTTCGAGTGAAATGGGTAACTTTGGTAAGTTTCTAGGGTAAAAAAATAATTAGTGGGCATGTCGCACAAACAGACTATTGAAAGAAGGGACGAATTCAAAGAAACAATTGGGCATAACCTTTGAACTAATTGGAATTTCGACAAGCGCCATCCATATTCGTGATCAGCGTTGAATTCTGTGCAAGAAAAAATAAAGTTTGGTAGGGTGAAGACAAAAAAATGATCCAAACACACGGAAAAGAAATGCGTCACAATTAAGCCCATACGAAGACGAACGCTTCAAAAGGATAATACCGCAATTAAAATTTTTTTACTTTTGTTTTTCGGTGTTTTCTGATACTGTCATAGAAATGCATTACAAAGTGCAATAACTCGAGTTCTAATAATCGCAGGTAATGTTTTAAGTGTCTTTGGGTTTTGGGGGCGGCCTCTCGTTCGAATGACAACCGGTTTTAAAATCGGTCGGTAAGTTAACTTTCAAGCCAAAATAGG
The DNA here is from genome assembly GCA_019973955.1 of Trichonephila inaurata madagascariensis. Classification (NCBI taxonomy): domain Eukaryota; kingdom Metazoa; phylum Arthropoda; class Arachnida; order Araneae; family Nephilidae; genus Trichonephila; species Trichonephila inaurata. The sequence continues at coordinate 19,953 of BMAV01013319.1, forward strand.
TCAGTTTTCAAGAAGGTGTTTCATTTTAAAAATTACAGGAATTTCATGAAACGGAGACCAGATTTGGATTCCTGGTCATTTTCGAGTGAAATGGGTCTTTTTGGTAAGTTTCTAGGGTAAAAAATTAGTAGTGGGCATGTGACTGAAACAGACTATTGAAAGAGGGCACGAATTTCAAAGAAACAGTGGGCACTTAACCTTTGAACTAGTGGAATTTCGACAAGCGCCATACATATTCGTGATCAGCGTTGAATTCTGTGCAAAAAAAAATTGGCAGGATTTGGGAGGAAGACAAAAAATGATCAAACGCACGGAAAGAAATGCGTCACCAATTAAGCCCATGAAGGCCAGACGCTTCCAAAAGGATAATACCGCAATTAAAATTTTTTTACTTTTTTTTTAGGTGTTTTTCTGATACTTGTCATAGAAATGCATTACCAAAAGTGCAATAACTCAGTTCTAATAATATCAGGGGTAATGTTTTAAGTGTCTTTGGGTTTGGGGGGCGGCCTCTCGTTCGAATGACACCGGTTTTTTTCAAATCGGTCGGTAAGTTGGCTATCAAACCAAATAGGTCAGTTTCAAGAGAAGGTGTTTCATTTTAAAAACAAGTTACAGGAATTTCGTGAAACGGAGACCAGATTTCGATTCCCGGTCAAATTTCGAGTGAAATGGGTAACTTTGGTAAGTTTCTAGGGTAAAAAAAAAAAATAGTGGTGGGAAAAATAGTGGTCACTGAAACAGACTATTGAAAGACGGGACGAATTTCAAAAGAAACAATTGGGCATAACCTTTGAACTGTTTGAGGTATTTCGACAAGCGCCATACATATTCGTGATCAGCGTGGAATTCTGTGTAAGAAAAACTAAGTTTGGTGAGAATTGGCCGGTTTTTAAAATCGGTCTGTAAGTTGGCTTTCATACCAAATAGGTTAGTTTTCAAGAAGGTCTTTCATTTTTAAAAAGTTACAGGAATTTCGTGAAACGGAGACCAGATTTTTGATTGGGTAATGTTTTTAAGTGTCTTTGGGTTTGGGGGTGACTCTCGTTCGAATGACAACCGGTTTTTAAAATCGGTCGGTAGTTGGCTTTCAAGCCAAATAGGTCAGTTTCAGAAGGTGTTTCATTTAAAAAAATTACAGGAATTTCGTGAAACGGAGACCGAATTTGGATTCCTGGTCCAATTACGGAGTGAAATGGGTCTTTTGGTAAGTTTCACTGGGGTAAAAAAATGGTATTTGGGCATGTCACTGAAACAGACTATTGAAAGAGGGGACGAATTTCAAAGAAACAATTGGGCATAACCTTTGAACTAATCAGAATTTCGACAAGCGCCATACATATTCGTGATGAGCGTTGAATTCTGTACAAAAAAATTGGCGAGGTGGAGGAAGTAAAAAAATGATCCAAACGCACGGAAAGAGAAATGCGTCGCAATTAAGCCCATATGAGGCGAACATACAAAAGGATAATACCGCAGTAAAGAATTTTTTACTTTTTTTTTCGGTGTTTTTCTGATACTTGTTATAAATGCGTACAAAGTGCAATAACTCCAGTTCTAATAATATCAGGGTAATGTTTTAAGTGTCTTTGGGTTTTAGGGGCGACCTCGTTCGAATGACACCCGGTTTTTCAAATCCGGTCAGTAAGTTGGCTATCAAGCCAAATGGGTCAGTTTTCAAGAAGGTGTTTCATTTAAAAACAAGTTACAGGAATTTCGTGGAAACGGAGACCAGATTTAGATTCCCAGTCAAATTTCGAGTGAAATGGGTAACTTTGGTAAGTTTCTAAATTAAAAAAAAAATAGTGGTCACTGAAACAGACTATTGAAGAACGGACGAATTTCAAAAACAATTGGGCATAACCTTTGAACTGTTTGGTATTTCGACAAGCGCCATACATATTCGTGATCGGCGTGGGGCTACTGTGTAAGAAAAACTAGGATTTGGGAGGAATGGAAGGCAAAAAATGATCCAAACGCACGGAAAGAAAGGCGTCGCAATTAATCCCATATGAGAAAGACGAACGCTTCAAAAGGATAATACCGCAATTAAAATTTTTACTTTTTTTTTTCGGTGTTTTTCTGATACTTGTTATAGAAATGCATTACCAAAGTGCAATAACTCGAGTTCTAATAATCCGCAGGTTTTAAGAGGTACTTGCTTTACAGGTTTGGGGGCGAAGCCTCTCGTTCGAATGATACCGGTTTTCCGAAATCGGTCGGTAAGTTGGCTTTCAAGCCAAATAGGTCATTTTTCAAGAAGGTGTTTCATTTTTAAAAAAAAATTACAGGAATTTCGTGATGAAACGGAGACCAGATTTGGATTCTGGTCCAATTCGAGTTAAATGGGTCTTTTGGTAAGTTTCTAGGGTAAAAAAAATAGTGGTGGAGGCATGTCACTGAAACAGACTATTGAAAGGGGCACGAATTTCAAAGAAACCGTTGGGCACGAACTATTTGGAATTTTTGACAAGCGCCATACATATTCCTGATCAGCGTTGAATTCTGTGCAAGAAAAACTAAGTTTGGTGAAATTGACCGGTTTTAAAAATCGGTCAGTAAGTTCAGTTTTCATGCCAAATAGGTTGGTTTTTCAAGAAGGTCTTTGTTTTTAAAAAAAAAAGTTACAGGAATTTCATTGAAACGGAGACCAGATTTAGATTCCCGGTCAAATTTCGAGTAATGGTTAACTTTGGTAAGTTTCTAGGGTAAAATAGTGTGGTGGAGCATGTCACTGAAACAGACTATTGAAAGAGGGGACGAATTTCAAAAGAAACAGTGGGCATAACCTTTGAACTAATTGGAATTTCGACAAGCGCCATACATATTCATTGATCAGCGTGGAATTCTGTGTAAGAAAAACTAAGTTTGGGAGGTAGGAGGAAGGCAAAAAAAATATTAATCCAAACGCACGGAAAAGAAAATGCCGTAGCAATTAATCCCATATGAAAAGACGAGCTACTTCCAAAAGGACTAATACCGCAATTAAAATTTTTTACTTTTTTTTTTTTCGGTGTTTTTTCTGATACTTGTCATAGAAATGCATTACCAAAGTGCAATAACTCGAGTTCTAATAATTGCAGGGTAATATTTTAGAAAAATTGTCTTTGGGTTTTTGGGGGCAGCCTCGTTCGAATGACACCCCGTTTTTCAAAATCGGTCGGTAAAGTTTGGCTTTCAAGCCAAATGGGTCCGTTTTCAAGGTGTTTCATTTTAAAAATTTACAGGAATTTCGTGAAACGGAGACCAGATTTGTATTTCTGGTCAATTCGAGTGAAATGGGTCTTTTTGGTAAGTTTCTAGGGTAAAAATAGTGGTGGGCATGTCACTGAAACAGACTATTGAAAGAGGCACGAATTTCAAAAGAAACCGTTGGGCATAACTTTTGAACTATTTGGAATTTCGACAAGCGCCATACATATATTCGTCATCAGCGTTGGTGCAATGCAAGAGGAAAACTAAGTTTGGTGAGAATTGGCCGGTTTTTAAAATCGGTCGGTAAGTTGGCTTTCATGCCAAATAGGTTAGTGATTTCAAAGAGAGGGATATTCGCCATTTTTAAAAGAGTTACGAATTTCATTGAAACGGAGACCGAATTTGGAATTCCTGGTCAAATTTCGGAAGTGGGAAATGGGTAACTTTTGGTAAGTTTCTAGGGTAAAAAAATAGTGGTGGGCATGTCACTGAAACAGACTATTGAAGGGGACGAATTTCAAAGAAACAATTGGGCATAACCTTTGAAATAATTAGAATTTCGACGAGCGCCATACATATATTCATTGATCGCGTTGAATTCTGTGCAAGAAAAACTAAGTTTGGTAGGAATTGAAGACAAACGCATGGAAAGAAGAAATGCGTCGCAATTAAGCCCATTACGAAAAGACGAACCTTCCAAAAGGATAATACCGCAATTAAATTTTTACTTTTTTTTTTTCGGTGTTTTTCTACGATACTGTTATAGAAATGCATTACCAAAGTGCAACTAACTCAGTTCTAATAATATCAGGGTAATGTTTACTAAGTGTCTTTGGGTTTTGGGGGCGGCCTCTCGTTCGAATGACGCAGTTTTTTCAAATCGGTCGGTAAGTTGGCTTTCAAACCCAAATAGGTCAGTTTTACAAGAAGGTGTTTCATTTTAAAAAAATTAATGGAAGTTCATTGAAACGGAGACAAGATTTGATTTCCTGGTCAAATTTCGAGTGGAAATGGGTCTTTTGGTAAGTTTCTAGGGTAAAAAAAATAGTGGTGAGCATGTCACTGAAACAGACTATTGAAAGAGGGGCACGAATTTCAATTAAACCGTTAGACATACCTTTTTGAACTATTTGAAATTTCAACAAAGCGCAATACATATTCGTGATCAGCGTTGAATTCTGTGCAAAAAATTTGGCAGGAATTGGAAGACAAAAAATGATCCAAACGCACGGAAAGAAGTGAAATGCGTCGCAATTAAGCCCATATGAAGACGAACGCTTCAAAAGGATAATACCGCAATGAAAAATTTTTACTTTTTTTTTCGGTGTTTTCTGATACTTGTTATAGAAATGCATTACCAAAAGTGCAATAACTCGAGTTCTAATAATCACTTGAGTTTTTAAGTGCCTTTGGGTTTTGGGGGCGACACTCTCGTTCGAATGACACCCGGTTTTCAAATCGGTCGGTAAGTTGGCTTTCGCCCAAATAGGTCGGGTTTTCAAGAAAGGTGTTTCATTTTTAAAAAATTACAGGAATTTCGTGAAACGGAGACAGATTTGGATTCCTGGTCCAATTTCGAGTGAAATGGGTCTTTTGGTAAGTTTCTAGGGTAAAAAAAATAGTGTAATTGGGCATGTCACTGAAACAGACTATTGAAAGAGAGGGCACAATTTCAAAGGAAACCGTTGGGCATAACTTTTGAACTATTTGGAATTTTTTACCAGCGCCATACATATTCGTGATCAGCGTTGAAGATTATGTGCAAGAAAAACTAAGTTTGGTGAGAATTGGCCGGTTTTAAAAATCGGTCGGTAGAACAACTTTTAAAGCTACCAAATAGGTTGAGTGATTTCAAAGAAGGTCATTCATTTTTAAAAAGAGTTACAAGATTTCGTGAAACGGAACCAGATTTAGATTCCTGGTCAAATTTCGAGGAAGTGGAAATGGGTAACTTTGAGAGGTAAGTTTCTAGGGTAAAAAAAATAGTGGTGGGCATGTCACTGAAACGGGCAACTATTGAAAGAGGGGACGAATTTCAAAAGAAACAATTAGGCATAACACTTTGAAATAATTAGAATTTCGACGAGCGCCATACATATTCGTGATCAGCGTTGAATTCTGTGCAAAGAGAAAAACTAAGTTTGGTAGGAATTGAAGACAAACGCATGGAAGAAATGCGTCACTAATTAAGCCCGTACGAGAAAAGACGAACGCTTCCAAAAAGGATAATACCGCAATTAAAAATTTTTTTACTTTTTTTCGGTGTTTTTCTGATACTTGTTATAGAAATGCATTACCAAAGTGCAATAACTTCCAGTTCTAATAATATCAGGATAATATTTTAAGTGTCTTTGGGTTTTAGAGGCGGCCTCTCGTTCGAATGACACCGGTTTTTCAAGTCGGTCGGTAAGTTGGCACAAAGCCAAATAGGTCAGTTTACAAGAGAAGGTGTTTCATTTTAAAAAAATTAATGGAAGTTCGTGAAACGGAGACAAGATTTGATTTCCTGGTCAAATTTCGAGTGAAATGGGTCTTTTTGGTAAGTTTCTAGGGTAAAAAATAGTGGTGGGCATGTCACTGAAACAGACTATTGAAAGAGGGCACGAATTTCAATTAAACCGTTGGGTATACCTTTTGAACTATTTGAAATTTCAACAAGCGCAATACATGTATTCGTGATCAGCGTTGAATTCTATTACCAAAAAAAATTTGGCAGGGTGGAGGAAGACAAAAAATGTGAGAATCCAAACGCACGGAAAAAGTGAAAGCGTCGCAATTAAGCCCATATGAAAGACGAACCTTCAAAAGGATAATACCGCAATGAAAATTTTTTACTTTTTTTTTTTCGGTGTTTTCTGATACTTGTTATGAAATGCATTACCAAAGTGCAATAACTCAGGTTCTAATAATAGCGGGTTTTAAGTGCCTTTGGGTTTAAGGGGCGGCCTCTCGTTCGAATGACACCCGGTTTTTCAAATCGGTCGTAAGTTGGCTTTCATGCCAAATAGGTCGGTTTTCAAGAAGGTGTTTCATTTTAAAAAAATTACAGAATTTCGTGAAACGGAGACCAGATTTGGATTCTGGTCCAATTTCGAGTGAAATGGGTCTTTTGGTAAATTTCTGGGGTAAAAAATAGTGGTGGGCATGTGCTGAAACAGACTATTGAAAGAGGGCACAATTTCAAAGAAACCGTTAGACATAACTTTTTAATTTATTTGGAATTTTGACAAGCGCCATACATATTCGTGATCAGCGTTGAGATTATGTGCGAAAAACTAAGTTTGGTGAGAATTGGCCGGTTTTAAAATCGGTCAGTAAGTTCAACTTTCATGCCAAATAGGTTGGTTTTCAAGAAGGTCTTTCATTTTTAAAAAAAGTTACAGAATTTCATTGAAACGGAGACCAGATTTAGATTCCTGTGGTCAAATTTCGAGTAAAATTAGTGAAATGGGTAACTTTGGTAAGTTTCTAGGGGAAAAAAAAAAAAAGTGGTGGGCATGTCACTGGGAAACAGACTATTGAAAGGGGACGAATTTCAAAGAAAAATTGGGCATAACCTTTTAACTAATTGGAATTTCGACAAGCCCAAAAAATATTCGTGATCACATTGAATTCTGTGCAAGAAAAAATAAGTTTGGAGGAATGGAGGAAGGCAAAAAAAAGATCCAAACGCAAGGAAAAAAAAATCTTTTAAAATTTAAACCGATATGAAAGACGAACGCTTCAAAAGGAAAACCGCAATGAAATTTTTTTTTTTTTCGGTGTTTTTTTGATACTTGTTTTAGAAATGCATTCCAAAGTGCAAAACTAGTTCTAATAATCGCGGTTTTTAAATGCCTTTTGGGGTTTGGGGGGGCCCTCGTTCGAATGACACCCGGTTTTTTAAATCGGTCGGTAAGTTTTTCGCCAAATAGGTCGGTTTTCAAAAAGGTGTTTCATTTTTAAAAAAAATTTCAGGAATTTCGTGAAACGGAGACCAGATTTGGATTCCCGGTCCAATTTCGAGTGAAATGGGTCTTTTGGTAAGTTTCTAGGGTAAAAAAAAATGGTGGGCATGTCACTGAAACAGACTATTGAAAAAGGGGGACAATTTCAAAGAAACCGTTGGGGGATAACTTTGAACTATTTGGAATTTTTACAAGCGCCATACATATTCGTGATCAGCTTGAATTCTGTGCAAGAAAAAAATAAGTTTGGTAGAATTCCGGTTTTTAAAATCGGTCGGTAAGTTTTTTCATGCCAAATAGGTTGGTTTTCAAAAAGGTCTTTCATTTTTTAAAAAAAATTACAGGAATTTCGGAAAAGGAACCAGATTTAGATTCCGGTCAAATTTTGAGTGAAATGGTACTTTGGTAAATTTCTAGGGTAAAAAAAAAAAAGTGGTGGGCATGTCACCAAACAGGGCTATTGAAAAGGGGCGAATTTCAAAAAAAAACAATTCATAACCTTTAACTAATTGGAATTTGACAAACCCATACATATTCGTGATCAGGTTGAATTCTGTGCAAAAAAACAAAATTTGTAGGTTTAAGACAAAAATTTTCAACGCACGGAAAAGAGAAATGCGTCGCAATTAAGCCCATACAAAGACGAACGCTAAAAAAGGGTAATACGGCAATTAAAATTTTTTACTTTTTTTTTGGTGTTTTTTTTGACCCCGTTATAAAAATGCTTTTTCCAAAAATGCAATAATCGAGTTCTAATAAACCAAAATTTTAAGTGCCCTTTGGGGTTTGGGGGGCCTCTCGTTCGAATGACCCCAGTTTTTTCAAATCGGTGGTAAGTTGGCTTTCAAGCCAAATAGGTCGGTTTTCAAGAAGGTGTTTCATTTAAAAAAAAATTTCAGGAATTTTGGAAAAGGGGACCAGATTTGATTCCTGGTCAATTTAGTGAAATGGTTTTTGGTAAGTTTCTAGGGTAAAAAAAAAAAGTGGGGGGATGTCACTGAAACGACTATTGAAAAAGGGGCAAAATTTAAAAGAAACCGTTGGGGGTAACTTTTGAACTA
>BMAV01013320.1:0-49358 GCA_019973955.1 Trichonephila inaurata madagascariensis
ATGTTATAATAAAAAGCTAAAGGGTTTTCGAAAAAATCAATTTTTTTTTCATCCCAATTAATTCTAACATTATAGTATTTCCTAGTGCTGTATATAAACATGTTTCAATGCAAACCCACTTTTATATGTACGCCAACAGTGATTACTTGTGAAATGTCGACGATTACAGTTGCAACATCTATTTTGACCTCTTCACCTCTTTTGACACAAGTTTACGTTCTTCTTCTGGGGAATTGTCGAGTGACTTTGTTTCTTCGAACTTCTTAGTAATTCCTTTTAAAGCATGAAACGATAAAGTGCCCTTTATGTAGCTTTTGTCAGGCTCGATGCCCAAGAGTCCTGCGGATAACTAAGATAATATACAGTTTCTTCAATAATGTGCATTCTGGTAATATGAGTGACATATTCACTTGGGCGGGCTTATTTCAGGTGAAAATATTTTTTGGAGCGGTCTACATGGTATTATAGATCCAGTCGTACATATGAAAGTGCAAGTTTGAATTATGCTTTCATCCCCGTGTATAATGCTGATTCTTTATTTGGTAAGTTCATCAGCGCCGTAAAACCATTACCTATTTTTAAAATTTTTTATAGAATTTTACTTTTCTTGCCATTATTAGGCTAAACACCACTGATGCTCCTTTGCGGATGTTAGGTTAAGCTTCAAGTGGCTCTGAATAGTATCAGTTTAAAAAAAAAGAAAAAACTCACACCCTGTACTTAAGTGCTCCTCCTCAAGCTTTCCATGCTTACGAACCAAATATTCAATCATAATTTTCATCACGCCCCCTCCGTACAATAACAATACATTGAACGCAATAATAATGTACTATGACGCTAAAGTTAGAAGACGGCTTTAATTATACATAAACTATAAATAATAATTAATTATAAATTATAAATTAATTATAAATAACAATAAATCATGAATTAATTATAAATAACAAATTATAAATTAATTATAAATAACAATAAATTATAAATTATTTATAAATAACAATAAATCATGAATTAATTATAAATAACAATAAATTATAAATTAATTATAAATAATAATTAATTATAAATAACAATTAATTATAAATTATAAATTAATTATAAATAATTACTAATAAATTATAAATTAATTATAAATAATAATTATTTATAAATTATAAATTAATTATAAATTATAATTATTTATAAATTATAATTATTTATAAATTATAATTATTTATAAATTATAATTATTTATAAATTATAATTATTTATAAATTATAAATTAATTATAAATTATAAGTTAATTATAAATACAAGTACTAAATTTTGTATATAATTTTGTATATGACAAGTCCATGAAATCTACTAGTAATTATTAATCCTGTTCTTTACTTAGTATTGATAAATTAGTTATCTAATGCAATTTGTGCAGTACTCATACAATTGTAAGTACCGTAAAATTCAGCGTTTAGAGCCCATCGGATTATTACGCACGCCTATACTTTCAAGCTCCAATTTTTAATTTTTATGCATATTCTCCTTATAACGCGCATCTATTTTTCATGAAAAAAACCTGAAATATTTATAATGCAATGTTCTAATATTTAGAAGTCATTTGTTTAATGTTTTACCGCAGGCTTTTGAAAAAACAGTATACATAAAGAACCACAACTCTTTATAAGAGGTTCATAAGTTTTTTAATTTCTTTTAATTCGATCTGTATAGAAGTCTTTTTTTTCCGGTTTTCATTTTCTTTTATTTTTTAAAGCTATCATTTTTATATCCGGCTTATAAAGTGCACCCGTAAATTTCGATCTTATTTTTTGTTAATTATTGTGCATTATAAGACGGATATTTTTTGCATATTATATTAGTGCAAATGTGTCAATCTATTTTGCTTTGCTTCTTTTCAGTAAATTAATAATTTTTTAATGAACCTTTTATTTTCGATTTGTCGATATGCTCGGGCCCTCCACATTTTGAGAAACGCTTCTATACTTACTATACTGTTCGAATTAAACTGGGACAAATATGAAAAAAGTGGTTTTTCTAAAACCTTTGCTTTTTATCATTACATACCTTAAATAAACGGAAAAATCTGTATATTAGAACGAAGTATGTCTTCCTTTAGCAGAATTGACCTTTTCAATCCATTTTGGTATTGACTTTACTAGAGTAGCACACACACATGTTCTTGATTTCATCATATTTCATCATCGTGGAAACACACTAGTATAAACATTTTTATCAATTGTTCTGTTGTCGTATGATTCATCTTTAGTGAAACGATTCTTGAGAATATGCCATCAGTTTCGAATAGGATTTAAGTCTGTGGAATTTTCAATCCAATCGTGCACTTTTATTTTTTTTTCCGCAAGAAAGTTTAAACGAATTTCGAATTATGACAAGAGCCAAGTCATGTTTTAATGTTCCATCAAGTATTTCTATCAATGGAACAATCCTACTATATAATATTTTCATTTATTTGGCAGAATTCATCATGTATTTAAGAACTAAGCTTCCAGGACCATTTGTTTTGAAAAAGACCCCAAACATCTTTTTAGAAGGTTGTTTTACAATCTGCTGACTATGATCTGGTAACAAAGTTTCAACTTCACTTCGTCTAACTAACTACACTTCATTTGTATCTCTTAAGAAACAAATGTTTCATCACTCAAAAACACCTTCTTCAAATCTTTAACAGTTCATGATCAGTACTTTTCGGCTCATGCTAAACGTTTCTTCATCATTTTCTGAGTTAGAAATAGTTTTTTTCCTCATTCTTGTTGCGTTAAGGCCACTTTCCAGAAATTTTTTCTATGCATTTCAGGTACTCACTTTAACACCATTATCCATTAAATTCCTTCAAAGGTCTATTTTTGTCTTTCTTGGATATATTTTCTACTTCTAACTAAAAATTTATCAATTCTTGAAGTAGTTTTCCACTTGCACCTACATTTTTCTTTTCTTTTTGAAGACAATGATCCAGATTTTTGAAATGTTCTTAAATCACTTAATTCGATCACACCAACTATCATAATTATATCTCTCACAGTCATAAAAGTGAGTTCATTGAGAGAGATTTATTTTAAAAGTTTCTTTGATCAAGTAAAAGTAACACGTCTTATACAGAAAGCAAAATTAAAATTCCTAGCTGCCCCACTGAAAGGCTCACAACTGAGCTCCTGATACATTAAAGTCAAAGATGGACATAGAAAAATTCCATAAATTATAGATAAAGGCAAATATAACGCGTTTGAGTTGGTTCAGGTTCAATTTCTTATTAATTATTTTGGAGCATCAGAAATTCATCTTAATAAGAAATTTGTATAGAGTTAGTAACCCCTACAGGGCGCGTCCCTAGGTGGCGGATCGGGGAATGCCTCTATTGGTTTTCCAATAGGTGGTAGAAGGGAAATAAAATACCTTCCGCTGACCAACAGGCATGAGGTTTAGTCAGTCTTCCGCCCAAGTGGTTCTTCACATAAAGGGAAGCTGCATATTACCCTTCGCCATGGACCAACCGCATTTATTTGATGACTTTTGTGCAGGGAGTAAAGTCTTTCTTTACCTGTCCCTGCTTCTCCTGCTCATCTTCTGGACTGCTGGGGCATTTCCTTGCGACAGTTGTATGGACAGAAAGACTTGGTGTGTGACACTATTACACGAAATGGTCGAATGGACTTGGTGTAGGCTTTCCTGCTCCAAGGAGATTGGAAACAACAACAACATATAGAGTTTAGTTAATAAACTGCTGTTTGTAAGAAACGCAACACCATGAAGGAATCATCAGAATTGAATTAACTTTGCAGCAAATATCAATTATCGGATGTTACGTAAAATAGTAAAGTTTCAGAGCCACCGCGCGTGCATGACATACGCAGTGTCCTCTGAGCTGATGCTGAAAGCATATAAATAGAGGGTTGTAGCGGGATGTTGAAAATAGTTAATGATTATTTGCTATTGGCTGAACGTTTAGAGAGACCTAAGTATGCCTCCACGACGAAATAAGGAGAAATTCCAACAACTTACGGAGTTTGAACGGGGAAGGATTATCGGCCTTCGAGATGTAGGATTTTCCTATCGCGCAGTAGGATCTTGTGTGCAGCGGAACGGTTTCAAAGTGATGTGAATTTGGAAGCAGTGGGCCAACCAGCACCGAACAACTCAAAAAACTGGCAGTGGACGACGGAAGGTGACGTCAGAGCGTGATGATCGACGTCTGCTCCGCATAGCGGAGAATGACCGCACAACTTCCTCCAGGTAGTTCGCAGCATGATTGGTCTACTGCTACAGGTGTACTAATGTCGGTTTCGTCAATTGGTCGACGTCTGCTGCACCGTGGATTGCGTGCAAGGGTGCCTTTATACAGCATCTCCCTCAAGGCAAAACATCAACGGTTGTGAATGCAATGGGCTCATGAATGCAAAGTCTTGCAAGCTGATTGGCATCCTGTTGTCTTTTCAGATGAATCACGCTTCAATTTGTGGAATCATGATGGCCGCATTCGTGTTAGATGCTATGTCGGTGAACGCTGCCTTCCAGAGTACCTTATTGAACGACGTAGTGGCCTGACACCCGGAGTAATGGTTTGGGGTATCATGGACGATCCAATTTGTTACTAATTGAGGGTAATCTTGATAGTAACAGGTACGTCCGTGAAGTGCTGCAGTATGAAGTGGTTCCTTTACTTCAAGGCATCCCTGGAGCTATGTTTCAGCAGGATAATGCACGCCCACATGTTGCAAAGACTGTTCGAGACTTCTTTTCAACCCAACACCTGCAACTTCTACCTTGGCCTGCTTATTTGCTGGATATGTCGCCTATTGAGCACGTGTGGGATTTAGTTGGTCGGCGTCTTGCTCGGGATCCGCGTCCTGCAGCTTCAAAAGACGGTTTTTTGCTGCGCATACAAGCAATATGGAATTCCCTTCCACAAGCAGACACTCAAAATGTGTTTGCCTTCATGCCGCATCATATAGCAACACTTATTGCAGTGCGTGGTGGCTACTCCAAATACTGATTTCGGACACTAAATATTGTTTGATTTTTTTTGCTTTTAAAATTTCGTGATTTATTTGTACTAATATAAGTCGTTTGTGCATTAAATTTCATTTAACTCTGATGATTCCTTCATAGTGTTACATTTTTTACAAACAACAGTTTAGTTTATGTGGGCTAATGCTTTTAATTTGATGCGATCACCAAATGGTCACCCTTGGGAACTGTTGATTGACGTTAAGTCTGTCGAATTATAGGTATGCGCTCGAATTCTGATTCCCCTAAATTCTCATAGCATGCAGTTGTTGATTTATGATGGAACTACGAAGCTCCAAATGTAGCGGTAAAATTTTTAAACAACTGCAAAAAAATAATAAATAAATAAATATAAATTAATTTTAGCATTATGTGTGTCATAGTTACAGCAATTTTTCGTTAGTTTCATAAATACTTATATTACACATTTTAATTACAAATTAAAAGTATTAGTACCATAATTAGTAAGTGAAATAATGGCATTCATCTGAGACGGGAGATCATGTATCAAAAATAAGTGAATTTTAGAAACAATTTTATCTATATATATATAAAATGGTTGTTTGTATATATGAAATCGCATTACCCACACAACACTGTTCAACCAATCACTATGAAAACTGGCAGGTATATGTATATTTTTGAGGAGAAAATTTTTGTGCTATTTTCTTTGTTTCAGATCTTCGTTAGGGGTTGCTACAACACATAAACTTTCTGCACCGTTCAGCCAATCACCAAGTTGCCAACATTGTTGCCAAAAATGATGCCAACTTAGCTCTATCGCCTATATTTCGCTATATTTCCATTGAATCGCCATTATATTGTAAAGAATGGGGTTGATTACGAATATTACAATTTTAACATAAAATAAACACAACAGAAGTAAAATTTACTAATTACACATCCAGATATAAATTATTGACACTATTTTAAGCGTTTATTACACTAAATTTGTAACAATGTGTTACTTTTCCTGGACAGAAGGAAGGTGTTTACAAAAATCAATTTCAACCAAATTGGGTTACTGCGCGTTTTAAATAAAAAAAAATCTTTTTGATCAGCTACTATATCTACAGATTTAAAATTTAACAAATATGGTTTTTAATCAGCTGAAATATGTAAAAAGCATTTTTTTGTTTAATTTACAATTCACGTAAATTTAACTCATTAAAAACCTTTTCATCCATCGATCTGTATTGCTTAATTTTTCAATTCACCCGTGCAAAGAACGGGTATACACCAGCTAGTATTCTATAATTTTAATAATAAGACAGCTGATATAAGGTATAACAAAACCTCGTTTACTTTTTAAAAAATTAAAGTAAATATTTCACAGAAATGCTCGATCTTTCTTAAAGAAACAAGTTTGATATGAAAATAAAAGTTTCAAGTTTTAATAAAAAGTAATAAGAAATTCATTTTAAACCGAAAAACTTCTTAAAAATTCTACACCATGTAGTGATGAACTTAACAAAAAGACAGCAACTATCGTTAGGTTGAAATAAAGACATTTATGATGATCACTCGGGCCATTAAAGGTATGAAAAAGTAAGTATGTATTTTGATCACGATTATCAGTTTATGCTATAAAAAATATATTCTTAATCCTTACGGAAATGGGAAAATCATAGTCTTAACTCTGAAATCGAACTTTTAAAAGAAAATATGAAGCTGAACTAGACTAAGTGAACCGAGCGTACACCCGCTGAAATCCCCTTTACTGGAAAAGGCACAATCTTGAACAATGATTTTAAAAGAACACGGATTTAACAAATGGCGTCATGAAAGGAATTTTAAAACTGTCAGATATTTGAAAGCTGGAATCTAATAATTTAAAAACATTATTTCTAAGTCACATCTTTATTTTCAATAAGTCACTCTGTTATTCGACAAAGCTGGAAGAAAAATAAAAACGTAGTGAATTTGTTTCAATATAACGAGTGATTAATTTTTAAAACTAAACCTAAAACAATATATTTAATTTAGAACTATACTTTATTATACTTGCAAATACAGAAATGCAATAACTACTAAATAATATAAATATATTTGCATTAATTATAATAATACTTGTAAATTGTAAAGCTCAGACAGTAGTTAATAAAATATATTATGTTTTAAAAATTTTACTGGTGATATAATACCACACTTTTTCAACGATATCTTACAATAACGCTATATTTTAAAATAATTCGTAAAAATACATACACACATATTCAAATTAGAAAATTAGAAGTTATTTTACTTTTATCAAAAAAAGCAGCCATAAGCTCAGACTTTTTTTTTCAACTATGGCAGTTTTGAGCGAAAGGAAGAATAAAATTTCGATCCATGATAAAGAAACCAGTTTTTTTTTCAAAATCTTTATTTCAACTCTATCCGAAAATTACCTTTCTTTTTTATCCAAATCTTTAAGAGGCAGTTCGCTTCCATCAGCTAATTTATTTTTCCAAAATCTACTTATGGATATATGAATGTGAATTGTCTATAAGAAACAGAAATCACAGGATAAAAAAAAAATATTCAAAATTTGAGAGTAAAACTGAAAGTTAAAATATAAAAGATTTATAGCACTTTTAAATGAGAAATTATTTAAAGAAAGACTCAATTTTTTAAAGGCAATCAGAAGGAATATTGTTTCAACGTTAGAATAATTTGATATATTTGTTCGCTTTTACCTTTCTACAGTTTCTTTTTTAAAAAAAGATTTTGAGACAAAAAAGAAAGCAAACTTGATACATAAATTCCCTTCAATCAGTTTAATCAGAGTAATGTAAATGAATACTTTAACGTATATTCTTTATGCTGCCAATTATTGCTTCTTTTTTTTTGAAAAAAATTCTACTATTCCATTTTGTTTTAAAAAGAAAAATCCGTTTTTTTCATCCAAATTGAAATCGAAAGTGACTTTAACAGCTTTTCTATCACTTGATTCCTTTTTTGTTCGGATAATTTGGTAACAAGTTTTAAAGTATGAAGAAAAGTATCGGAAAAAGTAAGGGAAAAAAAAAAAAAAAATTAAAAGTTGGTTTACATTTTTTAACAGTATAAAGTTTTCCTGGCAACTTTATGCATAGGAAGAGAGTTCAACTGGTTTTTGCCTTTTGAGGTGAGAAGTTATTTTCAATATTTTGTACCTCTACCAACGGAAAAAAATGATATTTAATTTTAAACCTATTCAAAACAGCCATGGCTTAATAGTTTTTCTTTCCTTTTTCGATTTATCTGAGATTTTCTTCATTCTGCTCATCCTGAATATTTCTTATTTTTCTCTTTTCAAAAAAACTGAGAAATAACACATTGTAACAATCATTTATTGTATAGGAATGTATAAGCGCAAGTGATGCGGTGAAGCACAAACACAAAAAATAAGAAAGGAGAGACAAAATGTTTATTGAAAGCATTGTTGAGACTAGCCTAATTTTTACAACAGCTATACAGCACATGATCTATAGAGTCCAGCTGCAGCACGCATCGCTGTACCACCCACTGGCAGTCGGAGAAGATAGTCTACATCAGGGGTGGGCAGTCTTTTCCAGGGTACGGGCTACTTCTAATTTTTTCAAGGTGTTGCGGTCCACCCAGTGTTAGTGGCGCACGAAGGGGGTCCAAGGGTCCGGACCCTCCCTCATAACCCTTGATTTTTTCCGATTAATCATAATTCCATTTAAAAAGAACGTAAAATGTAATTGAGTATTTGTTATTAGTATTTTTTTATTAATTAATGTTAATTATTTAGTTAGTAATTTATTTTTTGCTGTTTTTTGTTCCCGACAATCGACAAATAAATATATATATATATATATATATATATTTGGCTACGTATTGGGGTATGAGATACGAGAATGGTAGACCTTCAACCCTCGCCCCCTCCCCTTTCTGAAAAAGTATTGTGTGAGCCACTGCCCAATGTCGCAGTGTGGTGAGGTAAGGAAAAGGTTATTATTATAACTTAATAATAAATACGGAATATTACTTACCTTTTGTAACAACTCTTTTAAAACAGCGTTTAAACCAAACGCAAGATACAAACATAATAATAATGGCCACAAATATAATAATATCAAATGATGCATTTATTTGAAACAATTCACCATACATTAAAAAATAAAACATTTTTTCTTAAGTTAGTTTTTGTTGTTATAGTCAGTAGAAGACTTATAGGCTGCGTATTGTCAGCTAATCTTGAATTTTCCGTATATAATTCTTAATTACTATAATCTTCAGGTGGTCACCCCAAAATGTCTTGGCGGTCCACCGGTCGATCACGATCGACGTAATGCCCACCCCGGGTCTACATGATTGAAAGCTTGTACTCGCTGAAAATGTAAGAAGTGTGAGCGATTTTCGCTTAACACTCTACAAACTGTCTGATGAGTCACATTTACGTGATGAGCAACAGCTCTTGTACTTGACTCGAGTTTATCAGTCACAACGTTCAAGATGCTATTTTCCAGGCTTGAACTGCGTATAGCTATTCGTTGACCAGCATCATATCTGGTGACGTGGAACGAACGTGTTTCACGAAGTTGAAGATGCAACCGCTGTAAAAATCTGTGGTCCGACATTCGTTGATTAGGAAATTGCACGTGATACATTCATAGCGCACCTTTGCCATTAGCATTTTCACAGCCACACATGTAATGCAAAGTCCGCGGAATACGTAGTCTCCCATAGTAGACGTCAGCACAATTGAGAAGTGTGCTTTCTCCTGCTGAGATGCATCATATAGAACGGCGACTAGATATATATTGCCCCCTACCGGTAGCGCAGCCAACTTATAATTCCATTTCTCTTTAATTTTATTTTTCCTGTTTGCACCTCACCCAGTCACTTGATTCCTATACAATAAATGATTGTTACACACAGACCCCGCCCCCCCACACACAATGTCCTGTATCTACCCTTAAAATTCGTACCAGGAATTCGTGACCAACCTGTACAAGGCGATTCGCTACCAAACCGACAATATGCCAGGGTGTATAGGGGGTAGGAAGAAGATTCGAATTTCATTGGAATACAGTGTCGTATATGCCGTAGTGGCGAGCTAAGATGCAAAGAGAAGAGAAGAGACACAACAGAAACAACAACTCATTAATGGTCCACAAAACATTTTATTAAATCAATGTTTCTCAAACTGTGTAGCGTGCTCCCCATAGGGGGTGTAATAACCCTACGTGGGGGAGCGAGCATATCAAGAAGTCGAAAGTAAAAGATTTAAAAAATTACAAATTTAGTGAAAGAAAGCAAAACAAAATTTATTCTGACGTAATAAGGAATAAAATACACATTTACATTGAAATAATACACTTATAAATATATCAGTACTGTACAATGTATTTGATAATTAATCTATCAAAACTAACAAAAGAACAAGTTTCATAATTGCTATAGTGATTCCCATGTCCTTGAAATGTACAAAATTTAATACTTATCTTGATAATTTGTACGTTTTATAATTAATGTCGTATTGTAGCTTTAGTGTCAATTTACATTATTATTAAATTCAATACTTTGTTGTTGTATGAAGGGGGGGCGATGAAAATTATGTTTGAAAATTGGGTCGCAGGTACTGAAAGTGTGAGAAGCACTGTATTAAATGGTTGTACTACAACAAGTGTTAAAAATTACGACAAGAAGTCGCTTAGGAGTCTCACAGAAACGCTGCATGAAATTTCTCACGTTCTGAAAAATTCCTCTAAGCAATCTTGTGGTAGATGGCACTGAACGGGAGGTTTCGTGAATACTGATCCTGCTGGAAGTCGCCATTTGCAATCCATTTTGAAAAAATTGCAGTAAATCATAATGCGGTGTGTGACTCTCTCGCGTTCTTCTTCTAACATAACTCCTACGTTCTTTGACGGCCACGATTAATGGCAAAACTTTTCCAACCCAAATCCAAGAAGTAAAAACAAAGCAAAAATGCAAATAAGATAACCTTTAAAAGGATAGAAAGTTTAGTGAGCAAAAATGGCAATTTAGAGAAAGCTTAGTTCGGAAAAGGTGGAAGTGAAACTAGACGGCCTACCAAGGAATCACGGAGATCCCGCCAGTTGTACAAGGTGCATACTATTGCACTCGAGTCTAACCTGAATATCTGAAGTTAATTGAACCGTTGAGTATTCAACCAAGGTAGGAGGAGTATATTCTGAACGCTAGTATAATATTGAGATCGAGATTAGGCAGATATAAGATATTTATATTGATAAGTGATCTAATTGCGCGATCTGAGTTAATTAAATCGGCGTACTTTGGTTTATTCTCATTTAATATAAGTTTGTTCGTTATCTAAGTGTAATTTAAGTTAAATTCTTAATGAAAGTCATATTAAGAATTATAGAATGTCTCATCCTTCCGATAATCCCACACCTCTAAATTACGCGGAAACCCCAAGACATAGCTATCGACAGATGGCTATGTCGCAGCGGTACATAAAGGGTTAAGTCCCTCTGACGTATATAAACGTTTCGCTCAGTCAGTGTGTTAATTGCCACTAGACGTATATATACGTCTTTCTGAAATACTTTCTTTTTTGTGAACTGCTATCATTAAAATTATTCCAAAGGCATTGGAAAGCAATAAAATTACCTTGTCAGTATTTGCGAAGTATTTACTTGTTTCAGAGAATTTGATTATTTATTCCTTTCTACCCCTCCCCACTCAATACACACATACGCTTACCTACCTACGTGCTAAGTGGTGGCATTGAGGAACGAACCACGTAATTCTAAACTGGCATTTAAGGGATTAATTATATAAGCCGTACAAATTATTTCCAGAAAAGTGATAATGTTGGCATATTATTATCCTTCTTATATATGACAAATCCATGGTGTCATTGGTAATTATTAAACTTGTCCTGAACTTAGTATTGTTAAATTAATTATAAAATAGATTGTGCAGTACTGATACATTTATAAGTGTATTATAGAGAAAATGAGTATTTTATTTTTTATTATGTCAGAATGTATTTGTTTACTTTCAGTAAGTTAATAATTTGTTTAAATAATCTTTCGTTTTCGACTTTTCAGAATTTCATGGCCCTTTTGTAGGGTTATCACGCTCCCCTAGGGCGCGTGCCCCACAATTTGAGAAACACTGCACTAATTGATAAATACGAGGAGCACTAGCGATGTAGAAGAGATGAGGGGAAATATAATTATAATTCGAATCACTTACACTTAGCACTTCCATGCAATATTCCTTCTTATATTTGAAGATACTTTCTAAAGTAATCTAATTCAAACTGACTGAATCCAATTTAACAACTAATTGACCAAATCGTCAATCTTAATATTAATCAAATAATCTATGAAGTGTTCTCGCTTCACTTTATGAAAATCACTACTAGCTATCCTGTTAGCTTCTAACCACTCTCTCTTCTCGAGCTTGAAAATTAAACTTGAAATACAAGCTTTGATTTGAATAATCACGTCTTCTTCGGATGAAAGTTTTCAATAGAATAATATTTAAAGACCCATTATTCCAAAACAGGATTATTAGTAGGAAAAACGCAAATAGACCCATTACCACTTCTGGTTCTGATTTCGAACACCTGTTGTATAACAAACTTTCAATGAAGTGTTTTCTGCCCCATCAAAGTGTTACTGTTTTTGTTCTTTTTATCTGCTTCTTTGAAACCTAGCTCTTAACTAAGGCATTTGAGACCTTGCATCCCTATGTGATTCCGAGTGCTCTGTGTGCACCCTACGCACCCTGGAAGTTTGTCGTTCTGGTATAACTTGCTAATATATATTAATATAACTTGCTAAATATAACTGTTTTTTCATTATAAAAAAAATAAAAAAATTAAAGTTATACATATATGATGTATTTTCAACGATTTATGAAAATAAAAAATAGACAACATAAAAAATATCGGGTTAAGTTAAAAGTTTTCCACCAAGGGAAGACACCTTCGCGCAAACAGTGGTCATTCCCGTGGTAGTTAACCTATCTGTAAACGGTTTTTTGCATTCTAAATTTGAAAGTTAAAACTACATGACTGTGTAACTTGTTTGTCAAAACTTTAATATCTTGTGCACCAAAAAAGTGCTTCAAATAGAGCTATCACTTCAACAGATCAAAATTATTATGTGCTAGGAGTTCAAAAATAAACTCAGTGCAACTGAATGCCACAAAAAAAAATATGTGAAACCTTAGGTTTCAATACTGTTTTTTATAATACAGTAAAAGCTTGATTTCGAAAGTTTATAGCTCGAAAAGTTGACATTGAAGATGAACCAGGTTCTCGCTGCCCTATGGAGGTTGATTGCGGCCACTTAAAGCAAATCATAGATCAAGACAGACATGTTTCAACACGAACTATTGCGTTAGAGCTTGACGTTTGTCAAAAAACAATAGTTAATCCTCTTAAATGCATAAATCTAACGCTTAAGTTTAACCACTGGATCTCACGAATTGTTTGCTGAAGACAAAAGCGGCCTATTTGGCTCTGTTCAGAGATCAAAGGAAAGAGAACATTCTGGATAGAATTGTGATCCGTGATGAAAGTGGGTGTATACTACAAAAATACAATCCATAAAGGAGGGAGTTCAGCACCCGGGGAATTAGCAGGTTCGGTTATAAGACGAACGCTAACAAGATGGTGTTTCTCTGTATCTGGTGGGATTGTCATGAAATTATCTTTTAGGAGTACTTGAAAAGGGGAGAGACTATCATTAGTACAATATGCAGTAATATGCTAATCAAAACCAGCGATGTCATTCGCGAAAAACGAAAAAAAAGGTTCAGAAGGAAGGTGTTTCTCTTTCATCAAAATAACAAACGGCCACATATACCCCTGATGTTCCGATATGAAAGTAGAATAGTGCAAGCACAATGTTTTTATTAAAATATTTATTATTTTTTTTATTTTACTATAATGAAGGAGAATACTTATATTACGTTGAGTAAAACGTTTTACGCATAAAAATACAATCTTGTAAAATTATAAATACATACAAAATCAGCAATGCTTATAAAGATAGTAATATCCATTCAAATCTGCAATGGTCTATCAGCGTTTTGGCAACTTTTTAATCGCTTCTGCGAAGAATTGCGGTGTGTGCGAGTTCAGAAAGCGATCGATCTCATTTGAGACCTCTTCATTTGAATGGAAGATTGTGCTATCAAGATGTAGCTGCAGTTGTGAAAACAGATAATAATCCAAAAGCGTCATCTCTGGGCTTTTTAGTGGATGTTGCATCAAATCACACTCCAGTGTTTAGAACGTCCTGCCGATCATCGCAGTAGTATAATTTGGACTTTCAATGCGACACGATTCTGAACATTAACAACTTCTTTGTGAACTCGAAATTTTTCCATGTGATGAAAGATTTGCTCACTTAGATAAGTAGAACCAAAAGCGGAGAGCAGAGTGCATGCAATTTTCTCTGTTCCAACAATTAAATCTCTCTAGCAATTATATTCAAGTAATTTACAAAATAGCTATAGATTTATCTATAATTATCTTTCAGATTCTTCCTTAATCTCGTAAATGCCCGTAAATCTGAAGATTTTTTTTCAAACAAGGTCCATTATAAATATATCAACTTCCATCTAATTAAAAATTGACAGATTTGTAGAGTAGTGTAGAGTGTCACTGAGAATTGATCCGTGTTCCACAGGTTGCTGACCCCTGTCCTAATGTAATGTATTTATTTTTACTCCCTAGCTACAATTCGATGCAAAAAACTCTTTTCTGCATTTTGAGATTCCGTTCTCAAATAAAAATTCTCTTTTTCGCATCACTTTACTTTAATTCTTTTAGCATCCAGTTTTCTTATTTCCGAAGCATCTCCATGATTTTAATTTGTGGCATGAAATGGCTTAATGAGTCACTTTTCAAATATCTGCAAATTCTTCTTTGGTAGTGGTCTTCATTAAAAAATACCTCTAATTCTACATTTTCAAGCATTCCCGGCCTTTATTTACATTCCTAGTCCTCCGTATCAAAATTATGACTTCTGAGTCGCTTAAGCCTGTACCCATAAGTTCATAATGCAATGAAACAAGGTTCCCATAAGCTTCACACAATATATGACGACCTACAACTGCTTTCCTTTTCAAATGGAAATGAAAAGGTAAAGTTGCCCTCAAACTGCATTTCTTTGTAACAAAAGTCGACATATTAGGAGTTCAAAAAATTAAATTGTTAACACTTCAACAAAATGCCAAACTGAAAACTTAACCCTAATGATGACGCATTAACTTAAAGGTAATTAAGTTATGGTCGGATGCGATTTAATACTAGTAACATCTTTTTTTGAGTAAATTATTTAAGACTTATATATTCCCTTAATATGAAAATGGGTAATCTTATAAAATTTTCGAAAAATATTTTGCTTTAGTTGTTCAGAATCTATTTTGAAAATTATTTCAATATCTTTCAATTTTCGGACATTTGTTTGATTCAAACGTATTAACTAGTGACTGAAAATAAGTTTTTTAATTATCTGACGAGAATGATGTTAAATTTTTTCCAATATTTATTTCAATATTTTTGTTTAATATTAAACAAGCATTTTTATCATATTTTAGATTCTATATGATTTTTCATGTCACAGTTTCCACATGTAAAATAATGATTCCACTCAACCTGCAGAATTCCCAAACATGAATTGAAATCAGTATAGGTAATATAACAGATTTAGAACCAATTGTAAAAATCAATTCTTTGAAATCAATAAACTCTAGTTGTTTTTCATAGGTTTCAAACATTTTTTTCTAAAGAGATAATAGCTCTTATATTACTCTAAAAGTTAGACCACATTTGAAGCGTACAACTTTCCTTCATCCCCCTACCGTAACTTTATTTCTTACAACCTGGTCCTCCCATAAATATGATTGCACAATATATCATAATCTAAATTTTCCTATAAACTTTTTAACTTCAGTTGATATTTAGCTCCAATATTATTAAAGAATTATTTTTAAAAATGTCATTTTGATACTTAAATATCATAGATAATGACACATGAAACGGATGCTTCTTAACCATGCGCTAATTTTCTATATTTTTTCTTCCCCTAGTTTTTTCCTTTCATTACTAGGAGAAAAAGACACAAACAGCAGCAGTGATATTAATAGCCTCTCTTAAAATTTCAGCTTAATAACTGTGCTTACTTGTCGAGTATAGAATCACTTTCAAACGACTGTTTAATCCAATTAGGAACAAATGAGGAACATAAAAATCATCGGATCATTTTGAAAATTAAATGCATTTATTATTGGCAAGAAAATAACTGGGTATATATTACACATTTTATTAATGTTGCTTCTGAAAAAAGTGAGGGGAAGAGGTATCATATAAAAGTGAAATGTTCTGTATTTGTTTTGATTGTCACTTGATTCGAGACAGTCATATGGCGGCGTTGCCCAGTAGTAATGTTTACCAGCTTATGGCGTCTTTTCTTAGAATTGCATTTTTTATTCCACGAGTCACTAATTATCTACCGTAGGTGGCTGATGCCCATTAACACTAGAACGTCTGGGATTTCGATTACCCTTAAACCGGTGTCGTTTCGACACCACGATATTAAATATATAAAATATTTATTTTAATTAATTAATTTCAGAACTTTTGTTCAACAATGTATGTGTTCTATGAAGAAACTCGGATTGTTCTGAGATGTTGGAACAACACCCTTGATTGAAATATCCATCCATATGCGGATGCTACCGGTAATGAATTCGTTCCGATGGATGAAAAGGCTTGGCTTACAGAGCTTTGCTTGTTTGGGGTTTTCTTGAGGATCATGATTTGAATTGGATTGCATAATGTAGAATGGCCTGATTAATCTCTAGACCTCTATATTAAGGAACATACTTGGAGATAACTTGATTGACACGTTGTTGCATTGACCTAGCTATGCTCAACGTACGGCACGCCGGACTGTTTTGAGTGGCCCGATAATGGCCCGTTGCACTAACAAATTAAATAAGTTAAGAACAATGCATTAAAATTTAGTGAGAAATTCTATTAAGGCACCCGACTAGGTTCGAAGACCAAATTTTTCAAAATTGATTTTCAGAAGAATTTTATTGTTTTAAAGAACATAAATAGGCTTAAAGAGATATAATAATCAAATAAATACCATGCATCACCTCTGTTTTTGAAAACAAAATCATTTTTATAAAATTTTAAAAAAAATTTAAATTTCAGGAAAACAGCATAAAAGAAAATAAATTGGACATAATGTAATTTTAATTGCATTGATATATTTATTGATACACCTGAAGTGTCACAAACCGCAGGTTAAAAAATATTTTCAAAAATAAATATTTAATAAGCATTCGAAATTCACGTTAATGATTTTTCGTCAAATTTAGTGTATATTCTAAGCTAAAAAGTGCTATAAAATGTGATTAAATGTAAGTATCTTAAAACCTGCGGTTTGCTACACTCTCAAGGGCTTATAACATAAGTGTTGCAAATTTCATTGAATTTTATGTAATTGTTTTGGAGATATCCGAGTTTTCATGCAAAAATTATCGTGAAAATTTCATTCTTCAAAAAACACATTTAAAAAATATACTTTAAAGTTACATAAAGTAAATACTAAAAAAACAACTTAAAATTCTCCAGTTTTATAAGTAATTCCTTCTTCTTCCTCAATTTTTATATTTCTTTTTTTTAATGGCCCTAAGTTTTCTTCTGCAGGATTTGCTGTTGGCAATGAGTGACGTTTCAAATCTGCAATGCGCTCATTATCGAAGGTTTTTTGTCCAAGTACAGTATACTAACCCGAAATAATACCCATTTCATTTAATATGGAAATTAATCCCCGAAAGCCATTATTAAACTGCACAACAGCAATATAAGAACCTAAACGCAATGTTTGATGCTCAACGAAAACTTCTTTTGGTAATATCTGCCACAAAATTGCATTAAAACTTTCGTTTGGATTTTGAGTTTGCCGTGAACATTTTTCTTTAAAAGATTTCTGTCACACAAATCCATATAAACTGGCTTTATCATGTTAACAATATTTTGTGGCAGTCCCAAGTATTTATCCTGATACACAATTTCTTGAAGCTTTATCCCGTTGAAATTTACACTAACTTTCAGCTCCGACAGGGCACTGTCCATGTTTTGGCTGATGTTTTGATGAGCAACAATGAAAGAAGGCAGCAATAACAGCAGACTGCATTTTGTCCAAGTTCCCAATATTGCTTCGAATAGAAATTCCATAGTAATTCTGAGCTTATGAATTAAACCATCAGTCAATTTACCTTTCCCCCCAAGTCCTTTATTTCTGCTTTTCAATTTTCGAAACCTTGTTCCAACTCTTTTTTGAATATGCCCTATACATTCTAGCTTCGTAACAGAATCTTTCCCGTAAATGTCCTTCACGGCATCAAAAGCTTTGGAATCTCCATCCCCATAATAGTCAGTGTATCGTAACATTCTATGATCTTCCGACCTCTCAAAAATACGATAAGCCCTAACCGGTTCCATACTGGATGAAGATCCTTTATGATGATTACACCGCAATTTCCCATTTTGTTGCTCCGTCTTTGAATTGCATTTTCTACAAAACTGAGATAAAGTTTCAAAGTCAACAATTTTCCAGTATCAACAGATATTGCACTAACACAACAATTTAGCGAAGAAAAACCACGACGCTGCCAGGTACCATCCACCGAAACACCACAATTTACAGTATCATGTTTTAGAGTTTTTAATTGCCTAAAACCTTTTGCTGCGTCATTCATTATTTTTCTCCAATAAAGTAGCAGCACTGAGGAGTTTTTCTTGTTGGCGGAATGCAAGATTTGGAGAAAAGGGAGGTAGATTCAAAAACAGCACAAAAATTTCCTCCTGCTGAAATACCTCTACCTATCAATTTTAAGCCATAAACAAAACGAGTATTGAGTTCATTCTCATTTTGTCTAACTTTTTAGAAGTACAAAATGCCGATAGGAAACTGCTTTTTTTGCAGTGCAAAGTAAAGTTTGAAGATAATTCAAACCTTGAATTTTCTACAAGATAAAGGCTTCCTGCTGTACACTTTTTTGTTGGGCAACACAATAAAGCAAAAATACCAATTAAATTTCCAGATCAATCAACCTGTTTCCAGTTAAATGTTCTGAAATGTTACTTTTATCATTATTTACCTGATTACATTGCTGCAGCTTTAGTGAACTGGCGGTCATAATTTCTTCCTTGCATGAAGCAGTTTCAATGCATGTATTTTGGTTTCCATGAAACGTTCATTTACGGGGACAATATGAACGACATTTGCCAATGATTTCAGGTAAAAGAAATTTAAGATTAAATTAAAATAATTTAAATTCTAAAAATAAAGCAAAATATAGAAAAAACAGAATTAAGATAGGCGTGGTAAATCTAGCGTCGAATGTGTAAACAAACACGGAATAGTGATAGTCTTAAAATTCCGTTGCCAATCGTTTGCAACAAAATTATTTGAAATAATTATTAGCAAACTGAGGATTAGTAAACAGATAATTAAAATTTTGGTTTTTGAAATTCCATTTTAGGGAAATAATAATTAAACACTGCATATGTCGCTCACTTCCGGTCCAGATGACATAACTTCCGGTTTCGTTTTCAACTACTATGACTTATTAAAATTGCTATATCTAGAGTTCTAATTTACGCAAAATTAAAAGAAAGACTGTTTTAGAATCTTAAAGGTTGGGGCTTTGTTTTACAATCATAAAAAAAAATTCGACATTTTTGTCAAAAAACTCTTTTTCAACCTATATATATAAGTCGGATACCTTAATCACTTATATAAATTTTACTATCGATATTATGCTGATACGTATTGCATGATAATTTTCTTCCTTTTTGTAATTTTGTAACGGTTAGTGATAACAAATAACCAGAGTGACGACCATTTGAAGGGTTAATCTAATTTTTAATTAACACTCATGCAAAATATATCTAGAAAATATGTTGTTTCAAGACAATTGGGTTCTTGGACTATTTCGTAGAGATAAATAAACCTGGATCAACAATTGATCGTATTTTGATTTGTCGCAAAAATGTTATAGTTAAAAAAAAATTGTTAGTTACTATTCCAATAAGCAAAAATCGTTAAATGTGGATTTTTTTCTTAAAAATTTATTTAAAGACGAGAGAAATTGGATTTTTTTAAAAAAAAATATTGGCAACAGATAGTTTAGGTTCATTGATGAAAAAATCTAAATGATCTCATAACAGTATAAAATGCATAAAACCTACTTTTTGTGAGTTGAGTTTCATAGAGTTTAATATAGTTTTAAATAAAATCCAAAATTATAAGTTAATATTTTGATAATTTTTCAGTAATCTAAATGTCTTTGATTTTATAGCGTCCCCCCCTTACCATTAATCCTCATGTTGTGGCCCGCGTAAAATAGTTATCACATGCATGTGGCCCAAATGAAAAAAAGGTTAAGTACCACTGCTTTAACCTCTGCGACCAAAAATACACATATGTGTGCCTACGGGGAGAGGGTTGAAGAGAGGGTTACTAACATAGGAATGGTTTTAATTACTAGACTGAAGTTTAGAATGATGAAGTAGTTTACAAATAGCCATCTTGTGTTGTTTTAAAGTTCGAAGTTATTATACAGTCGATCAATAAATCAATCTATAAAAATAACAAAATGTATTATAAGCAAAACAAGCAACACAATTCTTTTTTAAGTCAATTCCCACTTCGTTGGAAAAACGTACTGACGCCATTTGTGACAATAGTTGTAACTTCATCAGAAAAAATACAGAATATGTTTAAGAATAAAAATTAAAATTTAATGCCTGAATTAATATTTAAAAAAACTGTATTAACATCAAGT
This sequence comes from Trichonephila inaurata madagascariensis, assembly GCA_019973955.1. NCBI lineage: Eukaryota > Metazoa > Arthropoda > Arachnida > Araneae > Nephilidae > Trichonephila > Trichonephila inaurata. Next base: position 20,827 of record BMAV01013320.1, read on the forward strand.
GTCATCTACTACAAGTTAAAAAATGTATTTGAACTTGAATGAATGAATAGAAAGTATGAGTATTTTATTGATGTTTGAGAATTTGAACAAGATACACTACTGGCAATTCAATTTAGTTGAGTCTCATTGCGATTCTAGCACCTCAGGAGAATTTTTAAGCTCCAGATGGGAGCATTATGATGTTCACATGTCCACTGAAATGTCCACCGGAATGTTCGTTGCACAATAATAGCTGATTCTGTCTTAGCAAACTAGGGAACACAAAATGTTTTCTGTTCACTAGTCGCCATTTTTTACAAGCGCGTATCGGCGAGGAAGGGGGAAAATTAATATACGTTTCCCCGCGCATGCGCACACATGCCAGAAAACAAAACTGTTTCAGTTGGTCTTTCATTCGATGTATGAGTTATACTAATAAGTTAAATGTAATAAATACTATAAAGCGTTAAAACTCCGATATTTCATTTATAAACACCTTGTATAATAAGCTTTCTAGGAAAGATGCTGAAAGAAAAGAAAATATATTCCGAACATGTTTCCTAGACTTAAAATATGGTATGAATTAGAAAAGCTCTAGTGATACGAAATATTCATACTGATATTAATAAACTGTACTCATAATAAAAGTTTTCACCGTGTTTCAGTTATAATTACATGTTTCAGTGTAGCAAAAGTTCTAATTTCCCTTGACTACTAGATTATGCATATTGGGGTAAAATATAAAAAGTAGTAAAATTAATTCCAAGGCATTGTAGTATTGGGAAAAAAATATTTCTAAGAATGAAAGGTTTCTTTCTCTCTCAACGGATATTTTTTTATACTAATCATTTTTTTCACCATTTCGTAGAAATAGAAAGATGTTAATAAAATACCCAGACATTTTGCCTTCAACTGTTCTTAACTTTTTTCATCATTCTCCTTCTTTTCGGTCGTCATAAAATTTGCATACATTTTTAAGGTATTAAGAAAAAAAAAGTACAAAATAAATGAAAACAAATTTGTAATACATTACCCTTGTAACGAATAGTTTATATTTTTTCTTATTTTAATCAGTTACTTTCTTTTTTTCTTTGGAATAGGATTAGAAAGAATATTTTTTTTCCCAATTTCCCTTTTGGATATCGAGAATTTAAAAAAGGGCTGTAAAAGATTATATAAAAAAAGATTTTACTTTTGAGCTAACTGCTAGCAGATGCCGCTTTTTGTAAATTGTTTTTTCTTCCGCTTTTCATTTCCTCGCCTGCTCTCTCAAATATTTTAAATAAAATTTCTTATCTATATTAGAGAAAAAAAATAGAGATTTTTAATATCATGCTGAAAAAGTTTATTATAGTGCAATTAGAAATTATGAGACCACTAATATACAAATGCAATGTAGAAGAAGATATAATACGGAATTTTTAGCATATGTATTAAAGATAATCAGGAAATAGTTTCTGTACTGATAACAACTTTAAAAATTAGTTTGAACCTTAGTAAAATCTAGTTATTTGTTTCTTAAATATTAAATAAAGTATTTGTTAAGAAAATTGAAAAAGAACCTTAAGCTATTGAGTACATTTTGATTTCAAAATAGTTATAAAATGCATGCTTTATTATTTTACACGAGAGTATAATTTTTTTTTTTTATTTTGAGAAGCGAAATTGCAGATTTTGATTGTGTTATCTATGATTTATTTGAAGAAACCACTTAGTAAAAAGTTACCTGAGAGAGGGAAGGGAGAAAAATGTTATTTTATAAGAAATCCTAAAGCTGGTAAAGCTGAAAGAGAAATAACTTGGTGTAAAGCACTGAAACTACCATTCACTCAAATATAATTCAAAAATATGATTCAAAGGAAATAAAAAATATCTTGAAGGAAATGAATTTTAACAGTATGGGGCAAAAATGAAAAAAAATTCAACTTTTAATGAAGAAAGGTTTTTCCGACTCATAAAACATTGGAACTTTCAAGGGAAAAAAAACTTAGCATGTTAAAATTTGAATGTTTTAACTCGAGAAAAGGCGCGCACTCGATAATAACGTTAATGGTCGCACGAGGTGACGGGGTCCCCCCCCTCCCCACTCCAATCATTTTTTAATGATTATTTTTATTGTACACGCAAAAAATCGTAATTCCAGTGGATAGTTTAATTAAGAAAAAGTGCATTTACGTACTTTTAAGGACTTTTCAATTTTTCTTTAATAATTTGAGAAACAATCCAATCAATCTGAAATAATATGTTTCAAATCTTCTGTAATAAAGGACACAAATCACAGATACATTTTCAGCAAAAGGGAAAGATTTTTTGTAGCAAAACTCTCCTTTTTGTTCAAGTTATTGTAGTTTACTTTTTTTTGGGAAAGGGTGGACAAACATGTTGATTTTTTCTTGCTTGTGTCTTTTTACAGGGCGCGGTGCATCTTGTAGTACACTTGTAGCCTTATTTCTTTCTTGATGGACTTTTTTAGAGAGTATTTGAAAATTTTCTTGTAAAATCAAACGTTTCATGGTTATAGCTTTTCTGAAATTTACTTTTGCTATCAGGATTAATATGCATTATTTCATCAAGTTCTTCCATTACTTTTTTTATTCTATGATTCATTATACTTCATAATGAGTCATACAGAACAACTATCAAAACCACTAAGTCGCTCAGGGGGAAAATGTACCTGCTCGTAGAAAATGTGTTAGAATAAAAGTGGTGTCGCGGGGTCTCCTCAAGTACCTTAAGATTGCCAATAACGTTTGCCATTCCCAAAACAGTAGGACATAAATGACAAATACATTTTAGTTCCCATGAAGACTGTCATATTGGAGTACTGAAAAGGTTATTGGTCACAAATAAACAGTTTTCAAGAATTAAAGATTTTGGAACTCTGTGCCACGCGTGACCACTCCCATTTATATTATTACAGGGAAGTCTCAAAAACTCGGCTTCATTTTTGCAGGTTGAAGATCAGAGATACTGAGAAAGACCATACGTCCGATGAAAAATTTTCCTGCTGTCACACTTAACGAAAAAATTCCAGAAAAGGATAAAGACAGGGCTTCTCAAACTTTCAATATTTGCGACGCAACATTCAATCATAATTTTTATCACCCTCCCCCTCCATACAAAAAACAATGCATTGAATTCAATAATACAATATTTGTCGCTAAAGCTACAATACGACTTTAACTTCTTAATTGCCACCGGCGTATATATACGTCTTGCTTAACCGGTGCGTAACATGCTCCGGACATATATATATACGTCTTTCCGAAGTACGATCTTTTCTGTGCAGTGCTATCCTTAAAATTATTCCTAAGGCTTTAAGATGCAATAAAAGGACCTTGACAGTATTTGCGAAGAATTTATCTACATCGGAGTATTTTACCTTATTTATTCCTTTTCTTCCCCTCCTCCCCCATAGATCACATACGTGCGCCTACGTGGAAAATAGTAGCATAGTGGAGCGAATCGCGTAACGTTTAATCGGCAGTTAACCCACGGTCACTCGCGCCTGTTTTTGCTACCTTCGTTACTCGCGGGGTGTAGAGAACACCCCAAACTTTTAACTCGTATATTTAATTATAAAAATAAAAATTAAGTCATTATGATACATATTTATAAAGTACAAGATGTGTTTTTTTATTATACAAATAAAATTATTTAATTTATTGCACAAAAATGAGACTAACATTAATTTAAACTAAACATACAAAATTTTCATTTTAAAATACATAATTTTATATTTTTCATAAACCAGTAAAACGTATATGCCAGTAATAATATATACTTTATAATTAATGAGATAATGATAGTAGAAAGTATAGAAAAATAATATTTTAATCCTTTTCAAACTTTCGAGCAGACTGTATACAAATGCTCAACTTCGCGGGAGTCTCAGCCCTCCAGATAAACTTTTCAAGGTCATTACATTCCAATCGTTCCTTAAAGAGGGATTGCATCACGCCTGAAGGTTTAATGACCAAAATTTCAGCTACAGAAAAATCGTGGTTTTGCACTTCTTTTAGAAATGGGGAGTGAGGGGTGAATATTAAGTCGACTGTTCCCGCTACACGAGGGCTTTTGGGGGAGGACACGTAATTTTGAACCATGGTCAAGTGACGTGGACGACACCTGAGCTGGCACCCCCCTCTCCTAACTACCACACCACACCAATTAGAAATCTGGGAGTTTTCTTGTTGCTGGGGTGTACAGAACACCCCGCGCGAGTGATCGCGGGTTAAGGATTAATACAAACCGTTCAAATTATAAAGACAAGTGTTAAAAGAATGTATTTTTGTTTGTTAACTTTCAGTAAATGAATAATTTTTTAAAATAATCTTTAATTTTCGACTTTTCAATATGCTTGCACCCCACCCCCTCGTAGAGTTATTACGCCCCCTAGGGGGCAGGCACAGTTTAAAAAACACTACTTTAGCATTGAAGAAGCCGTACAATATCCTAAAATATCTCATAGTGAGGGTTCTAAAGCTAAAGGAACTAACTACACCACCGTATTTTGAACAACAAGGTGAGCTGGAATGGATTTAGTTTTCCTTCTTCATCTTTGTGATGAAACAACAAAATGCAGAGTGTAGTTCGAAAGGCAACAGGACGTTGCACATTTCTTAAAAAAAAGCCAGTTTTTGTTAAGTCGGCTACTTAATTTTCATTGTAGACAGTATTATGCTTTATAAAATATTTCTCTGAGCCTGATCTGGTAAACTACTGTATACTATGTATTTACTAATATCTATTTCCATGTAGTAAATGTTCTATGCCTTCCTAAAGTAGTACTTTTTCTTTATTTAAGTGTATTTGGACAGTTTCTTTTCTGCTGTATATTCAAGCAAACAATACATTCAAGTGCAGTACATTATTTTCTGAGGAAACATTGGTACTATGATTCTGTTTTAATTCCATTCTCGATAACCCGTCATTTTCACAAACTCGGCCAAACATTGGTCCACACTAAGCAGGGTTTTACGGAATCTAATGTACAAAGTTCACGAAGAGAAAGAAAAAAATCAAAGCTATTGAAGCTTCATCGAAAAAAAAAAAATCTAAAATGAGCTAAAAATAACATATTTTAAAAATGGCGTGCCTAATTATATTTTCTTATGAAATAAAATTCATCTTGCTGATTGTTTAAAACGTTATTGAAATGACTTACGGAAGACATTGAAGGAATGCTTCAATCGACAATTGGCAGATGTATCAGTAATGGTGTGATTAGCCTTTACCTCGCAATGCGATTTACTGGAAAATTTGGAGCTTATGGAAACTGCCGAATTCTGAACTATACTATAAATCATCGGATACTGTATAGGCATTTATTATGCGGTGTTAAATTGTATATTTCCAAGGTACAATATTTTTTTAAATACATCTAAATCCAGCCCCCCAATAATGATTTCAAAAAGAATAGTTAATGAATTGCCATGGTCAAGTAATAGTAAATAGTTTTCAACAGTTAATGAACTTTAAATAGCCATTGTAATGAAAAAAAAGTGGCATAACTTTTAGAAAATTGAACTTAACCACCAGGTCGTTTCATTTAAAATCAGAATTCTTAAAATTTTCGGTTAAAATGGAGGCTCAATGTTATTTATTTAGTTTCATACTTTTTTCTCCTTTTTAGACAGGTGGTTTTATAATTATTTAGCAGTGCGTTTTTCATTTATTTCTAATATTTCTGCAAAATAATCATCTATTGCATATTATTCAAAATTACTGAAATCTAATTATAATAAACAGTATGTGTAATATCATATTTCCTTTGTTTAAATTATAATCAGAATCTTTATTTTTAATCTTTATGTTTTAACTGTTTGTTTTTTTTTAAAAAAAAGGGTTTGTGGTTTTTAGATTTAGTTAGTACATTTTAAGAAAAAAAGTCTAAAATTAAGAAATGTTGGAAAGCTAAAATCATATGTTTTCCAATTTTGGGCTTTTTAAATTGAAAGATTTTCCCCTTTTCAAAAAAATACCCTTCTTTAACCTTTAAAGTAATTAGAAGCTTTTAAAACCTATTTTTAAAAAAAATTCTTGAAGCTGGTTCCTCCTCCCCCCATTTGAATGGCACGAAAAATGTAAACAAATACCTAAATTTTCTCTAACCCGTTCAGGACTAGTAGATTTTCGCTGTTAAGCCTGACTCCATTTCAACTGAAGTAATAAAATACGCCAAAATATATGGTTTATAATCATTCCAAATCCAGATGATACCAGTATGATCACGGACTCAGAAAGGGGAAAATAAAATCTCACATCTTTCCCCCGGTGAGCATATGTGTTATCATAGCCCTGTAGTAAATAAATAAAAGCGTAAAAAGATTTAATGGGGAAAATATCAAGAATATGTTTTTTTCTTTCATTTTCATCCAAATCCCAAAAACACTGGTTACATTAAACGTTTGTTAAAAACCAAAAGAAAATATTTGTAAATTTAAAAACTACTTAGACTGAGCTTTTGTCTTTATTATTAAAAAAAAATATAAAATTAATAAGATTTTTTAGAAATATCACAATTTTTTTAATCGAAAAAGTATTATGGTAGAAGTCAGTTTTCCATGGCGTAAATAAATAGTGGGGGGCACAATCCTGGGACTCAAAGCCTGCCCCAAAAAAAGTCCCTTCCCGTAAAATAACTTTGGGGCCCAAAATCTGACATTCAGGAGGCCTAAATGTTTTCTTTTTACCATCCTTTTGCACTATGTTATAAGATAAATCGGTACTTAAAATTATGCCCGATTTCTTTGTTTCCCTCAAGTACAAAATACCTGCATACAAAAACAAAAGCTTTGTTAATTTTGGGAAATTTTATTATGTAACAGTTTGGGGGTAGATTACGTAAATAAGAATATTATGGTCTGAAAGTATAGCCTTTCTGATTAGCGTAACATAAATCCCATATTGGGGGGAGGGGGCCCGGGGGCCCGTCCAAATCCCCGGGAACCCCAAGACCTACCCCTTTTTAAAAACAATTTGGGGGCCCAAATGTTCTCCTTACCCTGCCTTTCTGCACTATTTTGTAAGACAATTCTGTACCCACATATTATGGCAACAACGTTCAAGATTTTTCTTGCAAAGTTGGCAGTCCCCAATTTTTGCACGTGGGTTATGCGCTAAATTGGAATCATGCATTTCTGTTTCATATAAATGTTACCAAAAGGTTGTGATGATATGAAAGAAATGGGGATAAATCTAATTTAAACAATGTAGATTCAATTATTAATAAGACAAAATATCCATTAATTATTAGTATTTAAAGAGTTTTTAATTTTTTATACTTAATGCTAATACCGAAAAGAAAAATATTCTTGAAATAAATTATGTGTTTAAATTTTTAAACAACTAATTTTACTCATTCTGTAATTTCTGTTCATTTAAATTTTTTAATTTTTTTCAATATTCGAAAATGAAGTGAAAAGAATCAAAAAAATATGAGTATTGAAATTGTTGAAACTTAAAAAAATTTTTCCCAGGGGAATTTTTTAAGACATTTTCCATATAACTTAATTAAAAAAACCCCCTAAAAAGGTTTTTTAAAAAATTTTCGAAATTATTCCCAAAAAAGATTAATAATTGTCAAAAAAAAACTTATATAGAAAAATTTTAAAATAAATCCTGAATCTTGTTGGTATTGATTGGGAAAAAAGGGGCTCCCCAAAGTTGTATTTATTCCTACATTCAAAGGAAAAACCTTCTCCCAACAGTGCTAATTGATAAAAATTTAAATAAATGTTCAGTCAATTGGAAAAACCCTATTGTTAATACGTTAATGCAAAACAATTCATACAAGCACATTTTACTGCAAAGCAATAGTTTTATTTATGTAGCATAATGGTCTTTGGGTTGACCACCTTTCAAAAAATTTGGGGTTTTTTTAGTAAGGGGGCTATGTGTAATGACATAGATAAACTTTTTCACTTTTTTTAAAAAGTGGAATGGGGCTTTTTTGGGGGAACCGGAAATAAATCGCCAAACCACTAATTAAATGCATTACTGATAATTTTTACAAAATTTTTTTTATTTCTCTTTAAATATTTGTTTATTTTCATTGAAAAACCCACTTTTGAAATTTCTTTAACAACTATCGCTAAATTGTTGCTTGGCCCCCTTTTTCGGTTGCAAAAAAAATTAAGTTCATCAAACCCAAACCCCAAAAAAAATTTCTACACTTAAGCCCGGGGTTTGGGTTAAAAAAATGTTGTTTACAAATGAATTTATTTTTTGAATAAATTAAACAACATGACTTATGAATCAAGTAAATTGCTTTTTTAAATAATCCGACAAAATAAAGTAAATATCACATTTACCATATCGCTTAGTTGGCAGTCAACTGTACAGAGAGTGTAATTTGTAATTTTACCACTTTATTTAACATATCTTAAATAAAAAAAAAATCATGTACTTTTAGTTTTACAAATAAGAGAAAATCATTAAGTAAAATAACAACAAAGAATATCGAGTACTCATTTTAATATGTCTTCCTCCACGTGTAACGTGGTAGATGCGAAATATTGTTCGGAAGATTTAAGAGAATTAAATTTGTTGTTGAACCCCAATTTTTTAAATATGAAGCCAGTATATCTAAAAGAGTTTCTGTAATCCTGAGTATCTTTTTTAATATGTCCTTGAGTATTAATTAACATTTTGGGAGGTTTTTAGTGTACATATAAAGAAACCAATTTGATCAAGGTATGCGGTTCAATCCGTGACAAACATAATCATTTCAAAATGAGTATGTCTTCTGTCTCCGTGCATGAGTTTTTATTGAATGAAGTTATTTACATGGAATTTTCAATGTGGTTTCCAATAGTACAGTACACTGTTCGCAAAGGTTTTGGATACGAGAAAAGAGTTTTTTTGATAATTTTTCCAACTCCTTCTTTAATTGCTTTTTGAAACCCTTAAAATGCTCATATTTTTCGTCTATCTAATTGTTTTTTTAAGAATCCCCATAAAAATAATCGCAAGGAACACAGACAAGGGATAGTGATAATCATTTATCAGGAGGCAGAATATTTATTTTTCAATCTTTCAACCATTTTATAGTTGATTTTACAGTATGACTTAGTGTAGAATCTTTTAAAAAACAAAATTTCATTGAGGGTAAAGACGTTTAACTTTTTTTTATCAAGTGTTTCAAAACTTTATTCTGATCGTATTTAGCATCAATTGCAATTTTGGTTCATCGAAAAATGGTTTTGTTAAGTCTTGAGAGACCATTTCCGTCCATACCATAACATCTGACGGCCAACTTGCGTTTTTCAAAACAGGTGCATCTTTTCTGTATTTTTTGCTGGAAAAATATTGAATCTTCATTTTGTCAGTTGTAAAAGACAGATGAAAAAGTGCTTCATCAGAAGTTATCCATGTTTTTTATCTACCTTTGCGAAAGATTAAATACAAGAGGCCAAGGATGTTTTCTTGGTTTTTCTACGGTCTTAACAGATATTTGACGACAGACTGTAAAATTTACTTTTTTATAACTAATTTTCTTTATCTGACGATAAATTGTCGATTGCTATATTTATAGTTACTTTGTCATAGGTTTTGTGGCAAAAAATTTTTACAGCGATAATTTTTTTCGACTTATTTTTTTGTCTTTCATTAATGACTTCCTTTCGTTCGCATTTTTCCCTGGAGCTTTTGATTGTGGGCCAAATTTTATTTCTTTTTGAAGTTAAGATAGTAATACAATTGAAAAATGTCTTTTTTGATTTTTAAATGCCTTATTATTTACAGAATTTGAACAGCCATTTTTCAAAAGATGTAGAATTTCGTTCCGGGTTTGAGGATCTAATTTCTGTTCTGTAATTTACTCCCACTAATAAAAATGGTTAGATTGGTAATTTAAATGTTTTATTTTTCAAATAAAACCAGTAGTAAAACCTTAGAAATTCATCATAAATAGTTATATGGTTTTAAAATTTTTCACACTTATTTTGAATCTACCGGTAAGTATTAAAAATACATGCAAATATAAAAAAGAAAATATCAGTTCCCGTATAGCATACGGGCAAACCAATTGCAGCAGACTTTCAGTAGTCCCGTACAATGTACGGGCAAACCGGTTAAGTGGTTAAAGTATCATTACAATTGTTCAAAAATTATTTAACTGTTAACTTTTTTTGCTCTATAAACACGTAATGAGTTGTCATGTTTAAATTAGTGAAACTGAACTTTACTTAACTAAACTTTAACTCTCTAAAATTTGTTTTCCGCTTAATTGTGTGTGAAAAATATACAAACTCTAAATTAAATTTGATTCTTAATCTACTTATATTCCTGTATGAATGGATGTTTCTATCTTTCGTCTTTATAAATTAAGGTAAATGAAGTTCTAAAATCACCAAATGAAAAAAAAAAGCAAAAATAATTTTGAGTTTTACATGTAACACTTTTTAAATGTAAAATGTTCAAATTCCTTTCAAGAGTTCAACAGAAAAAAAGCATCTTTACATAGAAACGTACTTGTCTTCAAAACTATTACAGTATATAACATTGTGCTATTCAACAAAAGAAATTTGGTACAAAGGTTTTTCTTTGTTGCAAGACATCACAAACAATTCTGTCATGCATTCACTTCGTTTCAATTACCAACAAATAACCTGTCAAAAACAATTTGGTGTTACAAATTCTGTAATCCGATTAGCTTTTGTTTATCGAAAACTAAGAGAAAGAAAACCTAAATTTATGTTGAAAACACTAAATTCAGTGGGCCAGTAAGGGAAAAAATAAGGAAAGTTAGGTTTAGCAAAACTCAGAGGTGAGTTTTTTCACCTCTAAATATAAAGTTTCCTTTTTAGTTTTGCACTGAAAACAGCCCAAAATTTTCTAAACGAAAGTACTTTGTTTCCACGTTATTTAAAATACATTACTGTTGTAGTATTCTAAATTTTTAACTTCTTACAAAAAAGTGAACTAAAAAATTATGGCTTTATGTTGTGATAAAAGATTTCTTTGATCTATAATAAGCTCATATGACAAACTTCCAGAAAAAAAAAATACACATATTCAAGTGAAGATTTATTACATATATATAATGGTGATCTGTACAGAATATTTTAAGGAAATTGCCGCAAGATGGACCTGTGCTACATTAGTTTAGCTACTGTATATTTACATTCGTATAAAAATAGTTACATTAATAATGAGGATTTTTATATTTTTAAATATTTAGATATAATTTTATACGTAAAAATAGCGAGTATACTTTTAATATTGATTTTTATCCTAAATATTTGTACATCTCATCAAAACTAACAGTTACCCTCATATATGTGCATATTATTATATCTAATGGGCTGCGTATTGATGTTTTGTCATTGCAGACCTAATATATTCCCCGGAAGCTGGTATCTCTTTTTAGTGCGGCACCATATAGGCGGATACCAATCACCGCAAGTAATTTTCACTTCCAGTTTCCTCCTTAGAGGAAGGCACCTGAGCTCTGATGATGCGAACCTGTGCTAGGATCTAATTTTGCCGAGACCCAAGGCAAATAGACACACTATGGACCTTTAACATGCCGTATCACATGAATGCTGTCGATTTTCTGCATCGTGAAAATCCACAGATTTGTGCCGGTGTCAAACCCGCAACCTTAGGTACAGAAAGCCAGCGACAAACCAACAACACCACTCAGCCGGCTATGTATATGAAAGAAAAAAGAAATTCTCTCAGTCATCAGGATATCTCAGAAACTATTAGACCTACACACTTGAAATTTAATAGGCATGCTCCTTTTATGGAGTATAAATCCGTTAAGAACGGATTTTACGAGAATCAATCCTCAAGTGGGGTTGAAAGAGTTAAGGGGCAGTATAGATAAATATTCCCATTTTTTTAACTATTAGACCTTCAGACATGAAAATTGGCAAGCATATTTCTTTTATGATGTAGAAATACGAAACAAATGGGGTTATGCGAGAATCCATTCAGTACATGCATATGTTTATAATACTAAAAATGTACACCGTTAAACATACTTTGAACAGTTTAAATGATTATTTATCCACTTTAGCAGGTTTGCCTTTACATTGTACGAATTACTGAAAGTTGGCCATGGTTTGCCCGAACACTGTACGGGCACTGATATTCTTTCTTTCATTCATTTGAGAGTATTTTCAATTCTTATGGTGATTTTATTTATTCCTAGTGTTTTGAAAAGGTGACTCAGTGTGACCATGGTACGGAAATACTTTTCAACTTGTAGTTTCATAGTGGTGATAATGGGAATTTTTCTTCGATGAAGGCAAGAATTTATATCCTTAAAAATTGTGTTCTACCGCGTATGCAATGCTACAGCACCCAAACCGGCAATTTTTGAAATTGCAGATAACAAAAACACTATTTTATGGAAGGATATTTTAAATTTTGTTTCAGATTCAGAACTTTCTGCTCATTATGTAGATTATCTCATCAAGGAAACACGCACACAGACAATAAGTCCTCAACTGTTTTAGAAATCAGGGGCATACAAATTTTTTAATCATTTTTAATATCATGCAGAGAATACTTACAAAAAGCAAACATTCAAGAGCTTTTTGTTCCACAGTTATGAAATAAAAAACGAGTGTAAAAACTTCAAAAATTAAAATTAAAATAAAATTCTTCCCTTTCCCTTTTCTATTGTTTATACATTTTGGGGGGAAATTGACTGGCTAAGCAGTTAATAATCATGGAATAAATTTGCAAAATAATGTAACAAAATATTGTATATACAATACATCTTTTTCCAAAGAAATGTTTTCAATAAGATGCAGATCAGGAAAACACACAGGAGCAAAACCCAAGACAAAACTTTAATGATATAATTAATATTTTTCATAATTAATGTTTTAAAAATCAGTTATGGAAACAGTTACCTGTTAGACAGTTAGAGCAAACGATTTATTTAAATAAATATTTGTATAAATATTTAATTATATCAACCAAATGATTAATAAGAAAATATAAAATTAATTCTCCAAAAGTTCTTATAACTATTTATTCAGAAAAAGTTTATATGTTACAAAACTTTTTACAAATTTCTTAACGTTGCTAATGGATTTATCTTTTTTTATTGCATGGAGATGGTCAAATTTTTCACCGAAGAAAATTTTCTACTTTATAACATTTTATGAGATTAACGGATATGTTTACTGTTTTTTTTTTCACGCAGGACGAAAAATAATTTAAATTTAAATTAAAATCTTATGCAAAATAAATGTTACTTCTTATACCATCTGCTTATTCTACGTTTTTCACTAGCCAATTACTTTCTGTATAATATCACACACAAAAATTCTCATTTACTTTTAAAAAGTTTTCATAATTTTGTAAACATTTTTTGTAATATTTTTGAGAAAATATGTAATTCAATTCTAAAAAGTAAGTATAGAAAGAAATTATTTTATCATTAAAGTGATGTTTGTTTTCATTTAATGTATAATGAAATTGATAATCCAATTTTCTATCGAAATAAACAATTCTAAAAAATATGTATTAAATTGTTCTCTTGAAGATAAGATAAAAACAAAACACAAATAAGCTATTTAGCACTGGAATGTTATCATCGTTGCTATAAATTTGAACAGAAGAAAGTAAATGAAATCTTACACAATGTTGTGAATGATATAAACAATTGTTTTTTGCACACACAATCACATGAGCTATTAAGCGTTACTCGTCCACTTCGATGGGTATTCCATGATGTTGTACATATATATATACTGTTTTTCTCAATTCCTAGTATTAGTTCCCGCTCTCCTATATATATATATATATATATATATATAGTAATATAAAATAACAGTGAAGAAGTAGTAGAACTTATGTATATATATATATATCACTGGTGTAGCTAGTCCTGATTGGGCCCTGTATTAAAATTCCTCTGGGGCCCGTTTCCCTATAATAAAACTTATTTGAAAGAGTTAAAATTTTACAATTGGGTCCCTGGAGCTCTGGGACCCCGTACTATTGATACGGCTGATACGGCGGTAGTTACAACCCTGATATATATATATTTTATTCAACCACTCAAGTTCAAACATATTTTTTTAAACTTGCAGTGGATGACATTTGATGTTAATACAGTTTTTTAAAAAAAATATTTTAATTCATTAATTAAATTAAAAATGAATAAATAGCAACAAACCAAAATAATAGTCCAAAAATAATAGAAAGGAATTTCGTTCGTTGTGCCCCTGTAGCTCAATGGATAGTGCATTGGATTTCTAATCCAAAGGTCATGGGTTTGAATCCCACTTGGGATGTCCTAATTTCTGAGAATAAGGTTTCTTTTTTTTACTATATAATATTTTACTAGAATAATTAAAATTAATGAATGAATACGTAGTAACAAAGAAACAAAAAAGTTCTACACCTTATATAGAAAGGAAAATAGAAAATTGAAAGGAAAATCACCTTCTATTTTGCCATTTTATAGTGTGGTTTGGTATATACATATTTATTTGAGTTGTAATTATTTAATAAAAAGTAATTAAAAAATAAATTTGTTCTTTTTTGAACTCAATAGGAATTGACTTTATTTTTTTATATTACTTATTTAAGTTATTGATACATTAAACTTTTAGAATAATTGAATATCATTCTCTTAAAAACAACTCTTCTTAATTTAAAAAGGACTTGAATTTTCAAACAAAGTTAGAATTTATTTTTTCTTTAAGCCCCGTAACCTCTCCCGAAGAGAATTGATTTACTTAAAACCCGTTTCCTGACGAGGTTTCGAAATTTTATGTCCTTTATTCCTGTTAAAGAAACAGGAATTTTTCTTATAAGGCCCCATTCACCTCTCGTCACACCATTAGAAAGTATGATTTGGCGAAAACCGATTTTAGAAAATTTTTAAATAACCGATTTTTTTTTATTATTAAATCCACCAGAAGTCAATTCATGCAAGGCCAAATTTTTGTGGATCTATATGTAACAAATAAAAATGTTTGTCAAATTTCAAGCCTATGTTTGATAGTTTGGGAGATCTGGTGATGAGTGAGTCTCTTTTCTGCTTTTCATAAGTAGAGATCTAGTGTGCTAAATTCAAAAGAAAATAGCTTTTTCCTAAATTACTAAGAAATTGTATAAAACATAGAGTAATACTTCTGTAATCTAATCTCAGCTGAGCGGATAATTTCTGTAAAATTATTCTGCAAACTTAAATTTATAACAGTGGTTACCAAACGTTTTTATCCAATGGATCCCTTTTTATTTTTAAAACTTGTCCACGGACCCTTTTTCATAGTCAACACCGGCCCACGGATCCCTTTTAACATTCAAAACTTACAGAGAAAGCCCCAAGTGATAAGCTACATAAAGGCATTGTATAAAAAATTATAAAAATCACACATTAAAAGGAAACATTTTGTTGAAGAATTATTTATTTTAAAATTATAGCTTTTGCTTAAAATATAATAAAAAAATAAATAATGACTGAGATGAACTTGATGAGATATCATGAGTGTATTTATGTCCGGCTCAATGTTTGTGAGTAGCAACCGCAAATTCCCTCAAACATTAGTTTTCCTTTTTTTTTTTTTTTTTTTTACTTCGTTATTAATTTCTTTTTGTGATGCGATTTTTTACGGCACTGAGAGAATCCACGTTCTACTTAAGTGGAAGACGGAAGAAAAAGCCAACTATTTCTTTACAAGAACCGATAATGCAGGATATAAAATTGGGATCTGATTTTGTAACCAGAATTTGTGGTATAATTGTTCAAACATTTACTTATTTGTGAATATCAATAAGATGCTCAGTATAGATTCATCTGTGTTTGGGATCTGAGTTAGTCCAAGCGCAAAAGGGTTTTAACTCTAAGTAAAGGGGATATGTTAGTAATTAATTTATTTAAATTCCCCAAAAAAAAAAAAATAAAACCCAAATTTTTTTTAAATTTTATATTAAATTTTACTCAGACCCTCTGACGCTGTTAAGAGACCCCAAATCAATTTTATTTTTCACGGATCCCCTGAATTTTATCAGGCCCCCTGGTGGGTCCATGGGGAAGCTCTGGGAACCTCTACTTTAGAAGAACTCTTTATTCGATTACTATTTGTTTCCAGATATGAAGGAATACTCAAATGCTGAGGAAACCGATGTACACTTTTTGTCCGGGGTCAATAATGTGGGAGAAGTGATAAGACGTTACAATTATAATGAGAAATTTAGAAAATGGTGAATTCGATTGAAGAATATCTCAACTGTTGCATTATGTTACTCATAGAGACAAATTTATTCACTTCTAGATACCACGTGACCGAGGCAGAGAAAGAGTAGTCGAATACAAAACTACTTTGGGGCAGTTCTGCATAAAATGGAAAGCTGACTGAACATTAAATGCTTAGAAAAGTTCGACAATTTGTAGGTGAGTAGTATGAATGCACTGTTAGTAATTTGTGAATGGACAGTTGAACCTCTACCATTATGAAGAGTTAAAGTCTTAAAAGAAACACATTTCTCACAGCAGTTTTATAAAAAACAACCGACTCTTCAATAGGACATAACGTAGCTAGAATTTGCTGCATCTGTTCTGTTTATGTACTAACACAAGCTCCAAGGAGGTAACACATTTATGTGCACAATAGTGTGTGGGGCATATTAAATTTCCATGCTAAATGTTCAAGATACTAATTAAATGGTTTTTTGTGAATGCGTAAGTATACATAAGCCATGTTCTATTAACTGGACCGTTTCTCTAACCCAGTGGTCTTCAAACTGTGTTCCACGGAACCGTGGAGTTCCACGAGTCACAATAAAAATTCAAAAATAAAATTATAAATGTGTATGCAAGAACAATATTTCATGCATATGAAGTAGATATAATTACAAGTGTATGTCCCAGTCATGAAAACTAAAATTTTATTTATACATAATATATAACTGTATTTTATAAAATTTTTAAACCTTTATAATAGTATAATAAAAGAATATTAAAACTGTTTTTATGTGTACTACCTACTAGAATGGGAATATTCTATTTTTTACTATCTCGGGTTACATGAAATAGTTTTATGCTCATTAGTACAATGTTTTACAGAACTAAATATATTTTTATTGGAAATTGCATCTTTTTCATTTGTGAAACAAAACATATGTAAAAATGGAGAGGGTACAACTTATTGACAAATAGGCAGATTCGTATTGAAATCTAAATTTAATAAAAAATAACTCCTAAATTTTACGCTGCAAATTCATGCAAAATACACAGGATTTCTCACACAGCAACAAACATTTTAAGGAACATTCAGAACAAATTATTAAAGTGTAAAATATTCCTTAACGCAAGAGGCCACGAAAATAAAATATAAAAACAAGTTCAACGCAAAATATGAAATGTGACTGCAAATAATTTGAATTGATCTAGAGTGCAGTTTAAGTAAAAAAGAAAAAAAATCAAGCACACACCCTACTTACAATATATAATATATGAGTAGAGGACACTTGGATCAAAAATTAACATTATTAATATATAAGCATAAGTTTAATTAAAATTTTGGATAACAAATATAGTACTTAGTTAATTATCTTTATATAAAGACCTATAACATGCTGATATACTGTAAATGTTATTTATGATATATTCTTTTAAGTGTGTGTGAGTTTGCGTAGAATGAACTCCCAAAACACAACCTTGCAGTTCTAATGTCCAAATGAGACGAAAAAGTTTGAAAACCACTGCTCTAACCACATTTCCTTAACTTACAGGTGTACCTCATTTTCTGTCCTAGCAAAGATATTCCTAGATTTACTATGATTCGAGCCCGCAAATCTGAAAATGATTTCGTAGCTGGCACACAAGATGGTGGTCAGAGATGGAAGATGAGTTGAAACTGTCACAGATAAGTGAAAAAAATAACCCAGTTATTATTATCTTGTTTCTATACGGATTGTAAACTATTCCTTTAGACGTTGTATTATTAAGCTCAATGTTAAATAAGAAAGAAGGACTTTGTGGCTTGAATAAGCATGTTCTAAAGATGACGTCATTGTTCTATTGCAGCGTTTCTCAAACTGTGGGGCTCAACCGTTAGGGCCCCTAGGGGCGTGATAACTCTACGAGGGGGGCGCGAGCATATTGAAAAGTCGAGAACCAAATATTATGTAAGAAAATTATTAACTTATGGAAGGGAAACAAACAAAATACATTCTTACATAAAAAAAATAAAATACACATTTACGCTAATATAACACACTTACAAATGTATCAGTACTGCACCATGTATTTTATAATTCATCTAACAATACTAAGTGAAGAAAAAATTTAAAAATTACCCGTGAGCCATGTGTTAGTCATATAAAAAATTAAATACAAAAGTTTGTACTTAACTTGATAATTTGTTTGGTTTATAATTAACCCCTTAACTGCCGGATAAAAGTTACGCAAATCCTTCTCCGATACCACCGTTTTCCTCTTAGGCGTTCGAATGTGATATATTGGGGAGGGGGAGGAGAAGAAAAGGAATAAAAATAAGCAAGTCCTATGAAATAATTAAATCCTTTGCAAACACCGTCAAGGTGTTATTATTGCATTCCAAAGCCTTCGGAATAATTTTATGGATAGCAGTGCACAGAAAAGATCATACTTCGGAAAGTTGTATATGTACGTCCGGGAAATTACCGTTTTGGCTGAGCGAGACGTTTATATATTTCGGTGGGACTTAAAAGTTTGAAGTCGTGTTGTAGCTTTAGAGTCAAAGTATAGCGTTATTGAATTAAATACATTGTTATTGTATGGAAGGGGGGTGCGATGGAAATTATTATTGAATATTGGTCCACAAATAGTGAAAGTTTAAGAAGTACTGTTCCAATGTCTGCAGAGTTTGTAATTTCAAACAAAGAAGCAGAAACGAGTTTTGAAATTTCGAATTTCAAAATTCAGCTTTTATAAGTTGTTTTAATAATAATAAAGAGTTTTTGCTCCAATATGAATAATAAAGAACATTTGCAGTATTTAATTAAAATATATTTAAAAAAAATATAGAAATTTTTTTTCTCTTTATATCCTCAAGTTGTTTCTGTATGAATAAGTAATATCAATGATAATTAATTTAACAGTATTACGAACAAGTTTTCAACTTTCTGATATTAGATAGTTATAATGTCGTATACATAAAACTATTATTAAAACAAAATCAAATGCGACTAATTTAATAAGGATCACGTGAGTAAATCATCTTATTTCAAGAAGGAGCGCAAATATATTAATTACCTGCCATGATGTTGTAAAATGAAAGTTATTCGAATTGAAATAAAAGAATAACAAGAAAAATATTTTTTTTTTGTTTCAGCTGAAATATTTAAACTGTGATAACACCTATCAATAGTTAACTACCTCGGAGTCCAAAATTAAGAGAATTTTCAAATTTAATCGATTATCTCCAGAACTACTGGCCAGATTAAAAAATAATATGCACATAGGATTGATATAATAATAATAAACACCACCAGATACAATGCACATGCATGATCGGGTATAACACTCACAGGAAATACTCATAGGAATTGGAAGATATGAAATAGAAACTGTAGAATAGAATAAAAAAATCGGTTAATAGCGGAATGGGTCACCTCTTATAGATATACAGGTTACACTCAGTGATTTTATGCTGGAAATAAGGGGATTCATGAATTCCTGAAGCTGGTAATATACCTCTTTCAGCAAATCTTTCTACAGGACTTGGATGGTTCTCCGAATGGGGTTGCAAGTTGCAATCGCCCTCCCCAGAGCGTTTCAGGCATGCTGTATAGGAATGAGGTCTGGAAATCTGAATGGCCTATCTATCCGAAGTATATCATAACTTTCCAGTGATTCGCCAAAATATGAGCTATATATGACGCGCTGTCATCTAGAATAAAATCAGAGCCAAATATACCCATGAAAAGGCGAACATACGGTTCAAAGATCTCATCCCCATACCACATTTCAGTCACAAATCCTCTTTCAAAGACATGAAAGTGTGTCTGGTCATTCATCCTGATGGCTGCCCAGACCATTAAGTCTCCACTGCAGAAATGTTCGATTTCTCAGACATTGTAGGGAAGGTAGTGTGTCTCTGGTTCTGTACAATATGAAAATAAGACGAGAATCGCTGGTTAGGCTGAATTAAAACTCATCAATGAAGAAAACGACTCCCATTCATCCACACACCATGATCTCTACAAAATCTCAAAAGGACTTTTCATGTTTTCAGAACTTAGAAGGAAGCAAATAACAGGTTTTCTTACAAGCAGCCCCCTCTTATATAGTTTTCTAAGAACTATGAACCGTGAAACTCGGGTTCCAATGACCGCATACAGATCACAAGCTAACTGAGAAGCACTAGCACCCTATTAAGCCTCATTATGATGGACAAATGGCGATCTTATCTCGCCATCAAGGCTTTCGGATGATCTTGCCCCCCCCTTCTTTCGATGGACCCGGTATCCTAAAGTTGTTTCCATGAGTTGAACACAACCCTTGGACTTTAAATTGGATTCACGACAAATTTGAATTTCGGAGCCTTCTAGCCTACCAGAATTTGCCTACTCATTCAATCATCTAAATATTGGTGGTTACTCATTTTTACTGTTTGAATTTTAATTTCACCATTTTCTGCAAAAAACACCAGGAAATTCGGCAAGGTGTGTTGGCGAACAAAAAGCAGATTTCGGAACGGCCGCTTATAAATCTTGTTACTCGACTAGCTCTGCCTTTACAAGCGTATACGCTTACATATTCGACGCACAAGATATGCATATTTGTTTTGAAGCAGTAATCTTACATTTCGTTCAGATCTTCTCATGAAATTCTACAAAATATGCAAATTCTCTTAATTTTGAGCACCAGTGCAATTTTACATACAAACACATTTTTGGAAAACCATCAAGAATTAACTTTTGCCTTTAAATAGTAACTGGTATTTAAAACAGAATTTTGATAGGAATATATTTTTGCAGTCTTAGAAAAATTTCCAGGTATATCATAACTATGGAATAATATATTGATTCTGTATTCCTAATCGGCACGAAATAAGAGAAGTACAATTATTTGGGATTGTTAAAGATAACAAAATAAAATAAGAAAACATGAATCATTTGCTTAAAAATTTCTTGTTCATAAAGAGGTTTTTTTGCGTTCTTAGACAGATTAATGCTCTAGGAAATAAAAATACCAGAAATACTTTTTAGATTAAAAAATGTTGTGTTTCTTGAATTTCCATATTTTATTCAGCTGTTCACGTCAAAGCTAGTTTTTTTATGAAACAGACCATGAAAATGGACATATATTTTTTTAAAGTAAAATTTTCTTCTCACATATAATCGGGTTTGAGAAAATGTTAGGAGAAAGGTTGTTTTTTTCGTAGTACAAATACTTAGAATTACAATTTAGCTTGGGTAAAAAAATAAATATAGTTATCTGAATCTCAAAACTTGAGAAGTTTTAGTACTCCATCATTTTTTAAAACAGTAAGAAGAGAAAGTCTAATACACACACATAAGTACAAGAATCTAAGCATTGAAGCATCGAATTTCGAAGAAATAAAAATTTTCAGAAGATGCACAACTATTGAATAGAAAGAAAAAAAAAATGAAATAATAGTTTTTAATGCCTAGTAGTATTCTTCATATATCTTTTTTCCCCTCTGTCCTTTCAAATTAACAACAGTTAAAAAAAAAAGTTTTTTTTTTCCTTACATTAGTTTTACAAGACCTTTTTCAGACAATTCTCAGACAATTTTTGAAGTATGGAGCAAAAATGAAATCCGAAGTTTATTCAAGCATTTTATGTCATTTTCCTACTCGTGAAAACTTATGAAATATACGATAAATATATTTGCTGTGAAGAAAATTGAAATAAAAAAAAAAAGTTAAGACAACGTTTCTCAAACTGTGGGGTGCGCCCCCCTAGGCAGGTGTTTCAAGTCTACGAGGGGGCTCGTGCACATTGTAAAGGTTAGAACAGAAGATTATTTGAAAAAAAATAAATTACTGAAAGTAAACAAGCAAAATATATTCTAAAATAATAAAAAATATAATACACATTTACACTGATATATTACACTTATAAATGTATCAGTGCTACACAATGTATTTTATAATTAATTTAATAATGCTTAATAACGTTTAATAATTACCAGTGATCCCCTGGGATGTTCACATATAAGATTTTATACAAAAAATATGTATAAAGTACTTGTCTTGATAATTTACATGGTTTATATTAAATCTTTTAACTATTAAATAAAAGGTATGCTAGTAGCATCCCAAATCCATCCGTTTTCCCCACGTTTTCGCGCGTATAAGATATGTTGGGGGAGGGGGAGAAAGATTAAATAATCTGAATTAAGTATATCCTTCGCAAACATTGTCAAGTTCCTTTTATTGCATTCCAAAATTTTATGGATAGCAGCGCACAGAAAAGATATTACTTCGGAAAGACGTATATATACGTCAGGGAAAATTAATGCTTTGGCTGAGTGAAACGTTTATATACGCGGGTGGCACTTAAGAGGTTAAAGTCGTATCCTATTTTTAGCGTCACAATATAGTCTTATTGAATTCAATACATTGTGTTATTGTATGAGGCGGCGAGATGAAAATTATGACTGAATATTGGGCCGCGAATATTGAAACTTTGAGAAGCACTGAGTTAAGATATTTAATTCAAAGCTTGTTTAAAGTATTTGCTGTTTTATGTTGTACTTCTTTCATATTTCTGGTCTTTTTTTAAATCTCTTTTTTTTCTATCTCCCTATTCACAGAGGTTTTATTCTGTCTGTAAGTTTTTCCTCAACTATTTTAAACTCTAAGCAGAACTTCACAAAGAGCTCTATTCAATTTTGTGACAAAAGAAAAGAAAATTTATTTTCGACTGAACTATCAATTAGTTCTCTTTCAAATGAAATTATCTCTGCCTATAATCCCTTAGTAAAATCCTCAATGAAAACAATGAAGTAAGTAGGTTAAAATTATTCAAGTATAGCTTTCTGAACTATGAAACCCTTTTAGTGCATAATATTTGAAGAAAAACATTTTCAAATTTTTTGGTAGAAATATTTGAAATTATATATTAATCTTATGAGTTTTTATTTCTTTTTTTCTCTTCTAGTAATTTATATGCTCAAGAACTTTAGTTTGTTTCGGTATAATTTTTTATACTTTGAATATTTTCGCAGAATAATTTTTGAAAAAGGATTTCAAAGAACATAAAAACAAATACACCATTTAAATTTGAAAACTATCTGGTGAATTTTGAAAAGCCTGATACTAATTGAATGAAACAAGAAAAATTCTCTTTTAGCAATTTCTATAATTCACTGAAATCTAAAGTAAAGCATTCAGGACGAAAAACACTGTAAATCACTCCATAAATAAAACGAAAGATAATAATTATAAGGTTATCAATGACATAAGTACTCGCAGATCATTATTTTCCCTACTTTTACTACTCCTCCTAATTTGAAGAAACTTTATTTTTTATAATTGTTATAAGAGTTCCTAATTTTCACTTCTCAAGATTAAATCACTTCTCACAAAATATAAATGCATTTACAATTTAATCTTTATTTTTACTTATACAAGATGTTGCGGAATTCAACCGACAGGTCTATTTTATAATTCTAAAAAAAATGTAAAAGTTTGTGTAAAATATGAAACGTTAAATCCGTCTTATGAGAACAGTAAAGTTTAAAAAGCAATTTTAAATGCCTCGATAGACTTAAGACACTCTACACTGAAGACCTTTTGTGGCACAAGAACTCGAATTCATGTCTCACTTGAAAAAATGCCATCCATTATTGCCCAATCATGCCTTCTTGGCTAGAGCCGTTGCTAACAAAATACCGGCTGGTTATAATTATTACACTATTCAGAGGCCTGTAGAATCTGTTCTGCTTAGTTGATTTTGATGGAATATATGCTATTATGGACCATGGGGAAAAGATATCTGCAATGAAAAGAATTAGTAAAAATTTTGACCACCAGGTGGTTTTAGTCAAATATTCCTTATGCTTCTATATAAACTTGCAATTGTAGCCAGATAACCATTCAGCGTGTGTTTCCATTGTTTAATCATGCCATTAAAAAAAAATCGAACTTTACTCGTAAAACTGTTTTATCAGAACAGTAGCAAATACTTAGCTTCTCTGCGTGAATATCGTCGTTTGAAGGATCCCCGAAAAGGCCCCACATCGAGGATTGGTTTGAAGATCATCCTGAAATTTGAAGAGAAGGTTGAAGGAAACCCCTGTTGAGATTAAAACTATCGAAGAAGTCGCTATTGACGCGGTTGAAAGAACCTCAGTTCCATCTATTCTTCAGCAATTGGTCGATCAGTGTCACTGGAGCCGGAGATTCTATGGTCAACACTACGAAAAATTCTGTGATACGTTTTGAATGGTGTCCGTTTAAGATCCAACGTTATGGAAACGCTGAAATCTCTGAAGACCACAAAACATACCCTGAATTTGCTTGCCGATTTTTGGCGAGAATGGAAGTTGATGACACTTAGCCTTGGGAAATTATATGGGCAGATGAAGCACACTTTTATTTAGATTGAACTTTGAATATTCAAAATTGATGCATATGGGGTACTTCACCTTCTAATGTCCTGCATCAACAACCACCGCATTCTGATTACGTAACTGTTTGGTGTAGATTTACTACTGAGTTTGTCCTCTGAACTTTCTGCTTTGAACCTCTCGTTCCACAAGGTCCTAAAAGAAGCTTTGTCATGAGTGAACGGTGCAGTCAACTCCTTCAACGGCTGGTCATTCCTGCTTTACTGGAACGACAATGTTTCCAAACCACTATCTTTATGTAAAATGGAGCAATTGCTCACATTTCGGAACTAAGTCAAAGCACTGCTTAGTGCTAACTTTGCCAAAAATCGTGTAATATCAAGACATTTTACGGATGCATGGCCTTCTCGTTTAACCCTATTTAAATCCCTGTGATTTATGGTTGCGGAGATATGTAAGAGACTGTATTTAGAAAATGTATTAGGACTTTGCCTCATTTCAAAGCTAGTATTATATGCCACGTGGCTAAAATCCCTCGCGAGTTGCTTCGCGTTACTATTGAAAACGCTATAAATTGCTTTCCACACGTTATTGATGTCATAACGTGTCCATTTTGAGCATATTCAGCAATTAAATAAATTACAACGATACTAAGATATTTTTTGTCCTTCTTTCGGAACAACACTTCCTCCTAGTGGTCAAAATTTGAAATATTTTTTTTATTGCAGAAACCTTTTCCCCGTGGTCTGTATAACATATATTCCAAGTTTCATTAAATTCGATAAGCAGAATGGGTTCTAAAGGCCTCTGAATAGTGTAAATTTAATTATAACCACCCGCATTTTATTCGAAGTGAGCTTGAAGTATGAACTATTTAAAACATTCTGTACATTATGTAAGAAATTCTGACTCCATTTGAGATATAATTATTTTTGAATAGTTAACTTTGTTTTACACAAGTTATGTAATTACTTCAATGACGTAATTTATTTAATTTACTTTTCTTTTGCACCGTTGACAATGATACAGGATATCCACACAGCTTCAATAAAAATAATTGCGAAAAATATAAAAAACATTCAGTGATGATTTATGTACTACATAACAGGTATAAAATTAAATTACACTTGCTAGGAAAAAAAAAAGGATTTTTCTAAATATATATTTACTGTACTTTGTTTACTAAAATTCCTAGAAAAATTTTATGAAAATCCTAAATCAATCTTGAGAAGTGTAAAAACACTACTGTTTCATTGTATGTAATAAAAGAAGATTTTTTTTTTCAATTTTTTTTTCTTGTAACTTTTAAATAAAAACATTCCTAACCTATTTTTATTCTTACTTTTCGCTTCTCCTTTGGGTTCAATTTATACCGAGCAAAGAAAACTTGAGCAAAGATACTTTACATGTAGATACTCCTACCCCAAAGAAATATACAGCAGAAATATCATTCCAGAGTAATTAAATATTTTTTTTTCTTTCTTTCTCAAGTTATGTTATGCACTTGTTTTATTTTCACATAGGAAGGCTAATATAGTGAAGGATTTAAATATTTTAAAGAAGTGCATATATTATCATTGCTATGATAACCTGTTTAATAATGTTTTTAATTTCACCGAGTACATTTTATTTTTTTCTTTTAGTACTGTGTATTAAATTCCATTAGATAATTTTTTCAAGCAAATGAAGCCGTTTTATGAGTGAATTAAATTATAAATGCAATCTTCTTGGATTAAAGATTTTATGCAAATGTAATTTAACTTTACGTTCAAGTAAAGTAGCTAAGATTAAACGTAAAATTTCTATGCTATGAATTATTATTCCATTATTTAATTTTATAAGCTTTTCACCCAAGCTTAGTAAAGCTTTTATTCGTTTTTGGTTGTTAGTAGAACAAGAATTGTTACAAAGCAGCTATAGTAAGTTTTAGATTCACAGATGTAGTCCAGAAAATAAAATGAATATTAATTCACTGTTTTTAAAGTGCACTCAATTACATAGAAACAGTTTTAAATATAAATCAATAAAGAGTTTAAATTCTTACAAATTTAATACCCAAAGTGTGATAAAATGGAAAAAAGGCTAATTTATACGATAAAAACACAGCAATGTTTGTCCCTACGCTTACAGCTGATTGCTTATAAATGTAATGTAATGATTTAATAAAATGAAATATTTTTCGAATCTCTTAGAGCAATTTTTTTAAATAGTTAATATAATGATACTGTACAAAATTATTTTAATAAAAAAATCTGTCGCTTATTTGTGCAAGTATAGTACACAAATTCAATCAAAGTTTCAAAACTAGTTACTGATATGATTCGAAGGTGGAACAAATGATGACCAAAAATACTATGTCATCCAGTTTAAAAAACAGTATTCAGTTTAAACAAAATTAGAAACATGCGTTTAAAATTTTATTTTGGTAAAAGTGAGGAATTTAATTTAAGAATGGGATAAATTGAATCAAACTTTATGCAAGTCTAAATTCAATGCTATGATTTTGGAATTTTTGTTTGATGTTTACAACATACAACAAACTCATAGCGGGCAAAAATTTTAGAAAATGAAACTTACCTGAAATTCATTTCCCGTGTTCCATTAAGCCAGGTAGTAGGATAAGAGACTTCGAGGTTAACTATTTATAAGCTATCTCTGTCTTTGATTCTCTGTTTCTCCATGTGTCTCTCTCTGTTTCTCTGTATCCTCCTTTGTTTCTCCATGTGTCTTTCTCTGTATCTTTCTCTGTTTCTCTATGTATCTCCATCTGTATCTTTCTCTATTTCTCCATGTGTCTCTATTTGTATCTTCCTCTGTTTCTCCATGTGTTCTCTATGTATCTTTCTCTGTTTCTCCATGCGTCTTTCTCTGTATCTTTCTCTGTTTCTCCATGTCTCTGTCTCTCTGTATGTTCCTTTGTTTCTCCATGTCTCTGTCTCTCTGTATGTTCCTTTGTTTCTCCATGTGTCTTTCTGTATCTTTCTCTATTTCTCCTTTAGTGTGTCTGTGTTTCTCTGTATCTTTCTCTGTTTCTCCCTGAGTCTCTCTCTGTCTCTTTCTCTGTATCTTTCTCTGTTTCTCCCTGAGTCTCTCTCTCTCTGTCTCTTTCTCTGTATCTTTCTCTGTTTCTCCCTGAGTCTCTCTCTGTCTCTTTCTCTGTATCTCCATATGTCTCTCAAAAAACCCGACACTGCATGAAACTATCATGTAAAGATTAGTATTTATACGCATTCTGTATCCTAGGGAACGAATTTCTTATATTCAGTGATATGTAAGCTAAAGAGAACTGTTTCCTTACACTGTTACAGTTTATATAGCATCTTCATTGTTCGATGGTGTTCTAAAACTTAGAATTTGATCTCCAATATGTCTTTGTGTAATCGTATTGAAAGTTTCATTAACGAAAAATAGAGATAATTACCATAACAATAATTCGAATAAATGAGAAAAATATATTATGCTATTGACTAGCATTTATTTTTTTTCTCTAAAATTTATAATTTTTTTGGAAATTAAACTTTGTTGTTAATATGGAGTGCTTTGTAATAGCTTTCAAACTAAAATAGATACTTCAATTACAAAAATGAATTAGAATCTCACATATTAACCTGATTCGCAATTATGCATAACTTCCATGTCCTTAAAACAAAAACGAATGGGAAATATATGTCTCTGTATCTGTCTTCCTCATTATTTCTGAAAGCTTCCACATGACAATTAAAGATTTCAACCATGATTATAAAATACGATGGTAGTCTCAAATACAATAAACAGACGAGCACTTTCGGTTCTCAGGCGAGCACTATTTTCCATTTCGAAGTATGGCTTGGTTGGGTTATTTAATTAATCCGTTAACAAATACACATGTGTGCCCACAGAAGCTCTAAATTAAATTTTCTTCCAACGGTGATACAAAATAGTATAAATAATATCTAGAATTATTAGTGTCAATTAAAAGCAGCATTATAATGGTTTCTAATGCCAAATATAATTTAAAATTAGTATCTTAATTTGGGTTTTAGGACTTGAAAAAAATAGATACTCAAT
>BMAV01013321.1:0-41755 GCA_019973955.1 Trichonephila inaurata madagascariensis
CACTCCTCCTTTTTGGGGGACGATTTTCGCAAAGCTCGTTTGTAGAGGAGCTCTTTTCTTGAAAGGAACATGAATATCAAATTTTAAGTCTGTAGGTCTAATAGTTCAAACACGGGAATATTTATCTACAATGTCAATTAATTTTAGGATTAATCCCTTTAGGATTCGATTTTCACTAAACTCTTTTTGTAAAGGATATCTTCTTCATGAAAGGAGCATGCTTGCCAAATTTCAAGTCTTCAGGTCTCATAGTTAAAAACCGGGATCTATCACGCCCCTTAACCATCCACAATCTCCCTCTCGGAGATTAATTTTCAGAAATCTCTTCTTATATAGAGTCTCTATTCCATAAAGGGAACATGCATGCCAAATTTTAAATTTGTAGGAGTATTAGTTCAAATACGGGAATATGTATCTACAACGTCCCTTAGCCCTCGCACCTCTCCTTGTTCGATTTTCGTAAAACTCTTTTTTAGGGGATATCTACTACACGAAAGGGACATACCTACAAAGTTTCAAGTCTGCAGGTTTAAAAGTTTATGAGATACCCTGACGAGTGAGTAACTGACTGAGTCGCCTTTCCCCTTTATATATATAGATATGCAACTGTTGCAACTATGATTACATTTCAATAAGAATTTAGTGTTGTTTGTTCTTCATATGCCCCTTTATTTAATAGTTTGCACAATAAGTAAAATAAAGAAATTACTAGAGCTACACAGCGAATAATTATTAAATTGTTAACGAATACAATATTGAAACATATTGAAACCTGGTCCAAATTTAATTCCTAATTCTTATTGAATAAGTCATACGTTAAAATGATACATTGTAATATGGAATTGCGCATTCATTATTCGGGGAATGATGAGTTTTTATTAAATACGAACAACGTAGATGGCCTGAATTTTGACTGAAAATCAAGGTAAGATAGTCACAAAACATCTGAACCGTTTCTGAAACAGAATGAGTTGCAGTTCAGAGGAAAATTTTAAATTATTTTGATGAAAATTTGACGTAGCTTTGAGCCAATAAAATTAGACAACAAAATAAAAAATGGCAAATAAAATTTACATTGCTGTACAAGAAACATTAACTTGATGATCTGACGGAAAAAATATTTAATACTGTTTTTGAGAGCATGCAAAAATTTTGCTCATGGATGTTTTTCACCACCAAAATATTTAATGTAGTAAAAGTCTATAATAAGTTTTGGAGAAATTTAAGAAAACAAATTGCTCCAAAAGACGTTTTATTACAATCAGTAATGGTAATGCTCCTATCCAGGTCAGTGCAAGACCTCATAAGTGGCCGCGGTAGCCGAGTAGTATAGGTATCAGACCGTGGCTTGCCTTGTCACGAGTTCGAGCCCAGAACCACTAAAGACCCGCCGTGTAGGGCAGCGATGCACGTTAAATCTGTCGAGAGCTGAAACGTCCTCCCGTTGGTGTGGTGTGGTAGTTAGGAGAGGGGGTACCAGCTCAGGTGTCATCCACGTCACTTGACCATGGTTCAAAATTACGTGGTCCGTCGCCAAAAGCCCCCGTGTAGCTTAACAGTGCGACGTTAATATTCAATCAATCAATCAAGCAAGCAAGCAAGACCTCATAAACCTGGTGTAAAACAAGATGTGTAAATAATCTCTCATTATGCAACACTCGAGCATTCCCACAATAGTTTGGACATCTTCCATCTACAATTTGTCTGAATTCTAGAAGAACAATAAGAAAAGATAGATTTTGATGAATATAAGATTATTCCAAGCTTTATCTGTGAAAACGATATTGATATAATTTAAAGATTTACATTACTTTAAATAATATTAATAAAATCTAATGTTTCATTTTTTAAGATGAACAATTGCGTATCAATTAAATAAATAAAAGTACATTTTAAAGAAAGGGTGCCGAATTCGGTGGCATCGATGATTAAATAACAAATTCTTTTTTTTCTAATTGGGCTGCGGATTGGTATTTTTACCTTTGCAGAGATCTAGTACATTCCCCAAAAGCTGGTATCACTTTTTAGTGCTGTACCATATAGGCGATGTCGATTGCCCCAAGTAATTTTGACGCTCAGTTTCCTCCCCTGAGGGGCACCTGAACTCTGATGATGCGAAGTTGTACTTAGGAATTTTAATTTTGCCGAGAACACACTCAAGGGTATAAAAAATTCTTGAAATATTTGTAAGAAAATATTACGGTTTATCTTTAAATTCATTTACAAGCTCTCAGGTTCAGAAATATCAAATGAAAAGTACATTTCTATCTGAGGACAAACGAAAGATAATGCAAATGGTTGGGAATATTATTCCAGTTGCAAATAAATTAAATTATTATCTGAATTGAAGTAAATACTTATTGCATCTTAAGCTAAATTCAGCTATTACATGAACCGATATACAATATTTTCTACTCCCTGCGAGAAATCAACTATATATAAATTCATTTAATATCTTCTTGATATATTTCCTCTTGATTGATTCAGGGAGATATTTTATACATAAAATATTGAAAATGTACACAATCTACTTCAAATCTTAATATAATTATACCAATTAGCTTCGGAAGATGAATGCGAGTTCATTGTAAAAGTAAATTTAATTACTTAGAGTGAAATCATGCTATTGACAGGGTTGTAACAGGTTCCTTTTGGATCTTTTTACTAATTCATAATGGAATGGCACTAAGCATCATTTGATTTGAGAGCTTCTGTCTGTGAAGGAACTATGGTATACACAAACTAGAGTTACTATTTAAAGTGAAATAAATTGAATACAAGGTGAGAGATAGCAGTAAGGTGTGTTGATGTTAGTTGGAATTATATCAATGATAATTGTATTCTGAATGTGGTGTCCTGATCTTTAAGTCCAAAGAAAATAGTAGCCATACATCTGCATTTCTGCATGTATGCTTATTAAATATAATACTTATTGCTATTGATGAAGGCTAACTTGCTCTCGTTATCTATTCGCATCCTTATTGTGTTTGGAGTTAATAGAAATAAAGATTGTTTTGATTTAGAGGTGCATCTTCCTTCGGTTAACTCTTGCACTAACACGAACGATTTGTTATAAGATCAACTAAAGTAAGCGTTGGATTTTGCTTAATTTATTTATACTAATTTAAGAACAAATTCAATAATTATTAGTGACTTCCATGGGCTTGTCTTGCAGATCAAAACATTTCAAAGGAAGGTTTAATATTTCAAATTGACACTCTTGAGTTTTTTTTCTATATTTAGCTGAGATTTATATTTTGTCTTCAAAGCAGCCACCGCAGAAAATCCGGTTTCACAACGGTACGAAGTTTAAAAAGGTAATAGTATGCGAAATGCTTTTGTTTTCAGTGCAGAAAAATTCCTTATCTACCTCTGCCCGAAATTGAGAGCTTTATTACAAAATTGTCTTTTAATTTCGCCACTGGATGTGAAATCTTTGAAAATTTCTTCTTCGGTAGTTGAGAGCCCTTCTGAGGTATTTTGAAATGCATCTCTAACCCATTCCTAACTTGCTATCAAGTTGTCCTCAGCAAAAAATATTTTTTAACATTTTTTGCCAATATAGCTAAATGGTATTCAATAGTTTTAAAAACAACCTCTACATGTTGTTCTTCAGTAGTTTTGTTTTACGTATTTATCCGCATTTTCAAACATTTCTAGGTTTTGTAGTTTCATCTTATTTTATATATATATATATATATATATATATATAAAACTTTCAATCGTTGATAAAATACTTTCTGTTCATTCATTCAAATTCAAATACATTTTTTTAAACTTGTAATGGCTGAAACTTCATGTTAATACAGTTCTTTCAAATTTCAATTCATTAATAAAATTAGAAAATGAAAAAATAGTAACAAACAAAAATTATAGTCCAACAGCATTTATAGAAAGGAAAACTTTTCGCGTTGTCCCCTGTAACGCAATGGATAGTGAGATGGACTTCTGATCTGAAGGGCGGGGGTTCAAATTCCATCTGATATGGATTAATTTCTGAGAATGTATGTGATTTCTTCTTTATTATACTATTTTCTTACAATAATTAAATTTAATTAATGAATAAATAGTAAAAAACAAAAAATAGTCCAATGCCATATATAGAAAGGAAAATGAGAAATTGCAAGGAAAATTGCTTTCTATTTTGTCGCTTAACATTGTGATTATGTCATATGTATATACATATTTGTATTAATTGTAACTATTTAATAAAAAGTAACTAAAATAAATTTTTCTTTGTTGGCCTAAGTATGAATTGACTTAAAAATTTATTTTTTGTATTACTTGTTCTAATGACATTTGTACTTTAAGAAATGGATGATGGAGGAAATAAATCTTTAATTAAATATCATTTTGCAATCTGTTCCAATTTAAAAATTAGAAAAAGGAAAAATAACATAACAATATTCCTATTACTTAAAAGTAATTTGCTTAAAATATATATTACTTAAAAGTAACATGTATAAAATTTAAAACGTGTCTTATTAATTTTTACGGTTTATAATTATGATCGTATTGTAGCTTTAGCGCCAAAGTGCATTATATATTATTGCATTCATTATATTATTATTTGGGGGCGATAAAATTATGATTGAAAATTGGGTCACCGGTAGTGAAAGTTTGAGAAGCACTTCTCTATATATAATGTTCCCCATCTATTCATTTCAAAATGTTGGAAAAAGCATCCATTAAATAATTTGTAATATTAGACTGGCAACTTGAATGTCTAGAAAACCACATGTGATCTCATGACTGCAGGTTCTTCAAAGCAACTACGTAGCTTTAAACTATAGTTTTAAGCGTAAGAAACCGATAAATATGATTTTCAATAAAAGGAATGTTGCTGTTACTCAGAAAAGCAACATTAAGTTTGTGGTTCACAGAAAACACTGTTTCGTGGAGATATAACAAGATGTTATTTCTTTCTTCAACCTTTTACCCATACTCTTATTTCCTCAAAAAGGAAGGAGAAAAAAGATGACAGTATAACTCTATAGATTTAACAGAAAGTTTTAGCCAGATTGCTTCTGTTCTTTCTACTTCAATAACCTTTTCTTTTTACTTCAATAGACGTATGGAGTAAATATTGAAAAACAAGTATATCATCTTGTTATATCTGTATATTGATGCAGTATTGAATTTAATGTAGAGTTTCACTACGGAGAGCAAAAGTCTTTTTCTTAGTTCATACGATCAATATTCAAAAAATATCTCCATAAGATACCTTTTTAAATTTTTTTTTAAATAAATAATTAAATGATTGGAAGGATGGGATATTATAGGTTTAATTTAAATTACTTAAATAATTAGGGGAGTTTACATTCCATTATTGCTTTTTAATCGTTCCACATATATAGCAAAGTCTGGTTCAAATACTACACGATTTTTTACATGATAAGGACTCCAAATTATTAAGTAAATGTATAAAAGTTATACTTTGTGGAAAAAAAGTATTTAAATGTATATCCCTAGAATCTGAACTTTGATACAATTTAATTAGTTTTTGTGGCTAAAAAGGGTTTTTTAGGTAATAACTTTTGTTATTTTTTTTAAATTTGGGTTATTGATCACTCGAAAAGGAAAAAAAATATCCTTATTCGGAACCTTTTTTTAAAACGAATTTGGGTTTTTTTGGGGAATTTTTACTTAATTAGAATACAATGATAAAATTGTTTTGGGCTTTTGCAAAAAATTATTTAAATTAAAACATTTCGGAAAAAATTAAAAACTTAAAATAATTTTTTTCATTTTCAAAATGTTTTTTTGAAAAACCATTAAATAAACCTGATTGGTCGTTTAAAAAGAGGCTCAATTTTTTTTTTTGAAAAAATTACATTTTCAAGAAATCCAAATTTAAATAATTATTCTTTTTCTTTTTAAATTCCCCCCCCCGTTGTGTAAAAAGGTAAAAATTTAATTATATATTTAAAAAAATTTAGTTGAGTTCTGTAATTTGAGTTATACGGTAAAACTTTTTTAAAATTTGAAATTTTTACAAAAAAATTTTTTGAAAGGTCATTTAATTTTTTTTTGCAAAAATTAATTAAATAATTTTTTTGAAAATAACTTAAAATAATTTTTAAATTTTCTCCTTTGGGGATAAAATTCTTTTTAAAATTTACACGCTCCCTAGGGGCCAACTGGAATTTTTTAAAAATTGCAAAAACTAATCGGTAATTCTTTTAAACAGAAGAAATAAAAAAATAAGCAATTTTTAATTTTTTTGGTATTTAAATTTTAAAAATAAAGAATTTTCTTCTTAGTTTTTAAAAAAGTTTTTAAAAAAATTTGTTCCTTTTTTTAATTTTTGAAAATTTTTCATTTTTTAACATTTTTTCTAAAAGAAAAACTTATATCCCAAAAAAATTTAAATCTTTATCTGGTTCAGGTTTTAAAACAAAATTTTTTCATTTCTGTCTTGATATTTTATGAATAAGCCCATTTTTAGTTTAATTTTTAAATTTTAATTTTAAAAATTTTTAAAAAATTTTAAAAAATATAAAATAAAAATTTTAAATTAAACTTTATAAAATATAATTTTTACTTTTTAAAAAAATTAATGAAAGGTTTTACTATAGCCCAAAGGGTTGCTAACCGTTTTTAAAAAACGGAAAGTTTTAAATTTGGGAAAATGTCTGTATGAAATTTTTTAAAAAATTTTTAACAAATGAGATTCCAAAAATTTGGGACAATTTTTATTTTAAATTTAAAAAACGGGTTTTTTTAAACATCTAAAAATTTTAAAACCCAGTAAATTATCATTGATAAAATTCGAGAACTAATACCTTTGAAATTATGGATTATACCACAAAATAAAATTTTTCATTTTAAACTATGTTATTTTTCTCAGGGGGAAAATATCAAAAATTTTTAAACGGTTTTTTTTAAATTTAAAATAAAAAACAAATTTTTCACTTTTTCGGGTGGCTACAAAAGTACAAATTTTTAAAAATAAAATAATTTTAAAAATTATATAAGAAGAATTTTTTAAAAAATAAAAAAGTAATTTTTTCCACTTTTTTTTATCCTTGATTTAAATTTTTAAAATTAAAAACTTAATTACTTAAGATATTTATTACTTAAGACTATTTTTGCCAAATATATGAGAGTTTGAACTAGACGCGAAGCCCATTTTCGAATGGAAAAATTTTATAAATATTTTTACTTTTTGGGAAATATTTCATAAATTTTTTTCCCTTTTTCACAAAGGATGGTATTTACATTACGGTATAGGAGAAAAATTGCGAAATTCATTTTATAAAAGGAAAAATGTGTCAACTAAAAAAGATAATTGATAAAATAAGTGATTTTCTGGGTTGGAAGACGAATAAATAATTTTAAATTTTGGGGAGTACTTTTATATCTGAAAAAATATTCCAATTCGGGCATTCTAACATTAATAAGAAGCCAAAAAAATTTTTTCAAAATTTAATACTTATCTTCATAATTTGATGGTTTATAATTAACGTCGCATTGTAGCTTTAATGTCAAAGTACATTATTATTTCAATCAATACATTGTTATGGTATGGGGGTTGATGAAAATTATAATTAGTAATTGGGTCGCAAATATTGATCTAAACTGAATGATGATGGATTATTATGTGCCCAGACGAAGCTTATGTCCAGCTAAAAGTTTGTTAAGGAAATATTTCATTATAAAATCTAATTTCAAATTACTTCATTACAGGGAGAAAGGAATCATACACCTTTGTGTAATATTCATTTTTTTGTGTACAATTTAATTTAAAAAAAATAACTCAATTTTTTTTTTCTAGTTTTCTCAGCCGTCCTCTGGAGAAAAGTTCAAATCGGTCACGTCGTTGATCTTAAAATGATCTCTCCCGGTGCAGCTGTCCCCAACCTCTTTCGCATCGCCTAAATCAATCATGCTGTGGCTCCTCCACGAATCCCCTTTATTCCCGTCTTCGCAGTTCCCCTTTTCTCCCTCTTGTCATTTTCTGAACCGCCACTTTAAACTCTTGTTTCCAACTCTGTTGGTTTTTTTGAACAAAAAAGGGTATCATTTGAGATCCTACGTCCCCACCTCTAAACATATGGAGGGTCTATCAAATGACCTACCACTTTGACATTGGGAATACCATCCTAGATATGTCTTCTTCACAACACGCCGACATTGTTACAATGCAAGTAATTAATAACCCACATGTGCGAAGGAGTGAAATAATGGATAACTTGTCCAACAGGAGTGTTCCTTCTACAAATCGTTGTTTTGAAAAACCAAGTGGGTGTTGTAGAAGGAAGAGCTGTGGTAACATCAAAACAGTTTCCATAGTTGAATCAACATTTGTTTAGCCCCCAAAGGCCCGGGGAAAAATATGGAACAATGACCAATGGGTTCCCACCCTGGGTTAAAAAAATTGTCGAAAATTTTTCTAATATGGCGATGTAACACTATT
This sequence comes from Trichonephila inaurata madagascariensis, assembly GCA_019973955.1. Classification (NCBI taxonomy): domain Eukaryota; kingdom Metazoa; phylum Arthropoda; class Arachnida; order Araneae; family Nephilidae; genus Trichonephila; species Trichonephila inaurata. The sequence goes on from BMAV01013321.1 coordinate 8,420, forward strand.
TCTGTAGCAAAAAAACTCGCATGAATTTCTACAATTTCTATTGCATAATATGCATGTAAAAGTACCGTGCAGCGTGGTTGCCATATTCATTCTTGGCTATTATTTCTTTTAAGGTTACAGAGTCTCAGGTTCAGCAACCCACATGTTCTAACTAACATATACTTATTAATAAACCTTTTTCAATTTGAAGCCCAACCCTTCCCAAAAAAACTTACTCAAAAAACAAAAAAAAATCCCCCCAAACCTTACTCTTTATAAAATTTAATAAACAACTCTTATTAGAAGAAGAGATTTCCCAATAAAAAATTTCATGAGAGATTCTCCCTTATACTGATAACTTATTTTATCAAAAAAGTGATCCACTTTCATTTTACTGAGAATAGAAATATCAACAGGCAAATACCCAAGGAGTTTCTTGCCTGGACATTAGGCTTACTTCTTAGTGATGTTTAGATTTAAGGATATTTTGAAGACTTGGTCTATATTGTAATTCGATCTAACTTCTTTTTAACATAAACACCATAGCGCGCTATGTTTGCATCGTGACATACACTGTTTTTCATTGTTTATCACGTGATTTGACACTGCCAAAAGACAGCAGAAAATAGTGAGAGCCTATTTAACAAGTTAATTTTAATAGAAGTTTAATAATTTCTGGTGTTAGTGTGTGCTTTAGTAAAGGTCAACAGATTGTGCATGCGCGAAAAATTAAAATTTAATAAATTAAATAATCGTTTTTTTGGGGGGACCTTTTGTAATTTTTTAGACTAAAAAGGAAAAAATTTGATTTTAATTAAAAACAAATATCGTGTACTATAATATACATGTCAATATGTATACGGGTTAATGTGTATAATAGGTGGGGGGAGGGGGCTTGACGATTTAATTTCTTTTGGCGATCGAAATTGGCCCCCCAGCTACTTCATTTAGAGATAGGTGCTTTTGGCGATCGAATTCCATGGCGAAGTTACATAATTTAGCGGTGGTTTTCGAGGGGTCAAATTGAATTTTTAAATAAAAAAGAAAATATTAATGTGAAATAAAAAATATATTTATAAAGCTATCATTAATGCATAAAATTAAAAATTGTATTTTTTTAAGCAAAGAAAATCGTAAATTCGAATATTAAAGAAAAAGGCTTACCTGCTTTCGGGAGAGTTCTAAAGTAGGGTAAATTTCTTTCACTCACTTTTCCATACATACCTCTTTCCAAAAACTCATCCAATCCTTGAATGTTTTCTTCGAAACATTATGTTCTATATATAGGAAGTCACGGTTCGACTTTCGCACCCACATATTCGTCAACATCAGAATCTCCCAAAATTGGCCTTTCTTGAAACCATCTGTTCTTACTAACAGATGTTTTTATACGATACCATTTACCCTATCTATTCACATTCTCAAATATTTCCATCACTCGAATCTTTTAAATCAAACGCATTGCTTTCTTGTAAATCGAACATTCAGCATTTTCAGCAATCAATCCATTTTCCATACGCCACTGTATTACAGACAATTTCCCCGTTCGTTCAAATCATTAAAAAAAAAATCGCAAATCATATTTTTTAGACATACTCTTCTGAATAAGTCGAAGGGAAAAATGAAAAACAGCAAAACCGAAAAATAAAAAAATTGCAGAAAAGTTCAAAATATCCTCTACGAACGAAATCCAAGGGCGAAGTGAAAATTAAAATAAAAATGAAATTATTAATTTGAAAATCATCTGCTCGTGTTGAAAACTACCACGATTTTTCAATTCTACTATTAACTCACACTCTCTATATGTTTATTTGTTTGTTTGTTTATTTATTTATTCATCTTGGTGGAATTTTCAATCGTTAATGAAATACATTTTAAAGCGCTCAATTGAGCTGAAATTTAATATACATGACTATTTTGGATGACAATACAATAATTTAATTATAATTAATAAAAATGAATTGATTGAAACTAATTATTTAAAATTACAAATACAGCCACGTTGGCAACTTAGCGACCATTTTATGACCATGATATGATTATTATTTATTTTATGTTAATAAGAATTTTATATTTATAAATTTGCAAAGACAGTGATAAATAATTCATATTTTTTAAAATATTTTATTTAGTTGGCATTTAAACTAAAAAAATCATAAATGAAATAAAACATTAATTCCAAAATCAGTTTTTCTCTACTAAGAAGATTCTTAAAATTAAAACTAAAATAAATTAACTTACAAATGTAACGAAATAAAAGATTTTTAGCAATCCAAAAGATTGGGATTTCTCATATTATAGAAATACTCTAGTAGAGCTATTTCAGAACATGAAGCTCTGAATTTTTCTGTTATTTTCACTATTTTTTAATCTTAAACTAAGCACAAATTTCAATTTAGTACGACTAATAAATTCATTAAAAGAAAAATAAACAATTACTTCAAAGTTAAATCAAATGCAGAAAAAATAAATAAAAGTAATTCTGTAATTGAAGTTCGAATCATTTTCTCATTTTTACGAACAAAAGAATTTTTTAAGCACGTGTTTTATCATATTCTGATGAAAAAAAGATGATACATTCAAACTTTTAAAAAAGAATAATTCATGTGAGATTTTAAATGACAGAATAATGATTATGAATGAAATAACTTACATTTGTTTTAAATTTTCAACATTCTGCAACAATTTTTTAACATTCAAAAATTTCCAGTAACTCGCATCCATATAATTTAAATATGGAAATGTTGAGAGATTTTTTTGTTTACGGCACTTTCAAAAAATCTTAAGGAATACATTTTATGATTCTAATGCGCCAACTGTAAACACACCCTGCGGTTTTTAAAAATTATTTAATAGGAGTGTTTTAAAAGAGGCAGGCTTCCTTTTTTACCTTACATTCTAGTGCTTTTTTCTAACTTTATTACTTATGGAATTTGAGATATTGAATGTTAGTAATCACAGAATATGTTTATACATATAATTACATTTTTATATTTGTAGAAAAAAACTTTTTTAGCATTTTTGGAACTCGCGCATAATTTAATATTTTGTCTCTGACTGCGCACATGCAGTTTTCAGTTTTTGAGGAATTTCATTTTAATTTAAAGAGTGTTTGGGAGGGATATTATTGTTAAAGACCCTATCACACACGCATATTTGGAGCAATCGCTTAAGATAATTTTTCACGAAGCTGAAGGTGAAGTGTTGCTGTAAAGAAAACGACATACTTTGACGTCAACCACGCTCTATCTCCACACTGAAAAGTTATTCGCCGTTTTTTTTCTGTTTTGGAAAACGAACATGCAATATTATTTCTTTAATTTTGCTCGCGTTTTTGTTGATGGACGTAAACAGAAATGGAGCACCATTCTGTTTAAAATATTATACGCAGTTAAAATATTATACATTATTAACATATTATACGCTATATTTGATGCATATATTTGATGTCATCTTTACCTCCATCTTGTTTATGACGTAGAGTCGAAGTCCAATGGTTTGGAGTACAAACGCTTTGTATTTGCAAAATTTTTCAGCTCGCTGGGGAAAATTTTTTCAGACCTTGAAGGGCCCTGGAAAAAATTGTTCGGAATTGGTTGCTTTGGGAAAATTGCTCCAAATACTTAGGGCGATGGCCAAAGTCAATTTTAACTTTTTTAATCGAACCGATTTTCAGTTGAACCATGTGAGGGAATCTGCCCCTTTTGTGAACGCGATGGGATTCAGGGAAAACCAACCTTTTTGGGAAAGGGGTACCACTATTTGATAAAAAAAAAAAAATTATACTTTAACTTTTCCGGAAACAAACCGAAAAAGGAAAAATGTTCAACTTTGGGGTTTTCCCCAAATAACACTTTTTTTAAAATAAATTTTTGTAAGTCGAAATTTAAAAAAAAAAAAAAAAAGACGAAAGTACAAACTGGGGTTTTTTTAAAATTCTCTTTCAATTTAAATCATTGGGTTGGTAAAAAAAAAAATGGTTTTGAATTTTTAAAAAAATATTATAAGCGCTCAGTATTTATTAATGTGGTTTTTTAATGACACTTTTACCAAGTCACCCATATTAGGTTAGCTTTTTGATATAATTTTTATGGGTGCTCATCGCTGTTTTGAGTTTTTTTTATTTTATTTTTTTAAAAAGGAAAACATTTATTCACAAAATATTTTGATCCCTATTTTAGGATTTTTTGTCTGCAACAACCCACTTAAATTTTGTGAAAATTGGTTATTTATATTTTTAAATTTTTTTAAAATTTTTTTTCAGTAAATTTCGTTTTTCTTTTAAAATTCCACCCCGTTCCACTGGCCTTTTGGCCCGTGTGTGGTTTTCCCTTCCCGGTTTATAATTTAAAAAAAATAATTACATATTTGTTGTCACACGAATTTTTTTTTTATTCATTTATAAAAGCAAAAAATCCTTTGAAATTTAGACCACTTATAAAAGAATCAAGTTATTTAATATTAACCAAACAATTTTATTTAATCGGAAGTTGCTTGTGTTTTCAGATTTCGCATCTAAATTGAGACTTTTCTGTTAACGATTCAATATAATGCTGTTTTCCGACGAATTAAAGACATAACAAACACGCAGAAAAAAATTTCAAATTATCTCCCGTACAATCATTTGAACTGGATTTGCGTTAATTTGACTTTTTTTAACACAATAATAATTGATGTATCACTAAAACATATTGACAGAATACAGTAGTAAATAATTCCCCATCATTAAAAATTTTTAAATTATTTAAAACCGGAATCAAAGGGAAGTGTTGGGAAAAGGCACGTTTAAAATTTTTGACAAACTTTGGCTCATTTCTCGAAGCATTCATTCTTACTTACACATTTCTCAGACCACTCAGTTGATTTAAAGCAAGATTCGTATTCAGATTGCAGGAAATTCCTCAAACTTATTCAATAAGTTATTGTCTAAAGCGATCATTTGTCCTTTAGAGTTGCGTGAAATTAGCTCAAGATTTGTGTTTACGATAAGAATATTCACTGCTTCATGAAATACGATTGCGGCAAAGCTATGTTGTCAAGTCATTTAGAAATGTGTAAGTTAGGGATATGAATCGGACGTTATGTGTGGGTTTTTTATGTATTCGGTTCATAAATTGAAAGCAAATGTTACAATTCTGAAAATTAAAAGCAATAACCCGATTAAACTAAAATTTTTTTGAAATTTATATTTATAATTTAAAAAGTGAATAAATTGATATTAATTTTAAATTTTTAAAATAATTTTTTTAATATATCGCAGGGGAAAGAGAAATTGGGTTTATAACCCAAAGAAGGCAATTAGGAAGATGTTAAAAAAACATCTTTTTAGAGGTGATGAAGGATTTGTCAAAACCCCGAACTGTTTTGTGAAATGATTAAATGAAAAGTCAGCTTTGCGGCTTTTGTTTTTCCCTTGGGTTTCCCTCCCTTTTCCTCCCTTCTCTTCCTTCCCTCCAGGCAGCGCCGGGCTCTGGCTGGGCCCCAAACAAAAAAACTAAATATCATTTTTTTTTTTTTTCGTTACATTCTTTTCCTTATATCTTTTTAAATTTATACATCACTTTTTATCCTGAAAATTAGAAAAAGGAAAAACCAATTGAAAATGTGCAAAAAAATTAGAAAATTTGACCTTAGAAAAAAAAACTAAAAAAAATTTTTCATAAAAAAAAAATAAAAAAATAACTAAAAAAAAGGGCTAAAAATATACGGATTATTCTGAAGTTTTTCATAAAAAAAAATTTTTTTTTCTTTTTTAAATTTGGGGTTTTAAATTTTTTTTTAATTAAGCATTTTGTAAAAATAATTTTATAATTTTAGTTCTTATTCATCATATGTTTTCCATAAAATTATAATATTTCAATTTTATGTGAAGCAAAAAATACCAGCCGATAATTATCTTATTATTCTGGTAATTAATTAATTTCAAATAAATAAATTGTAATTCAATGATTATTCTTTTAATACTTACTGTACTTTTAATTATGAACCATATTTGCTAAATAAACACTTTTAAATTCTTGACAATATTATTTCATCATTTCACTGAAACAGGTTAGAGATTTGATCAAATCACTCACTCTCCTTAGGGAAATCTCCTTACAGAGCTCATATTTTAAGATCTTCCGTGAATTGATTGTCTCCCATAGGGATTTGATGAAATCCCTAATTTTGATACAAATTTTCACTAACCCGGCATATATGTATATATATATATATATATATATATAGTCAAAATTCTATATTAAAATTAATTCTATACTAATATGTATATATATATATACTCACATGGGTTAAATTTGAAATTGTGCTAATAATATTTATGAAGTAAAATGATCTTTTTTTTAGATTTTTTAATTTGGGTGTCGGTTAGTTATAGAACGTACACAAAGGGTTTTAATTTTGTCTCAGCACCGTTACTTTTAAAAATGTTATAAGCAAAATCCCTATTTAATTTTTAATGAAAAATACCACGAATTAATGCCTAATGGCTAAACATAAATAGTTTATTTCAAATAATTATGTGTGTTAAAAATCTTTAACATAACGTGGAGTAAAAAATAGTAATGCTTATAAATTGAATTTTTCCCAAATATTTGCTTACAACTTTCAATTAGTATAGAATGCTAATGTGCCCTGTTAATGCTTCAAAACTTGTATAACATTTAAATATTTTAAAATAAATTGATTTGACCCACAAAAACAAGTTTTAAATTACCCTATATTTCTCTTTGGAATTTAAACACAGTTGTTTATTTTAATAATATATATAAATGCATTTTTGATTTCAAGTAACATGCAAGAGATTTATTTAAATATAGTACGGTAAAACTTTTACCCTCACCATTTATTTTTCCATTCCCAATTAGTCTGGATGCGCTATGCTTTCATTGAAATCTCAAAAATTAATCAAATTCCAGAATGCCAAAACGGGTTTCAAAAGGAACTCAAGACTTTGAATCCAACTGCTTACTTTCAGAATATCTGTCATGCGGATAATTCCGTTTTAGCATGCATAAATTAATCACGATCACCAATGAGAGCGTGCATTAGAAACTTCTCTTTCGGAGAACAAATATTTCGTTGGCACATTCAAGTGTTAATTTCCTAATTATATACATCGCGTGGGCAGATCGTTAATTTCATTGGAGTTCATATATAAATATTTGTTCTGAATGTCGCTTAAGGAACACCGGGAGTGAAAAATGATGATGTTGCAATTCATGTTAACTCAGTAGTATTATGGTTAAGATAAATCTGTGTGGATAAATTATCCTGTCATGACTATTTACTATGATTTACATTAAATTCCGCAGTGTTTCATCAAAATTACGTTTAGTTTCAGTAAAAAAAAAGCAATATTGTAATAGGGGAGAAAATATTCTTCGTGAAACGTTTCAGAAATGAAATAGGCCTTTTTCCATTGCCAAGGAAAAAGGCCAATTAAGTTACCGATTGTATCATCTCATTATGTATATAAAATATACTTAATTGTGTTTTTATTTTATCTTTTACACAGAAATAAGCGGTTGACAGCAAATTTGAAACCCTTGTGATAAGTATTTTAAAATCTCATAATACAGGGTGGTCCCGAATTCATGGTACAAACTTTACGGGTATATACAAGACATTATAACAATCATTTATTGCACAGGAATGTATGGGTGTAGGTGAGGTGCAAACAGGGAAAATAAAAGAAAAGAGAAATGGAATTATTGGTTAGTTGCATTGCCAGTAGGGGGCAGTAGATGTCTAGCCACCGTTCAACATGATGCATCTGAGTAGGGGAAAGCGCCATTCGCAGCTGTGCTGACGTTTACGATGGGACCCTTTACTAAGGCCGAAAAAGCAGATATGTATTATATGTACTGTCGTGCAAATGGTAACGACAGGCGCTACAGATATGTATCGCACGTTTGCTTGATGAACGTGTGATTACAGAATTTTCAGCGATGTGCGAAAAATACCTGAGTGTTAACATACCTGAATGCGACGTTTGAGGCGAGATGGATTGGGCTTGGTGGACCAGTCCTTTGGCCACACCGATCTCCCGATTTATCGATCCTCAAATACTTTTTGTGGAGGCATCTGAAGCATCTAGTTTATGTGACTCCACTTGACTCAGAAGAGGATCTCGTTACTCAAATATTCGAAGCTGCTACACGTGTGTGTGAATCACGTGGCATCTTTGAACGTGTGCGTCAATGGCTTCACCGACGCTAGCAAGCCTGTTCGTTACTGGTGGAAGCAATTTTTAACAGCTATTGTAAACATTACACTTTTCAATGCCGCCTTCAATAAATACTTCGCCTTTCCTTTCGTCTCTTATTTCTTGTGTTTGTGCCTCACCGCGTCACTTGCACCCATACATTTTTTAAGGTATCCGACTACGTTCGGAAACGTGATTTTAAAAAAGCGCATAAATGGATAATTTTCATGATATTTAGTGTCACTTAGATTAGAATACATGTATAAAATTGTTTTAAGGACATTTTTGACGAAAAAAATTTATTTAAATACAATATTTTGGCAAAAATTAACTTAGAATGATCTTTTTCAAGTTCTCCTTTTGTGAAAAATGTATATTATAATAATATTTTGCCCTTTATATAGCTCAGACTACTCTACAGAGCTCAACTAGAATGTTTGAAAAATTCACATTATTTTCAGAGTTACACCATTGGAAATAATTATTGGCGTTTTTTTTCTTAAAATTAACTCCCCCTCTGTTGTCGTAAAATATGGATAAACCTACTTCTAAGTTATATATTTCAAAAATTCTAGTTGAGCCTCTGTACAGAGGTTTGAGCTATATACAGGCAAAATATTATTACAATAGAAGCATTTTTCACAAAAGAAGAACATTTGGAAAAAAAGATTATTCTAAGTTAATTTTTTTGCCGAAATATTGTATTTAAATAATTTTTTTTGTCAAAATGTCCTTAAAACAATTTTATACATGTATTCTAATTTGAGTGACACTAAATATCATGACAATTATCTATTTATGCGCTTTTTTAAAATCACGGTTCCGAACGTAGTCGGATACCTTAACAATAAATTATTGTTACAATGTCCTGTATCCACCCTAAAAGTTTGTACTATGAATTCGAGACCATCCTGTATATTTAATTCGTTCTATGTATGTTCTAAGAATTCAGTGCAAAACTGTCACGTATAAAAATAAGTTTTGTATGCAATCTCTAAATCGTAAATATCCTACTAAGATGTAAGAAAAACATGTACTAACTTTCTAATTACTTTTATGAGCATCAATATAATTTCATATTTGCTTTCCCATTCTGCACGCTACGTTCAATGCTTTCCTAGACGTACGGAAATTTATCGTACTACAAGAAGCGAGAAATAATCTTACGTGGAATGGAAAATTGTAAATCAAACTCATCGCTTTGAGAAAATAGATGCGATATCCGCTGTCAAATGGATAAATTCGTCTTAAGATGCATACATTAATCACATTCGCCTTTACCGATATGAATAATTGACCACCCGCTTAGCACTCAAATATTTCATTCGCTGAAATTGGCGATAATTTTCTAATTAAATATCCATTGGAAGTCATGGCGCATGAGTAATTCCTTATCATCATTTATATGTGATTAGAATATATGGAAATATTTGCTATGAATCTGATGCTTAATGTTATGAAATAAAAGCAATGCGATATGTCGTCCACGAACGACACTGATAAGTGTATTTGTATGAATTTACCCAATCTTGCATTGGAAGCAAATAAATTTAAATGGAATCTAAAAAATCCATCTTAAAAAATATAATCATATATAGGAAAATATTTGCTTTGCATAAAATTGTAAGATTATTAAAATTATATTTTATTCCAATCAAAAGCAAATAGTTGCCATAGTTAAAAACGTATGAAAATAGTTCTAATTTTTTGATGTATAAATTATATCTTCTGACAAAAAAAAAAAAAACAAACAATAAAACCGGGGGGTTGGACTAAGTTAACAATTTAAAAGTTCTTTTCTTAGCTCTGAATAAAATTTACAACTTGTCTTCCGATATTGAATAAAACTTACTTAGACAAATTGTATTTAATTATTGAAGTAAGAATTAAATAGAATCATAATTTTATACACTTTAGAAAGAAAATGATTTCCCAAATTTGCTCAAAATACTCATACTTTATCATTTATTCGAAGTTAAATACTTTACAGGTTAAGTTATAGCTTGAAAATAATTAACTAATGAAAAAACGTTTTTCTGTGTTCTTGTAAGCATAATAAGAGTCACTGAAAAATTGAAGGAACCAATGGTGATAACGTGAAAATGAAAGATAAATTTCTTCGAAAAACCAGAGAAACACAGTAAGTAGTGAAGCAGATATGAACTTTAGATAAGTCACTTGTAAGAAGTTATACAAACATATGCTTTGGTACAGGCTGCAATATGATATGGCATTGATTCAGAATTTTAATTTTAATTGATTCGAACTCCTCTCTTTGTTCAGGGCTGTCTAAAGAATAGTTAGATGAGCGAGAAGGCTGTGATATCCCCACCGATGACGATACCCTCTCCACTATCCACGCAACCTATGTCTCAGGGAACGAAAGAGGAAGCACTAAATTCTACCGTAATAAAAATAGTTTAATATGATCTTAATTTATATACAATACAACAACAATACTAGTCTAGAAGGATAATGATCAAGGGTAATTAGACGCAAAACGTATTAATGATAAATAACGCAATTAACCAATAAATCTATCTTTATAGATTAATTTCTATCTTAATAGTAGCCGCTCTATCCTCAAAGTTTAAATGAACAAACTTACCGCTATTTCCTAGACAAACAGCTACGGTCCGTACAACATCAATTTATCTTTTAATCTGGCTGGATCTGGTTAAGACAATACTTGTTGTTCATCTTCAGTAGCACTGTTAGACCGATTTACAAAATGAAGACTCTTCTCCTAGACTTTATCTCACTTCACTTTACTTCTAGAATTACTTCTCCACTTAGCGCTCAGAGCTTCACTTAGCGATCCTCGCGAATGCTAACATTCCAATATATATGATTCCTAATTTGCATAAACACTCTTTCTCCTTGTGTTGGTGGGAAAGAATTGCCATTCAGGCCCCAAAGAAATCCCAAGAGGACAGTTAGTAGAAATACCGATAAAGCCCCGTCACAAGGCCATATAATTTTTTGAATAATACATAGGGATTCTGGACGAACTGCTTTGTGTTCATCTGAATATTGCAGCAACAAAGCACCAAGATTCTTGCCAAGGAATACAAAATTGTCAAGGAATCAGGCCATACTGCCTTATCCACATACAGCTGAAATGTTCAATGTATGAGGAACTGTAAGAAGTTAGGAAAACCTATACTAGGTTATGGTATGATTTCCTGCTGCCGAAGTTATGTAACTTCACATTTAGATCCGGATTAGATCTCTATCCAAGAAATTTGTACGTCGAGACACGATGTACATCTGATTTTTAAATAAAGCGTCATTCAACTGTGAATATCACGGAATATCGTTCATCCTCCGTCGTTTCGACTTAGTACCATCTGAAAGAGCCAAGCTTTTGGTGCTTAAGACGTAACTTGTCCTAGTGACTGGAATTAAAAACTTGTGTGCTGAGGATGTATCCTATACTACATGAATTTCTTTAGCTTCATAAATAGAAGTTCGGGTCGTCAGTGGATTTCTACGAGCGAATTATTCTTTTTGCCCGTTTACTGATGGTCTTGCTTTTTTATTCTTGCAGGAGCCACCTTATTGTATTTCCTTTACATGTACACTATTTTCAAATTTTGTATAATTATGTTGTCCGTGGTGCTTCAAAAATACCGGACCATACAGAGGAGTTGAACCTACTGCAATACTTTCTTCTACAATTCCAAAGTCTGCCAATGTTCAAATCATTGTCTCTGATATATAAAAGATATCATTCCTTTAATATACGCGTTACTATATGTTAATGTCTTTTACGTTCATATTGAGTCGACAAAACTTCGAATATGAATATAGAGCCTCTGATATTTATACTAAACGCTTCAGGATACCTCATCATCGACTTAGTGTTTTCCATGCCCGGATGCACGAAAGGAAAATAATTGGCATACCATCTGTGTCTCTTGTTTATTTGCAAATTGTCAAGGTTGTAGATCAATATCTTAGAGGGGAGGCAGTTTTCATAAGAAATTAGTGTATTTTTCAACATGTATAGTTTTCAGTAGCTGACCGGTTATTGAATGGAAACTTATGGCCGGTGCCATTTTTGTGAAGTCTAAAGTTGAATCCTGAAGTAAATAAAGTTCAGTCCCTTAAAAAGGGACGTTAAATATGTCTAAGCCATCTCTTGGAGAAAAGTGTTTGTGTGTGTGATGGCAAACCAGTTGTCATTTTTGTTATTTGACCCTAATTAAAAAATACAAGCTTCACTGTCCTACATCCTCGTTTTGCTTCCATGTTGAAAGTGGAATAATCAAGAATCAATCAATATTAATTTTTCTAATAAAAGATGTTCGTAAACGTATAATTTTATAAATAAAAGATTTTTTTTTATGGGTGAATTTCATTAGCATATATGTGGAAAGGTTTCCGAATTTAGTTGACAAAAATCAAACCGATTTCGTTCTATATACATAATTTGAGTAACATAAAGTATTAATATTGAGAAGGTTGTACACAGGAGAGTTCACAATTATATCGGTTTTAGAAAACCTTTCTTTTAACAGGTCAGTTGAGGAATCATAATCCGAAGTTAATAGGAAACCCTTCTTCAATCTAGTTTGCTCCCCCTTACCAGTGATCCATCGTTAAAAAAAATTGAAAAAAAAAACGGAAGGTGAGGAAAATTTGCTGGGTTTTTCGTTGGTAAAACTAGAGAATTTATAATAATATAATTTCCTAAATATCTACAAAGTTCTTCAACAGTTGGCACTTTTGAATGGTAAAATTACAAGACAATTTTTTGTCTGTTCTGACAGGATCCTGACGTATACTTCGAAAATGGTTCATTCGTTGGAACAGTGAATATAGTACCTTGTTTTATAATATCATCCCCTAGACCATAGTTTTGTTGCTACTAGACCCAGCTTCAAAAGAAAATTCTGTGCCATAAATAAACCACCGAATTGTACAATAAATTCCTTGCTCGAAAAATTTCGATGTACTGGGAATGTCTATGATGATTCGTACTGGAAATTTACTTACGGAAACAAGTGTTGCAGTCATCCAACAGCCATCTCGAATTTAAGACCACCATATTGATTGTCAGATTGGATTGCGACAGACGACTACTGTCCACCAGCCTTTAAATCAGCGTTTTTCAAACTGTGGTGTCATCCCCCCCCCCCTCAAGGAAGGCACGAGCATATTGAAAAGTCGAAAACAAAAAATTATTTAGAAAAATATGAATTTACTGATAAGAAGCAAAACAAAATATATTCTGACACATTTACATTGACATAATATATTTATAAATGTATCGTTAGTGCATAATGTATTCGATAATTAATTTATCAATACTAAGTTCAGAACATGTTTAATAGTGACTTCCTTGGGCTTGCCATACACAAAATTTATTACTATCTAGTTAATTTGTGTGGTTTTATAATTAGAGTCGTATTGTAGCCTTATATACGTCATAGTACATTATTATTATTACATTCTATACATTGTTATTGTATGAGGGGGAGTGAAAATTCTGACTGAAAATTGTGGGTCACAAGCACTGAAAGATTCAGAAGCGCTGCTTTAAATGCTTCTATACAAAATTCAGAGTCCCCATCTCTGAATGCTGGTGACATTAATAAACACGAGGAGCTTACAAGCGTAATGTTTCTGAAGATAGAAACCGTCGAAATCGATATTGGAACATTTTGTTTTCCATCGAATCATATTTTTAAATAGATGCTTTCATCAATAAGTATAATTAAAGAATTTAATGGACGGAAAATTCGTATGTAGCAATACTTCATCCCTACATCATCTTAAAAGTCATGGTTAGGACCACCATTTCCTCCATAGAATTGGTTGGGCTTTTTTTCAGGTACTAAATGTTTACTGCAGCAAAATATCTGCTCATTTTTCATGACTTTATATCCATACAAAGGATCAGTTGCATATTACATTTAAAATTAAATTGCATCACGATATATACGGCACAGTACAAGAACATCACACTTAGATACAGAGATTAACTATAATTCTATTTCTAACACGCGGCATTCTCATATTTGGAATGGTTATTACAATTACAGTTATCATTCTTAGAACTAGTTACAATTAAATACACCATAAAGAAATTTATGTACAGCTCGTGGCTTATTCAAGGTGATTCCCCGCTACATCGATCAGATTCAGTGTTCGATTTTCTTCCCGAAAATTTCTTAAGTTGTGCCATTGTCCCTAACTAATAAATACATACCTAAAACGTTATGGATTGGTCTTATTATTACTCAGTTTTAACGTTAAGTGTTTTTTCTTAGGGTACGTGAAAGATTAAAGGATCGTAACTCTAATCAAACCCTAGCTGAATTGAAACAATACGTTTCTAGTACATGTCATACCATTTCAACTGAAATGTTTACACAGGCGGAGGAAAATTTTGTCATCCGACGGCACCATGTTTTGACTTGAATAGTTGTTATTTTGGAAACACTGATTTATAGTTTTCCCAGTCAAAAGTGTTATTGTTTGTGAGTTTGTAAATAATTTTGAAACGGTGGGAATAAATTTCATTGTAACCAAAGAAGAATGCAGCAAGCAGTGAATTTCTATCACTTTCGTTTTAATTTCATTTATTTTTAAAATCGTCGTTCATTTTGGAGATATTTGATAAATAGGCTTTTAAATAATTGAATTTGTCTACTCGTTCGATGCTCAATTCATACATGTGTCAATGACAGATTCAAAACTATTCCAAAATAGCAATTGTTTATACCCCCATAGAATTTTGTCATGTTTGATTTTGGAACTATTTCTAATTTGGTGTATCATTGTTTCTAATACTTACTTATTTCAAAAATCACTAACATTTGATTCTTCCGTTCCCCAAAACTCATTGCTTATTTTGTACAGTGACATAATAATTTTTCTAGGTGTGCTGTGCTTTTCCTTCAGTTTACACGAATTATCCTTCAGGCATGGTTTATAATAAGAAAATCTAGAGAATCAATGTTTCAAATATACCCAACTCTTTTTTTTAAGCGATATATGTGTTCCTTAGAAAATCGTACAAAAAAAATGTGTACAAAACACATGCGACGTATGGTAGACTTTGGGAACATGTTCCACATCTTTTAAAAATCACAAAAATAAAAATCTCTAAATATTTTCCCCAAAACCATGCAAAAAAGCAATAATAAAATCCATGTTATATATTTATAAAACAAAAGAAATTTATTTTTAATTTTAAAAAAATGTTAAAATTAGTATACATTGAAAATTCACTCTACACAAGTGCATAAAACACTCAAGAATTCAAACTGAAATTAGGAATAAAACTACTAACTAACAACTATTCATCTATGCTTGAATCCTCAGGGGGCTCATCTTCTTTAGATGAGTACAGGTGTCACAAACAGGAGGTGCTCTAGTGATTATCACCCAACAGTTTTTACGAACCCGGGGTACCCTAGTGATCTTTCTCATTTTCGACCGTCCTTCTTGTCTTTCAGTTGATCCTTTTCTTTCTTTTACCGTCTAGGTCACAGATGAATCTTTTTTCAATAAACCGGAAAACATTTCTAGATTTCTTTAGTTTTTATTGGATTACATTTCATTATTATTAACACAGTTTAGTTATTCTTTGTAATGCGGTAACTTAATTTCCTTATTTTATCAAGATTTTCCCTATTTTTGATGTTTATATTATTTGTACTTGTTTTTCACTAACACCGTTGATTTTCCAACCCGCATGTTTGCCGTGTGCGTCGCTCCCGTAAGGGGGAAAATAGTGTCCTGGGTATACGTTTTGTATTCCCTATGGCCCACGCTTCGCTGTAGATGGGAGGCAGGAGTGAGCCCTCTTGTGAATCGGCTGATAACAAGTTCTTCTAGACATTTCTTCAGACATTTCGAAGACCCCTATCTGTACTAGTGCTACAGTTAAAGGGGTATCGGGTGTACCCGCTGGATCCTTCCACTGATGCTGTAGTGTATCCTGGGTGTACTCTAGGTAAGCGCCATGTCTGGGTTTCGCCAGATGACTTGCACACTGCCTCCCTTGTTGAACTCCGTGGTGGGTGGAGAGAATTCCAGGAGGAAGTTTTCTACGCACCTATGGATTCAAATCAGCTGTGCCCGGGTAAAGGTCTTGTTTTATCCTACATCAACATAGATACCATTGTCACTAACTCACGTTTTTTAACAGTGTCGATAACAAACCAAGAAATGTCTCGGAAGTCTCTATTTGCTATTCAAAAAGCTTTTAAAGGCATAGTTGGAGATCTAAATCTTCTAAAAAGTGGCGATCCGGAGACCTACTAATAGAAACTGTATCTGCCTTACAAACGAAATCTTTGTAATCTTTGTTCGCCAAAACATTTTAGACTTCCATTAATAGAAACTCCTCATAAATCATTGAATTCCTGTCGAGGTCTCATATCCGAACCAGATCTACTGTGTTCTTCAGAAGCCAAAATTCTTGAATTACAGTAAAAAAAAAGAATCGGACTTTTCTCCTACTGTAAGCATATAATTTTACCCTTTAATAGTCTTAAATTACCATACACCATTAAAGCTGGATACCTTAATTGTAAAATACGTCCATATATTCTAAATCCTCTGTGCTGTTTCAAGTGTCAGAGGTTTGAACATTCTCTAACTTCCTGCCGTGTTCAAATGACTTGCTCTAGATGTGCGCCCGATGAACATTCTTTCACTGATTGTACTCTAGAGCCTAAATGTGTTAAATGTTCCCAGTCCCATCTATCAGATTTGAAATTATGTCAAAATGGAAAATAGAAACACAGATACATCTTTGGTAATCCACATCTTTAGTAATACCAACCATATGAAATGAATCTCAGTTACCTACACTCGTTTCTACTACTACTACTACTTTCCCTGGCATAGCCTAAATACCTCTGCTTCATCAATTGAAACAGACCTATTTTCTACAACTTGATAAATTTTCCGCACTATCAACTGAAATTCAGCCATTTGTTCCTTTACCAGAGACTGCCGCTGCTACATCCAATAGTGAACCTTCTAATACATCCAAAATTCCAAAGAGATTAAATCAAAATTCAAAAAATAGAAGAAAGCTTACAAAAACACAAACCAGAAATCGAAATAAAGATGACACCACATAAGCCCAAGAAAAGTTTTGTTCACTACACATCAGAAGATGAGGATATGTTTCTGTATGATGTTAACGAGGAAGTAATGGAGATGCTCTTATTAGGTCCCGTTTCTCGCATTTCACGACTCCAACAAGAAACCGAAGAAATTAAATTTTGCCTAATGTTTTAAATTTATGAAATGTCTCATTCTATGAAAGAGGATTGGAATTATATATGATTTTTGATATAATGTTTTAAATTTCTCTTTATTCGTTCAATTTTTAGCTTTGACATTATTTAACTCGCATACATAAAATAAACGCCACTTCAATATGAATTTTTCTTTTTAATTATTAACATTTTAAGTCTGCGTTTAAAATTTTTTAAATTTTAAGGTTTTTGAAACAATTGTTTGCCAGAATTGACTCTTGCGCCATAAAACTCCACAATCATTCACTGCTCACTCATCCCTGCTTGATAACAAGCGCTTACGTTTATCGCGAAATGGATTGAAAATGCTATTAGTAGATAGCATCGATAGATCAGTGTCAGATATGTCTTGCGCGACTGTCGATTTTGATTTAAATGAAGAATTTCATTCGTTGTTAAGTGCCTCAGTTGATATTTTATTTAATTTCTCAAGTCGCTTAAAATTTTAATGCACGCTCTATGTCAGGATCATAAGTATAAGAAAATGTTGTTCCATACCTGTAGCAAACTTCAAGCCTTCACGAATTGAATGAGTTGTCAATAGCTGAACTTAATCTTTGACTTTGCCATTATCGACTTCTTTAAAATTAAAAATTGTAATAAACTTGATCCACATCTCTATACTGCCGTCTTGCGTCCCATAATTACTTACGCCTCACCTGTGTAGGGCTATGCAGCAGACGCAAGTATTAAAATTCTCAAAGTTGCTCAAAACTCTGATTCGTAACATAATTAAAGCTAGTCGCTGTACTAAAAATTCTGAGATTTACAGAGCTATTAAAGTTCTTCCTCTTAAAAACTACATCCAAAATCTGGCTATTTCCTTTTTCGAAAATCTTTCTAATATTGACAACGTTAATGTTCAAAATTTAAATAACTATTATCCAGAGCCATATACTAAAAGAACTAGGAGAATTCTCCTGGAATGTTATAATCCCCCATAGCAATTAATTAAATCACTCAACTTGTGGCGAGTGAATCTAGTAAATTTTTTATTTTTCTTAACATATCCATTTAATTTATTTTATACTTTTAAAACTTTTCATTGCTGATTCCACTTTGGAATTCCACAAAGGCTAGCTTTCTAGACCCCACCTCTTTGCTATGTTCCAATGTATCACGTCAGCCAATAGAGTGCCTACTCACTGAGTGACCTCAACCAATGGCAACAAAGACTCTCATACAATATCAGGAATTTTTCCACCAATTTCGGATGCCTCCGAAACAGCTCCCATGACCCCGCCTCCTTGTGATATCCTCCCAACCAATCAGAAGAATTTCTCTCATTAAAGCATTTCAACATCAGACCACATTCAACACCTTAAATATGGGATGGAGGAACGATTCGTGTTCCGTTTCCCGGGACGTCCAGTGTCCAGTTAAACTTGATCAAATCTTCCTCATCCACAAATACAGCACGAATCCCCACATTTTTTGGGATTCTGTTTGAACAAAAAATTCGTGTAAAAGAAAACTTTGAATTACCGTGTACCGTGTTATTTCAAAATCTTTAAAAAAAAGTTAAAAAAAAAGAGTTTGGGGGTTTTTTATTTCTATCCCCTATAAACCACTAAAATTATCAGTTTACCAAACACTTACAATTTGGATTGTATATGTAAAAGAATTTATCCTTATTTAGTAAATATATTTTTTAAATAAACAGGCACAAATCTTTCTTTATCTGTCTTTGAAAGAAACCGGTGAGAATCAGTATATTCTTCATTCACAGTCATTGACAATAATTTTTTTTTTCTTTTTTGCTAAAACATAGAAGTAATGTAATTACATTCATGCAGTTAATTTTACAGAAATGCACAAATCAGTGATATATTTCAACGTTATTTCAATTAATGCATTTAATTTTATTGAAATTTTTTTAAATGTTAAAAAAAAAAGTTTTTTTATGCTAACCTTATCATTAATTTTTTTCGCATATTTTATAAAGTATTCATGACTAGTTTCATAAACTGACTAGTTTCATAAACATTCATGACTATTTTCATGGGCATTAAGTTTTCTAATATGTTCAATTCCATTATAAAATTTATGGAGTTCCATATTGCTTGTTTTAAAATTACGTTTTATTATGTCAAAATTTTCAAATTATTTATGTAATTAAATAGATAAATCTAATCAAGATGTTAAAAATCATCAAAATGTAAAATATAAGCATAATAATTTACGCATTTTTTCATTACTCAAAATTTTAAAGCATTTAATTAAAAGATGGAATACAAATTAAAACTATTCAGTGAATGTTGTTTTGATATGTTTAATATTCTACAGAACAATATATGTATATATATATATATATATAACATAGATAGATACAGAGAGAGATATGACCACATAATTTTTAAATATGGCTTTCTATTAAGACCTAAATATGTAAATGCGCAATAAATACTATTGATACTTATGCATCACAGTTTTCCTTTTAAGTGAAACTACTCATTCATATATTTAGAATCTGATTAGGCTCAAATATCTAAAAGTATTTCTATATAGTAAAGGAATTTACTGAACTGTTTTTATATTCTACTTCCATTTAATATGTTTTCAGCCTCCATCAGCCTTCGGCAGAAGACACAAATTCAGCACCATTTTTCTTGACCTTTCTAAATTTAAGACTACTCAAAAAGTAATTAAAAAATGAAAATATTCGGCAAGATTTTCTATTCCCAACGTAGTTGAATCTAAGTAAAAAAAATGTCATTCGAAAATAGGAAAATCATTTTGCTGATGCTTTTAAAAATTTGTGAGCTCAATTTATAAAATATTAAAAATAAGCAACCTATTTTATGATACAAAATGCTTGAAAATTTAATGAAAAAAGGCGATTTCCTAAAAATATTTCTTGCTGATATTACAAACTATTACTTTTATAAAAAAAACACTATGCTTAATTAAAAGAAAAGTATCAGGCAAAGTTATATTTATTCGCTTTATTCTGATAAGATTGAAAAAAACACCCTTTTGTGCTTTATGATTACGAAAGGAAAATTAATTTCAAAACTCCGGATGCAATTTTTCTTTTGCTATTATGATCATCTTCAATCTAATTGCAGATTTGACAAAACTATACGTTTTTTCTTTTATCATTTTCGTATAATTAATTGTTCTTATATTACTTTTATTAAGTCATTAAATATTTAATTGTAAATACTGTAGATGAGAACGCATTCCCATCATTCACTCTCTCACCGTCTGGAAGATATGTGAGGCTCTCGACCTGAAGGCTAAGTTTATCCCGCTGCCAGGAACAACAGTTTTGCCTCGAACTCCACACAGATGTTTAGATCAAATGACTATTGCCCCGCCGTAGGATCATTCTCTGTGTGGAAGATTTGTCAGGCGTTTGATTTTCCAGCCACTTACAACCCACACCTCATCAGAGTTTTTCGAAATCCGCACAAACCGATACCAGTGGTACAATCAACTTCTGTTTTCGAATTGTGCACAAGGCGTTGAACTTAACAGTTAAGCTGGCTCCTCAGTAAAATCTCCGTTTTTTTTTAAACCACACAGATCAATATTCTACAATATTCATCTATACGATGACTTTAATTCCTTGCACCTTTAAAACATCAATATCCATCATCACTTCTGGATTTCTTAGACATTTATCTACTAGAAAGTATTCAATATCTGTCACACTATTTCAGCTGCCTCTGGAAAATTTCAATGATTTTCACGTACTGTTCGGAACAGGTGAATTATTGGAATTGCATCAAGGAAAAACTTTCTTTTCTATCAAGATATCTGCATGCTATCACTTACGAATTTTGAAAGCTGCTTAGTAATATTATCAGCTAGAAATTTTTTTATAAGATATAATGTTACTAAAAAAAGAATAACAAATGTTTTGGACCTTTGGTAGGATAAACTAGTACATTTTCAAGAAGATTTATGACGAATTTCGGACACAGCTTTTTCTAAAATATCTGTATACCAGTGTTTCTCAAAGTGTGGGGAGCGCCCCCTGGGGGGCGATAACCCTACAAGGGGGCGTGAGCATATCGAAAATAAAAGATTAAAAGAAAATTTACTGTAATGAAGTAAGAATATACTTTCTGACATAATAAAAAATACACATTTACACTAATAGAATTTATTAGTATTACTTCATC
The DNA here is from genome assembly GCA_019973955.1 of Trichonephila inaurata madagascariensis. Lineage (NCBI taxonomy): Eukaryota > Metazoa > Arthropoda > Arachnida > Araneae > Nephilidae > Trichonephila > Trichonephila inaurata. The sequence continues at coordinate 30,022 of BMAV01013321.1, forward strand.
AAACATAAAAGCTTTCATTTCGATACATTCATTAGCTTATAAATAAATAAAAAACATCACATTTTGTTTGATTTGTTATAATCCCACGATGAAGATTTTCTTACTGAGTTTTCTCTTTTTAAATCTAAAATACTATTTCAGAGAAAAGACAAAACCCAGACCCAGAGAAACATTCTAGGAAGATAAAAAATTCATCTGTTTGACCTTCAAACTTACTGGTATGGTTAGTTCGTTCCTTTTTTATGTCTTTATTTTTCATTTAGGAAAGTTGTAAATAATGCGCCTATACGAAAGAGTTATATGACATTTCGAAAAGCACAAAAAGCACTTTGAAGGAGTATTTGGCCAATATTTATTTTTATGAATATTCTGAAACATATAAAGCATGATGAAAAACGTTTTATATAATTCCTTTTTAGAACTTAACATTCATAGTTTTACTTTGATTAAACATTTAACCCTGGAAGCGTTCGCGCGGGGTACAAACAACATAAATTTGAACAAAATATGACAGTTTTGCTTGCAGATATCATTCCTGTAACGTTCGTGAAAAGTTTCTGTGATTTGTGTCCTTTATTAAGGTGGCGTATCTTAGAAACATTTTAATTCGGTTCTATTGGAATTTTTCTCAAATTATTAATGAAGAAAGGTAGAAAGTAGGTAAGTATACTTTCTCTTCGTTAAATTATTCACTGGAATTGTTATTTTTATTGTGTACAATAAAAATAATTGTAAAAAAATCTTCGAGGTGACTCCGTCACCCCGCGCGACTATTACCATTGGTATCGAATGCACGTCTGCTCCCGGATTAAAACATTTTGAAGTCTTCTCGTTTTAAATATTAAAAATAACACAATTATTCTTTATCGGAATTTTACATTCTTTTTCATTATTTAACAATAATAATAAATGCTAATTTGTGAGGATTACAATCACACACACACACACACACACACACACACACACACACACACACACACACACACACACACACACACACACACACACACACACACACACACACACACACACACACACACACACACACACACACACACACACACACACACACACACACACACACACACACACACACACACACACACACACACACACACACACACACACACACACACACACACACACACACACACACACACACACACACACACACACACACACACACACACACACACACACACACACACACACACACACACACACAGTTCGTACATCTATAAATCAAGCATTCATTACACACACATACATTTTTGATCATTGCACGGACACACACACACATCAGCAAGCCGACTAATATTCCGGCCATCTCACACAAGATTCGTTCGACCCAGCCATGTCTGATTTTATGATGCAGAAAATCAGTTAAAAGCATTCTAATTATTCATTATCCATTAGGCCGTTCTTGGTTTACTCTCCTTACAATTTGCAGCAGAGTCGACCCTCGAGGATGATATTATCGCGGCAATTGGTATCCTATTATACGGTGCCGCACTAAAAGTGATCCAGCCCTGGGGAATAAGCTTTCAGATCTGCGAAATGAAAAATCGTCATTTGCAATTACACGTTTTGAGCAGATGTCGGATAGTTTGCCCAGACTCACGCAGACGTTCGCGAGAATGCTAATTGTGACGGATATGATAAAAGAGAAACATAGACTAGACTATTTTTCTAATGACATTTAAACTTTTAGAAAGGGATGATGGAAGAAATGTATCTTTAAATAAATATCATTTTGCAATACGTTCAAATTTAAAAATTATAGATACGAAAAATAACATGATAATTATCGTATTACTTAAAAAAAAGTAATTTGTTTAAAAATATATTACTTTTTATTTGCTTAAAATATATTTTACTTAAAAGTAACAAATACAAAATTTAATATTTTCTTGTGAATTTGTACGGTTTATAATTAAGATCGTATGGTAGATTTAGCGACAAAGCGCATTATCATTGTATAAGAGGGGGGCGATAAAAGTTATGATTGAAAATTGGGTCGCCAGTAGTGAAAGTTTGAGAAGCACTGCTGTATACTATTCTAATCTTACTTGAATTGTTACTGATGTTTTTATTCATTGTAAATAAAATTCTTTGTATATGGTCAATTGATTTGTTTTAGTGTCTTCTCTGCGGGCTTTTTCTTTTTTGAATAAGATTTTAAAAACATAATTACATTAGCTATCAAAAATTTATATTAATGAACCTAATAAATTATTGTCTGATTTCATATTTTCTTGCTATTTTTTATAACAACCTTTAAAGCACTGTTTTTGGCCAAAGCTTCGAGAGAGAAGGGTAAAATGAAAAATCAAATTATTATCAAATAAGATTTTCTTCAAAAACTTTTTTTTAATATTTATTCAAGATAATTCAGCATTTACATATTAGAGCGCATTTAGAAAATATTAAAATGATCGGTGAAAAGCCATTGATGATTCTATTATAATAGTGATTACATGCGAAGTCTATGCTATGGTTTATTTGTATTGAAAAGATAACAGAATGAGGAAATTAATGGAATGAAATAATAACAATTTATAAACAACTACCTTAAAATCCGGCGTATAACGCGCACTTTTGACACGAAAGCAAGATCTAAATTTACGGGTGAGCGTTTACACCGGGTATGAAAAATGATGTTTTCAAAAATAAACAAAAGAGATGATTACATAAGAAAAATTAGTTTTCTGTATAGATCAAATACTGTTTATTTGAAAGAAATGACATACCTAGTAAAATTAAAGGATTCTGATTCTAACTATATTTTTTCTAAAACTAACTAGTGTATTTAGTATTTAGTATTTTAACTAGTAGTATTTATTCTAACTAACTAATGCACTATTTTTTCAAAATCATGGAATAATGCCTAGAATATATTGCTTAAAGACATACCAGCTTTGTACACGCACACTTCTTGTTATTTCTTAAAAAAGGGTCACCGGTTATATGGCGAATATATCTAAAAATTAAAAAAAAATGCTGCTTGAAAGTATGAGTGTGCGTTATACGCCGGATTTAACGGTAATCCTTTGTTTTCGACTTTTCAATATGCTCGTGCCCCCGCGTAGAGTTATCCGCCCCACCAAAGGGGGTGCGCCCCACAGTTTGAGAAACGCTGCAATATACTGAATGCAATAATGATGTTATTTGACGTTAAAGCTATAATATAACCTTTAACCCAAATTATCAAGATAAGTATCAAATTTTTTTATGTGTTACATATAAGTAATAAATATTTTAAGTAATTTATATATATATATATATATATATATATATACTTTAAGTATTACATTACTTTTCTTGTCTACATTTGTAAGCGCATTATATCCGTCTAAATGCTTTATTTTTTTTATAATGTTCGAATGCATTTTAATTTGCTTCCTTTCAGTAAATTAATCATTTTTTAAAAATCTTTTGATAAGCTCGCGCTCCCACCTAGGATTATCACTCCCTCCTTGGGGGTAGGGTCACCCCACATTTAGAGAATCGCTGCCTTATAGTTTTAAACGTGAAAGAATTATAGATCTAAAATGTTTCATAGGAGGAACTGCAACATATAAAAGTAATTTATTCTCTTTTTTGAAGCAGAAATCATGGGTTAATATTATTGCAATTCAGAATTGAAATATATCTGTCATTCATATCTACAAAGAAATATTAACACACTTTTCAAAGAAAAGATGAAAATTTGAGAATCTTAGACAGCTTTTCAAAATAAAATTTTTTTGACATATCCCACAAACTCAAGTATCCATCATCGCATTCATTTATCAAATTTATCGAAGATTCAAAACGAAGTAAAAAAAAATTGAATAGTATATCTTCAAACTTTCTATTAGGATTTAAGATTCTGATACGGGTTTTTTTCCCAATATAAATGCGATATTGTGTTTGAAAAAGGCATCGGTAAAGAAAATCCAAACATGTGAAAAATAAAATTTTTAAGTATGCACAAGAATTATTCAATATACATGTGTGTGCTTGAAAATGTGAGAGTATGGGTGTGTGGGGGTGAAAATTAAGTTAACAACAGTTGAATTTGATTCATGATAACACCCCTCCACATCGGTCCTTATTGGGGAAATTTAATGTTAGTCTTAATGTTACCAAAGTGTGTGTGTGGGGGGTGGAGATTGTGTGCTGAAGGAAACTTTTTTAAACTAAAGAGTTTAGAACAGTGCTTCTCAAACTTTCAATATATACGAGACCCACTGTTCAATCCTCTTTTTCATCGCGCCCCCCTCCATACAATAACAATGTACTGAATTCAATAATACTATACTTTGACACTAAAGGTACAATACGACTTTAACCTCTTATGTGCCACCGACGTATAAAAACGTCTCACTCAGCCAAAGCATTAATTTTCTGGACGTATATATACATCTTTCAAAAGTACGATCTTTTCTGTGCAGTACTTATCCATAAAATTATTCCGACGGTTTTGGAATGCTATAAAAGAACCTTGATAATGTTTATGAAGGATTTATTTATTTCAGAGGATTTGTTTATTCTTTTCTTTTCTCCCCCTCAAAAAAAACGCTCTTTTGCGTGGTAAACGGTAGCATTGGGGAGCGAATCGTGTAACTTTTAATCGGCAGTTTAGGAATTAGTTATAAACTGTACAAATTATTAAGATAGGTGTTAATACAAGCCCATGATGGCACTGATAATTATCAAATTTGTTCTTAGTATTTTTAATTTAATCATAAAATACACATTGTACAGTACTGAAACGTTTATAAGTGAATATCAGTGTAAATGTGTGTTCTATATTTTATTATATCAGAAAGTATTTTGTTTGTTTACTTTCAGTAAATTAATAATTTTTTAAATAACCTTTTGTTTTCGACTTTTCAATATGCTCGCGCCCCCCCCAAGGGGCGCTCCCCACAGTTGAGAAACGCTGGTTTAGAGGCTATTTTGAATGGCATGTAGCTTAAATTGTTTTAAATGAAATATAAACAAACTTTTATTCAGAAATTTCCATTTTACCTCATAGAAATCAAAAATTGTTAAATGTAATTAGATTCAATATTAAATCCAATCCATTGTATAAAGATATTATTTTATCAATGTTTTCCATGGCATTTTTATAACTTTGATAATTTTTTTTTAATTTTTAAAGTTACATCGAAATATTTCTTGTTGTTATTATTTATGTCGCCTATCTGACGAAGTCAGATCGAGACTCATGAAATTCATTGTGGCAAGTTACTAGATGTACGCCTGTCGCTAGCCGTAGCTTTGAGCACCATACGGGCTACAATACGTTTTAGCTTCTTTCCATCCCAACTTTGAGGATGAACACCCTAAGGGTGGGGGGTCAAGGTCTTCCCACATCTCTTCCCCTTTCCACCAATCTCACGAGACTTGCGGCGCGACGGCACTATACATTTATAAGCGTCTATACGTTCTCTGGTATTCGAATCAGGCCCTACGGCCCAGCAGTCAGCGTCGCTAACCACTAAACCAGACAGGTGATAACAAAATCATTCTTAGAACCATTTAATATGTATCAATTAGTAACAATATTAATATAAATTTTCATGCTTAAGTTTATAAAATATTACTTTAATCAAATAAGTTTTAACTAAAGGTAATCTCAATTAGCAATTTAAATGTTACGTGAAACTATATTGCTCAAATAAAATATTGCTCTTTTTACATATATTCATATGTTAGCAAAACATGTCACTTTGTAGTTTCTCTCTCTCAATTAACATGTTCCCTATCCCTAACATTGAATGACATTAAATGAACTTGATTGGCATTAATACCCATAATTATTCAAAGATAACAAATGATTGATGCTATAAATCATTCAAAAGCTTCAGAGTTCCTCTCCAAGGCACATAATTACTATAATCATTCACTAATTTCTCCTGTATTGATTTCTCCGAGAATCAGTATGACCTTTGCTTTAAGAAATATCGATTCAAATAGCTAATCATCAAGAAATAAAAAAAGAAGGGGAGAAAAAAAACACACACAATCATTACTTTTATTTTTATGAATTACCTTAAACAAATCTAATCTTGATAAAAAATGTGTCTGTCATTGTTTTTCCATATTTATATTATTAACTCTACATGAAATGGTGTTTTCGCTGTGAATAATATCTTGCTAATACATTAGTTATACAACACTAATTTCAGTATGTGTGTTAAAAATACAGTCTTAAGTATATCTTATGTAATATTTTTAATATCATTTTCTGTATTTAATTCTTAAATGCATGAATTTTTTTTAATAAATAAAGTTTGGAATCAACCACAAAATTTTTGAAGTTAATGGGAAAAATACAGAGAAAAAAAACATAGTTTCTTTTTTTAATTAAGAAAAAAACCTCCTTTTTTTGTATAAATTTTAGAGAATGCCAAAAAATATGTATATTACTTGTTACTTTTACCTTGTTTCTATCTGAAAACAATTTTTCCTGTGTATATTTTTATTACATTTTATATAAATAATCGTACCCACCAAAATGAAATTGTACTCGGAAAGTACGCCAACAACAAAAATTGTCACATGTAAAGAAAAAGTTCTAGTTGTACTCGAAAAAAAGTTAAATAGTTTTTGGTAAAATTAATAAAAAAACACTATCCAAACGTTTCTACTTAAAGAAATAGGGATTTTTTAAACATCCGATGCACGTCTACTTCTATAAATATTTAAGGGTTAATTTATAATAAGCAAAACCACTGAGCATTAATATAATATCCCGCTGAAAATAAATATTTTTGGTTGTACTTAATTACGCTTTAAAAGCTCATTTTATGTACTCTTAATGAAAACCTATAAAACTTTCAAAACTCGCTTTCAAAAAGAGCATGCATTTATGGTATCAAAAATGGATAATTTTCATGATATTTAGTGTCACTTATATTAGAATACATGTATAAAATTGTCTTAAGGACATTTTGGCAAAAAAAATATATTTAAATACAATATTTCGGCAAAAAATTAACAGAATATCCTTTTTTCAAAATGTTCTCCTTTTGTGAAAAATGCTTCTATTATAATAATATTTTGCCTGTATATAGCTCAGACCTCTGTACAGAGGCTCAACAATAATTTTTGAAAAATTCACATTATTTTCAGAGTTACAACCCATTGAAATAATTATCGGCGTTTTTTTCTTAAAATTTCTCCCCTTTGTTGTCATAAAACATGGATAAACCTACTTCCAAGTTATATATTTAGAGACGCATATAATAATAGACGCATTTGTCACAAAAGGAGAATATTTTGAAAATTCTTCATTCTATGTTCTTTTTTTGTCAAAATATTGTCCAAAAAATTTTTAAATTGTATTCTTTTTAAATCAATTTTTATATCCTTTTTCAAACCTAAGTGACCCCAAATATCATGAATATTTTTTTTTATCCCTTTTAAAAAATCACTTTTCCCGGAACGTAGCCCGGACCCCTTAAAAAAAATAAAAGATTTCTATTGTGAAAAAGCTCTAAATTTCATTGAAAAAACCAATATTTTATGAAGGGAAAACTAACGAAAACATCATCAATCCCCTTTTGAAAAAAAATAAAATGGATTATATATATATATATATAATATATAAAATAAAAAAATTTTATAAAAAATATATTATTTTAATAAAAAAAAAATATATATATAAAAACCCCCTTTTGTTTTTTAAACATTTTTGCTGAAGTAAAGCAGCAGCTTCTTTAAAAAAATGCAATAGTTTTTTTAACTATTACAAAGAAATTTAAAAGGGTTGTGACACACAAAAACACACACGAAAACGATTAATTTTGGGAGCTTGAAAAAAAAAGGAATTGGCAACAACTGTTTTGGGGCGTCATTTCCCATCCCCTCCTCTATTAATGTGGGTAAATTTCGCCTTAATCAATGCTAGTGGGGGTACTGCGTCATTGAGTGAACCCCTTTTGTAACTGGATTCTGCAGGAAAAGCCAATCAACATCAAAATTTTTTTTGAAACCGAAATTAGCCAAGAAAACATTTCAAATACTAACCGAGGCTTATGAAGTTTAAAATTTTTTCTCGTGCACATGTGCTTGGGGTAGTATAAAGGGGCTTATGGGGGAAAGGGGTTTTGGGGGAAGATGATGGCCCCTTGGGCCCCAAGGGGCAGCAGGCCCCAAAAATTTTTAAAAATTTATGATATGAGTGTATTCCCACCCCACTTGAGTGGTCAGGACCTTTTAAACAACACCAACCCCCCCTTGAATTTCTAAAAAGATATCGTGAAAAATTTAGGAAAAAAAAAAAGCTGGAATCGGGGAATGAGGGATGATTGTTGCAAAGAAAACCTTTCATTTGCTCACTGGCCCCCCCTATCATGCAGTTTCTGACCAAACAAAAAACATTTCCGTGATGGGGTTTTTCCCTTTTGCACCTGATTTGGCTCCAGCCGACTTTTTTTTTATTTTGTACTGTTAAATCGTACTGAAAGGGAACCCATTTTACCTCAGTTGAAGAGGTTCAAGCAAAACGGAATCTCTTAGAGGGACTTCCAAAAACCTCGTTACAAAACTATTACCAGCAATGGCAGCACCGAATGCAGAAGTGTGTGAATGCTGAAGGGAACTACTTTGAAAGTCATGGAGAACTAATTCTGTAAATACTATGATTTATTGGATCAGTCTCTTTATTTTTGTGTCAGACCTCGTATATACCGTAAAATCTGATATATAACACTACACCGCCGTATAACGGGACAGTAAGCAATTTTTTAGCTATACTTTCTGCAATTTCATATTTTTTTGGTGTATTCATCGTATAATACGTAGCCTATTTTTTAAAAAGAGACTTGAAACGTACTTATGCAATGCTCTTACGTTTTAAAGTTATTTATTCGATGTATTATTCCAAGCTTTAGGGGAAAAAAGCATATTTCTGGAACTGTAACCCTTTCAGTTCATACGGAATGCCATTTCTTCTGATAAACAATAGAGGTATAATTTTTCTCTTTCTGTGATTATCTTTTTTTAATTTTTAAAACCCTCATTTTTTTTCTCGGCGTATAATGCGTATCCCTAAATTTCAACCTTATTTTTTGTGTTTAAATTGATGGTTATACGCGGGATTTTGCGGTATGTAAAACATGGTCTCTTCTGATGTTGCAAATCAGGAGAAATTATTTAATTGACCGTTATAAAATTTCCTGGAGATATTGATCTATAAAAAAACCATTTTAAATAAATAATACTTAAATGCTTGCATATAGTGTGTATCTCAAACGAAAGCGGTATTCTGTCATAAAACAATAAGTATCAATTCAGTTCTGACTGTTTATAGCATCTCTTTTCCTTAGTAATTTTCTACGACTTCTATACACATTTTTTTAGAGTTTTTCCAAACTTTCATAATTTTTAAGTCCCATATAGAATTATATTTTCTGGCTCTTAAGACATTAATTTAAGATCTGTTTCAACCAAGAAAATTTGGGGGATATCTATTAGAGAATGGAATCTTTTTGGATAAAGACTAATTTCATCTGTAGCATTTTGAAAGTATATCAGAAATCGAATTTAATGTCTGTTCTCTGCTGAATCACATTCAACAGTTTGGGAAATCAATGAAATTAACATTCTCCCTAATTAAAAACGCATATATATAAATGAAATGAGTCCTTATGTATTGCAACAGTGTAATATGAATCTTAAAAATGTTTTATAAGTTTTGCAAACGTTGTATACAGTATAAGTATTTAAAGGCAAGTATCCCAAATGCTCTTTGATCTCATTATATAAACATATGTATACGAGTTGCACCCGTATGCACTTTGTACATACGGGGTGAACCAAACATTCATTTAAACTTTAAAAATTCACAAAAAAGAAAGAAATTATGATAAAGAAGTACAGTTTACAGAAATGGGCTCCCAAAGAATTCGGATTTTTGTAACAGCCAAAATAATTTTAGTCATGTCCGCTTTCAGTCAAAGAGGTGAGTTGTCTCTAATAAGCTTCATGTAGAATGGAACCCCTCCATACTATACCAATCAGGTAGAATGATTCTTATTGGCTACCTTGGGTAAGGACATAGGTTTTGGTCAAGGTTGCAAGCTCGGAAGACCACCATGTTCAGCTGACCTCCCTCCGAAAGTCAACTTCTGGTTGTAGGGATGTTTGAAATCCCTTGCGTTTCATTTATCCCCGTCAACATTGGCCATGTTCAAGGATACTATCAGTCGTGAGGGTTATGCAATTCATTTCGATATGTTTCATTCTGCTGTAACAGGCGTGGTAAGTCGTCTTAGATGGGTCGCACAATGTTCTGAAGGTCATGTGGAGCAACTTTTGTGCCATAATAAAAGAGTGGGGCGTACTATTTTCCGATACATCGTGTTTCGGATCATCAGAGCGCTCTCTATCGGGGATATTTTTAACTAAATTGTTATTGTTACTAAAAAAAATTAAGCTTTCTTGTGAACCCTTTCTTGCAAACCGCACTTCTTTATCATCATTTTTTTCTTTTTTTTTTATATTCAGCTCACCTGGTATATATGCAATCAATAATCATATGCCAAATTGCCTTAAATCTAATAAAATAAAACAATAAATACAACAAAGTAAGGGTTAAAAAAATAAGATAAATAATAATTTAAATCTGCATGCTTAATAAATTAATATTATTTGAGCTTCATATTTATTTGTGATATAAACTGTAACATTCGGAGAGAATCAGCACCGGTCCTTACATTATAAAGATGTTAAAATGGGAACTTGGCAAACTATTGCAGATACAGCCAAATTGACCACATTTTTAGCGACGATTTTTGTAGCTAAAAATTATACATATTTGATCCAACCATCCAGCCCATCATTTAATTGATGGTATTCAGCCCCAATAAAATATTTTTCTCAGTTAAAATACCTTGGTATTCTTCAAATACTTCTGTTTTCTTTAATTTTGTATGTATTTTATGCACATTTCACAAAACTTTGTTATATAATATATTTCTTTTATCCATGTTTTCATTTTTTTATTTTTTGAATCCATATAAAATAGTTCTGAAAAGTGATTTGCACCTTCTTAGAATGATTTTAAGTCAATTTTGATACTGAATATGATTAAATATTCTGGTACTTGATAACTAAACAAAGTTTTGCATAACAGTTATTTGTAGAACACGCATATTAAAAATCCAAACCTTTTTCGAACTAAATTCTAGAACCTATAACCATAAAAATACATGCCATTTGAATAAGAGATGACAAGATAAAATCTATGAATATTAAATACCTTCATTACTTCCCCTTAATCTGCTGAGAATAAGAACATTCACTTTTCCCCTTCTTAGTATTACTTCTTTCAAGCACCTATAGTTTTCTCTAAATCTCATTAGGTAAACGAAGGATTAAGTAGTTTTAAAGTAATTGTTCTAACAATTTTCCCTTTAACCCAAAGTAGATTAAAAATAAATTCTTTTATGATCTTATGACATGGAAGACATGAAAATGAAGAAAAAAATATCTTGGGTAATGGATAGTAAATGTAAACTAGAACAACTCAGGTTATGGATAAGCATGTAGACACAGATAGTCTGACCTGTAGATATACTTTTTCCTACAGAAAATCCTTTCAATATTACTGAAATTGCTTGAATGGTACCAGATGGTATCAAAATATAATTTTAATTCTATACGCAAGCACAACACACACACACACACACACAAGCACCCAAACACCAACATAGAACAAAAGACCTCCAGGGAAAAA
>BMAV01013321.1:52007-73667 GCA_019973955.1 Trichonephila inaurata madagascariensis
CAGGCCTGGGGCCTGAATATATATATATATATATATACATATATATATATACATATATATATATATACACACACATATATATACATATATATATATGCATACATATATGTACATATATATACATATATATACACACACATATATACATATACATATATATATACATATTATATATATATATAATATATGTATTTATACACTCCAAAGAGTAAATGTAAATTTTACGAACTATTCGGAATTTCGGATTTTGATATTGATATTAAAGGATTTATGTGACTTTCCTTTTTATTGTGACTTTTAGAATAAAAGAGTTCCTTTGAAAACACTGAAAAAATTTAAATATTAAAATGAACGTCTCTAATGAAAATTTAATTAAAAAAACAAACTTTTCCTAAGCTACGTTTGTTATGATATTAACGAATGTATATATTAAACGATATCCGTACGTTCACATTTGAAATAAGTTCCAATGATAATAATAATAATAACATATTCTCAGCTAAAATATATAATATGCATAAACTCAGAATGTATACTGTTTATATATTACTACTAAATCATTCTTTTGAATTAGTAGTAATATATCCCACAATTTTTCCACACCAAACCTTCAATGGCATCAAAACTTCAAACCGCAATCTGATTAAGGCGGAAAGGATTTTACGACCATTTTCACTTGTTAACCACCACCGCATATTTTGAGCCACGTTGACACGAAAAAAGTGACGGCTTATTCACATAAAAAAATAACGTTTGAGCGTATACGCCAACTATTCAATTTTGATGATAATTTACACAGAATTTGATGTGCTTTTGAGTTTAGAAAGGCCCAAATACTCATTTATTCAAGGTGATTATTTTAAATTAAATATAGTAATCAAAATCCTTTCTGAGAAAATGTATGTGAAAAGAAAAATTGTACTGTGCATAAGTAATTTCCTTTTATTTTACAACAGCTTTGAAAACTAGAAAATGTAGCGTGTAGCGTGGTGAAATGTCAAGTTTAATTTTCTTATGTATCATGCATGTGAATAAATATTTTATACTAAGCTCAAATATTTCACCTTTATTAAAACATTTAGTAAGGAGAAAATTTTGTCTTATTAATATGTTTCATGTAAATAAACACTTTGTAATTTTTCATACAGTGAAAAGATTTTAAATAAAGATGAGTTTTTTTTAAACCCTCATATTGTCTAAAATTAACGTTTTTTTTATAACTTTTGCGTTTGTTTACTCTCATAAAAAAAAGGGAGAAATAAAGTATAAAAAAGAGGCACTGGAAAAGGCACTAATATTCTGCTAACGTTACAGATATGAATAATTCATATTTGAAAGAATTTATTCTTGAGTGGTAATTGTGCCCCCTTTTATGAAGGAAAAAAAATAGATTTAGCAAGTCGTAAATTAAATTTCATAATTTTATGAGCGTTTTAAAAAGGTCATTTTGCTTTCTGGCATTGTTGTTCATTTTGTTTCCTTTTTCTAAAAAATTCATAATGAAAAACCTCAATCTAAAACACAGTAATTTTAAAAAAAAAATTATTTTTTTTAATCTTTGTGTTAAAAAATTTATTTCATTTAAATTTCTAGAAAGCACGCCCTCTATACCAAAGTGAGGGGTCGTATTAATTCCCAGATGCACTATTATAAAATGTGTATTAAGAGTTATTAGTGAAATTATGACATAGAGATAGTCAAAAGAAAATAAGTGCATTAACTTTAAATAATTATTACCTAAATTACAAGATTATTTCTTCTTTTAAAGGAACAGAAACAAAATATATACAGAGTATAACATGATTAAAGAATCTCGTTAAAAGTATAAAAAAAATCAAATTCTGAATTAATCTACTAAACTTCTTAAAATTGGTAATATAAAGCTATAAAATCTTTTAGTAATAGTAAAAAATAAATTTACATTTATATTTGTAAGGAAAAAATTAGATTTCTTCTTCTTTTTGGTCATTGAACAAGAGTTGTAGTTTAAAGAAACGAGTTTTGAGAAAACCAAGAATATAAATTTCTAGAAAATCTAATTTCAGAACCTTTTGATCCCACAGCCCTTATTGTTTTGAAAAGGCTTGTATATTTTCACCGTTGCATTTTTTTCTTCCATTTATTTAACGTCTAGATCTTCCCTTTTCTACATCCAATTTTCTTTGCTTACTTTGCAGGCAGGTATTTGATTTTTGTCAACGTTTTGAAGTTGTCGAAGAAATGTCCTAGTTTTTTAGACTCTGAAAGCGATAAGATACAAACTATAACGATTAATATTTCAAAGTTAAAAGTTTTCTTATAACAAAATGAAAAAAGAAATGTATGGAAAAGTTACCAGTACGATCATGTACAAATAGTGGATATGAAAAGTCGTATTTCTATTTCGAAGGACGGAACAAGTCTAAAAAAACATTAAATGAGCAGGTACAAATGTTTGTCATAATTCCTGGCCTGTAGACAAAAAAAATTAATTTGCTGATATAAACTGCTATTTGTAAAAATTTCAACATTATGAAGGAATTATCAGAATTAAATGAAATTTAACGCTCAAACGACTTGTATTAGTACAAATAAATGACGAAATTTTCAAAGCAAAAGAGCAATATTAAATGTCCGAAATCAGTTTTTGGTGCAGCCACCACGTGCAGTAAGAAGTTCTGCTATACGACGTGGCATGGTGTCAAACAGATTTTGAATGTCTGCTTGTGGAAGAGAAATCCATATTGCTTGAAAGCGTGGAAGGAAGGGAACGACTTCGGGCTGTCGCTCTTCATGGACGTACTTGTCTCTATTGAGATTACTCTTATTTCGTAGCAAATTGGATCGTCCATGATGCAAAACCGCACCCCAAACCGTAACTCCGGGTGTTAGGCCAATATGCCATTCGATAAAGCACTCTGGAAGGCAGCGTTCACCGGCATAGCGTCTAACAAGACTGCGGCCATCATGGCCCCACAAATTGAAGCGTGATTCATCTGGACATAAAACTTGGGCCCAATCAGCTTGCCAGGTTCTGTGCTCATGAGCCAATTGCAGACGCAGCCGTCGATGGTTTGCCGTGAGGGGAATCCTGTATAAAGGCACCCTTGCACGCAATCCATGGTGCTGCAGACGTCAACGAATTGAGGAAGCCGACATTAGTACACCTGTAGCAGTAGACCAACGGGCTGCCAACTGCCTGGAGGAAGCTGTACGATCATTCCCAGGCCATGCGCACGCTGACGTCACCTTCCGTCGTCTACTGCAGGTTTTTCGAATTGTTCGGTGCTCGTCGGTCCACTGCCTCCAAACTCGCATAACTTTGGAACTGTTCCGATGCACACGAGCTCCTATTATGTGATAGGAAAAGCCTCCTTCTCGAAAGCCGATAATCCTCTCCCGTTCAAACTCTGTAAGCTATTGGAATTTCTTATTTCGTTTTGGAGGCATACTTAGGTCTCACTAAGCGTTTGCCACTAACAAATAATAATTAACTATTTTCAACGTCCCGCTACAGCCCTCTGTTTATACGCTTTCAGCATTTCAGAGGGCGCTGCGCATGCCATGCTTGCGCCGTGGCTTTGAAACTTTACTATCTTACGTAACATCCGATAATTGATATTCACTGCAAAGTTCATTTAATTCTGATGATTCCATCATGGTGTTGTATTTTTTATCCCTTTTGCGATGAATCCTCGATAAATAATAAGGGAAAGTAGAGATAATATAATTTATTACATTGCTCATATTGAGTTAAATAGAAAAGGGGGAAAATATTACGTTGCAAAAAATAGATTATGTTTAAATATTATCAACAAAAATATATGCTGGAAAGAAAAACTGTTGCTTCATAAAAACATTGTGTAAACTTTTTAAAACAAAAATGTAAGAGAATATCAATTGAAGTTTTATATGACATACCTTTATTTTACTTTTCATTATTTATTTGAGCAAGGATTTCTGTGATTATACTTTGGATTGCACTGCTTATTATTTTTGAAACAAGCACACTGTTTAGTATTACACATTTTTTCTTACACGAGCACTTTTTAAATCCTTGTCCAGTACTGCAATTTTGAATTGTTGCAACAGATCGAAGCGTTGTATCAATATTTGGTGCTTCTTGAATGGAAATTATAATTCTCGCTGACATACACAATTGTTTTATTCCGCCTAATCGTAAAAATTCTTCCCAAAGCCTCTAGAACCGTTTTAAAGAACTTTCGAGTGCCGTATTTCATACTTTCACGATCAAGTAATCGTTATTCTACAGAAGACCTAGTTAAATCGTAGAATTTAATCATTTTATACACTTTAACTGACTGATATAGTTATTTCAGGAAATACCTAGTCATTCTATGAATAACGGATTTCCCGCTTTAACGGTAACATATATAATATATTTAGATGCCAAACTTTTTGACCTCACGGACCAGTAAATTCATAATTTAAACTCCGCGGACCACTAATAGGATTTTTTAAGTATTAAATTATTGTTATGAATCGAATTATGTTTCAATGCATCTTAAAACATAACTTAACGTGATGAGTAAGTATGTTTAACACATTTTTCTGGGGATGAGTGAAATTTTCCCGCAGACTACTAGTGGTCCGTGGACCACCACTTTGGCGACTTCTGTTTAGATGCATGGGCATATAATAAATTTTGTTTTAATACTATGGAATATAATCGAGGTATCTAGATAACGATTATATTAGATATTATTTTGTTCTTCTGTACATAAATTACAACTAATTATATTGGTTTATCTCTTTTCAGGAGTTTGTTAATTGTATCCTTAAGCATTTTTCCTGAAAATTATAAGTATGCGCATATTCTCCATTAAGACTCATATATTTCTTTCTAATAAATAATATTGAAAAACTTAAGCACAGTTGTAAAGCAATTCTACACACTGAGTTAAATAAATACTTCAGAATCATTCAGCTAAATATGCATAATAAATATATTTGTCCACATTTTTTAGAATACATTTCCTTAACTAAAAGAAACATTGACTTATATATATGTATTTTATACATCAGTTTCTAAAGATTTATAATTAAAAGAGAATTATGAGGTAAGAGATTTGTCTAATATATCAGATTGTAGCAAACCGTAAAGTAATTATTCCCACCTAACCCACACAGGTAATTCGCCCCATAGGATTAAGACGATCAGTGAAATGGAGAATAATTATTCTTCTGCTCCTTATCGCTTAGCTACCAGGTTTCTGACAATTAGTTTTGTGGTGGCTTTATAGAGTTAATCCAGAGATATTTTCCCTACGTAAATGGTAGTAGAATATTACTTTGACATTGACAAAAAGCAATACCTATAATGTGAGCTGATTTAGTTTTTAAATATGTATTTTGAATAAATGATAAGGATAAATGTAAAGTAACAGAAAGATTAGCCGATTGATTATTCCTTATTTTTTGACATCACAAGGCTATTACTAATATCATTCAGAAATTTTTTTACCGCTGTCAACAACATCAACAATGCTTGTACCTAGTCAACAAGCTTCCCCCAGGACTTTTGAGGACTTTTAGCCTTGACAGAACAAATGTACATGCACTTCTATACAACGGAACTTAAGTGGTTTCATTAAAAGTGTTGCCCACGTTCTGATGACCATAAATACTCATCCACCATGAAAAAATGTAAACTGTGAGAAGAGTGTTATAATATAATCTTCACAGGAAGACCACTAACGTGCTGACTATCAGCAGTATATATATATATATATATATATATATATATATAACTTCTGTGAAGTGTGGTTCCTGCCACAGAATCAGTAGCCAGGGGTAACCGCCATTGTTGGAAATCACTGCTGCCTCACGCCTCAGCATTGATTCAAAGAGACTTTGGATGTGTTCTTGGGATACAGCAGACCAAGCAGCTTCCACACGTTGCCAAAGTTGATCTGGTATGGCAGCTGGGGGTGTAATCTGGGTCAGTCGTTGAGCAACCATGGACCACATGTTTTCTATAGGCGAAAGACTGTCAACATCGACATTGGACTGTTGATAACTGGAAACACATTGCCTGGTCTGACGAGTCTCATTTCCAATTGAATCGAGCTGATGAACGTGTATGGGTATGGAGACAACCTTATGAATCTTGGAACCCTATATGTCAACAGGGGACTGTTTAAGCTGGAGGAGGCTCTGTGATGGTATGGGGCGTGTGCAGTTGGGATATGGGACCCCTGATACGTCTAGATACGACTCAGAAAGTGACAGGTACGTAAGCATCCTGTCTGATCACCTGCACCTATTCATGTCCATTATGCATTCCGACAGACTTGGGGCATTTCAGCATGACAATGCGACACCCCACAAGTTCTGAATTGTTACAGATTGGCTACAGGAGCTCTCTTCTGAATTTAGACACTTACGCTGGCTTCTAAAATCCCCAGACATGAACATTATGGAATATATCTGGAATGCCTTGCAATGTGCTATTTAGAAGAGATATCCACCCCTTCTACTGATTTATGTGCAGTCCTGCAGGATTCAAGGTGTCAACTACCTCCAGCACTAATTCAGACATTAATCGAATCCAAGCCACGTCGTGTTGCGGCACTTTTGCATGCTCGTGGGGGCCCTACACGATATTAGGCAGTTGTACCAGTTTTTTTTGGTTCTTCGGTATGATTATTAATCATAAACAGTAAGAATTTTTGAAGCAAGTTATGCTACTTTTAAATAATTCCACAAATAGTTAAATTAATTATATATTATCTGTCAATCTAATAGAGGGTGATTTGATTCACTTCAATTGGATATCTGTAAAAACATTTCTTATTTTAATTATATTACATGAATTCTGATACTAGTTGGAAATAAAACGCACATTTATTCAGCGTCTGAGTATTTTGAAAATCTATATGGCACACATTTAAGGAAGCCAAGCCGTTCTTAACCTTCAGAAAATTGACATTTCAGTGTTTATCTTAAAAAAAAGTAAACTTAATGCTAATTCCAAAAATGTATAGCAAGTACAGGTTCAAAGCTTAATATAACCGGGTCAAAAATTGCAGTTTTAAAATATAAACTACAGATATTGCGGTTACAACATCTTGTATCTGGAGAAAAGTACATCTACAAACATTCCCTCCCGGGAACCAGTTCCTGTTAAGACTAAAAACATATTTACAAACATATACATAATTTTTAAAACATATATTTTGGAGACTTAACTACAAAAAAACTTTTACAAAAATGTTTGCATGATCTACCCAGAACCCAAAATAAAGCTTTTATAACTGTGTGTGGAATCGATTTCCAAAAAACCCAATTATGAACAAAATTTTTTACAGATTAGTGTAATGGACGCAGTGATATACTTTAATGAAGGTACACATGCAAGAACAAAAGTGTATTATAAGAGAAATAAAAATAAACCCTGGAATTAACACTTGTGAAGGCCTTCAAAAAATTAACAAAGTTAAAATTTGAGAAGCCGAGATGACACTTCAAAAAGCCAGAAAAGTGGCCAAAATAAATAAAAAAGGCAAATAAAAGGGAGAAGGATACTTTAGAAGTTTTCATGCAAGATGAATACAAATCGGGTATTAAATATCAAATTTTAGTAAGCTGCACCATTTTATTTATTTTTTTTTCATATTACTTAAAATGTGTTTTTCTAATTTTTAGGTACATTTGTGGACAAATCTCTTAGATTTTAGTGAAACTTGGTATGACCTTTTGCATAGTAATAATGCATTCAATGCTACTAATTTATATTCTGAAATGTTCGTGTTTTTATTTTTATTGCCAATTTTCTTAAAAAAAAATAACGTTTTTATCAAAATTTAAAAAAAGGCTGGATTGAAATTTTTATTTGAAAAATTTTAAGCAATGAAATATATAAAAAAAATTGGAGTATTTAAATAGAGAAAGTAGCATTAGAGAGATAGAGCATTTAAATAAAGTAAGTTTTGTAAATAAAACAGCATGTTTTATGGTTTTTATTTGTTATAAAAGGAAAAAATTACAGGTACATAATCAATATACCACGTATATGAAAACACCTTTTGGAGAGAGAGAGTGTACTTTTTCAAATCCTTATATATTTCTTAAGATATTGTACTCATAGGGATTGCAATATCGGACCAAAAGTTCAATACTTGTATTCGGTATTTTTTATATTTTAATACCGGGATACAGTTTTAATACCAGTAATAGAAATTTTAGAAGAAAGAAAACACGGGTGTTTCTTTGTTTTATATTTGTATTTCGTATTTTGGTTTGTTGAAATTTTTTTAGTTATCTCTAATTCTAATTTTTGTTCAAGAGACACAATTCCTTTTCCCTATCGACATTAAGGTCATCATCTTCAATAACTGTACCGAATTCTACTGAATGTGGATAAGTTAATGGGCTATAAACAGCTCTAAACTTGAAAAGTTGCTATAAACTTGATCATATTTGAATTGGCTAGTCTTTTTCATTTTCATTTTTAAAACATTATAATTATGTAAGTACCATAAGACATTTTCTACTTAGGTATGCCTTTCTTCTGGACGTTTTTTCAATGTAATATATGATTCTTCAGATAGGGATATGTGCTGTTCTTTCAATGACTGCAACATGTAGCTGCTGCGTTAGCTGTTAATAAATTAGAATCTCTCTGACGTAATGCCTCAACAGCCAGTTTTATTAGAAGTAGAGCTCATACAGCTATTGATATTACGTCGAATTCCCTACTGGAAAAATTTACTTGCAGGTTTAAGTCGATTACTGCTTTCTGGACTGAATTTTTCAGTTTCAAAAATCGTTCCATCATTAGGAGTAAACTTTCCAACTTGTTTTAGAATCTAATATTAACATATGTTCTGTTTTATTTTCAGTTAGTATATATTTTTCTAGTAAGTACCGAATTCTGGTAAATACCGAAAAAAAACGGTATTTAAACCTGTAAATACCGGTATTACAAAATTGTACAAATGGTTCAAAATACCGGTATCGCAATCCCTATGTACACATTTAAAAATTTTATGTTTTAGTATATTAAGAAAAGTATGCAAATTGTGTGACACAAATTTTTTATTTATATAGTCTTTTTGTTTTTGAAATTAATGTTTCTTCGAAAATCGAAATTTTGCTTGTTTTGCGTTAACGCGAACGTCCCTTTTCTCTTTAATTAATATCAAACATCTACACCATTTTTGTTGTATTGAATGCAAACGTTCTAAAAGACTCGTCTATTTGAGATTGCTAATCTTCAATCTTCTTAAATTATTTACCTTTGCTGATTGACTTTATTTGATTTTCCTGCTTGACATCAAGAGTTGTTATCTGTTCGGAATAGGCTTTTTTCTCTTTGATTCTCTCTCGTTCATTCTGGATTCTGTGGAGCGGAAATAACGTTTACCCGCACTATTAAAGATCTAGAACCAATTTTCTTTTTCTTGATTTTATCTTACAGGCGATATTTGGCTAAGACAAATTTTAGAATGTAGTTTTCCATAATAACATTGAAAAAAAAAAATAATTAGCTGCTTTTATTAAAAGAGAAGTGATCGTTACTCATAATTTCAAATTTATTTTATTATATAAGCTATGAAATATTTTGTAAAGCATGCTAAATCCAATTTTTTCAATTCCTAATATTAGTTTACAATCTCTGTATGTATATTTATATATATATACATCTTGTTCAAATTTTCAATCCTTAATAAAATGCTTTTCATTCATCCACTCAAGTTCAAATACATTTTTTAAACGTAGTTGATGACACTTGCTGTTAATACAGTTTTTTCAAATAATTCATTAAATAATTTAATAAATAAATAAATAATACAAAAATAATAGTCCAACACCATATATAAAAAAGAAAGTCACTTGTTGTGCCCATGCAGCGCAATGAAGAGTGCATGGGACTTCTAATCCGAAGTTCGTTGGTTCGAATCCTACCTGAGATGGCCAAATTTCTGAGATGAGATTTCTTTTTTACTATACTATTTTATTGGTATAATTAAATTTAATTAATGAATATACAGTAACAAACAAGGTACAACTTAAAAGGTAATTAAAATAGCATTTTTTTTTTGTTGACCTAAGTAGGACTTGACTTTTAATTTTTTTTATTACTTGTTTTAATTTCAACTACCATTTTTCGTTATTTGTTTTCAACAGCTTAGTTTTTGTACCAATATCTTCAATTAAATAAAAACAAAGCGTATTTAATTTGATTTCTAAAAGAATTACTGACATATATGATTCCTTATTAATGCATGTTTAGGGAACGGAATTGATACTTCCGTGCCAACCTTGACATTCTTTTTTCTTTGCTTTGTATCATTTTTTAAATCTGTTAGAGTCAATTCTATTCATTATTGTCTATATAATTCAAGAATATAAATAAAGTTTCGAAATAAATAAAAATTAAGCACAAAAATTTTTTTTAGCTTATATAGGAATTTGACTAAATTGCAAAATATATTATAATACCGATATAATTTGAAACAAATGCTGTAAATTTCCTAAATTTTGCTAGAGGATTGGATATTTAGGCTTTATGTAGCTTATGAGATAATTAGTCAACCTATTGCCTATAGTTAAAAAAAAATCATTGCATATTTTACTCAAGAGAGAAATGATAATTTTTTCTCAGCAGATTTTTATATCACATTTAACTAATCCAAGAAGTGACAGTTATCATTTAAATTTTCTTTTACAGCATTATATGTACATATAATCAAAAACTTAAAAAAAAAATTCTTTCTATGTTTAAAAAATACATGAAACAACATCTGAAATACAATTCTCCATATTAAAACATTATTTGTCGAATAAAACATATACCGTAAAAATCCGACGTATATCACGCACCTATACTTTCATGCTGCATTTTTTATTTTCAGACACATTCTCGCCGTTCATTTTTACGAAGAAAACTGAAATACACGTGTACAATGCTCTTATGTTTGAAAAACATTTATTCGAGGTATTATCCCAAGCTTTAGAAAAAATAGTATGCTTTTAGAACTACAAACACTTTAAACTCATATGGAATTTTATTTCTTATAAATAAACAGCATTTTGATATATATAAAAGTCTAATTTTTTTCTATTCTCATCTTTTTTTTTTATATTTTTATAACTCCTTTTTATATATGTAGAAATTAAATTTTCTTATGTTCATGACTTCTTTTTTTTATTTTTAGAAATCTCATTTTTAAACCAGGGGTATAACGCGCATCTGTAAATTTCGATCTTACTTTTTATGTTAAAAGTGCACGTTATACGCCGGATTTCTCAGTATATATGTTACCGTTAAAGTGCGAAATCATTTTTTCGTAGAAAAATTAGATATTTCCTGAAATAGCTGGAAAAGTCATTTAAAATATATAAAATCATTGAATTCAATGATTTAACTAAGTATTCTATGTTATAACGATTACTTGATAGTTAAAGTATGAAATACAGAACTCGAAAGTTCTTTGAACCCGAGTTGATTTGAAATGACACGTGAATGTGTGCGCGTCGTTCCTTTGCTTTTAAACGTAGAATTTAGGCAGTGTCTATATATATGGTTGGGGGAAAAGAAATCCATTATTTTTGCATGAAAATCAAGGCTTTATTTAACATGCTTCCGATTGTCCAATTTGGTTCAAATATGCATCGTTTTGTTGTATAATTTATTGCCATTTAAAGGTAGCTTCATAATGCCTCTCTCATAGAAGTTTTGACCCTTATTGGCGAAAACATCTAGTAATCGATTTTCACAATCTTCTCTTGATCCCGATTTCTTTTCACTCCTGAAGTTTTGCAATGCGAGAAAAAGGTGTTAATCACTGGTGCCAGGTCCGGACTATATGGTGGATGCATTAAAACTTCCCAACCAAGCTCCCAGAGGTTCTGGCGAGTCACTACATAAGTGTGTGGCTTGGCGTTGTCCTGATGGAACACAACACCTCTTCTGTTGGCCAATTCTGGCCATTTCTGGTCAATCACTAGCTTCAAACGGTCCAGTTGTTGACAGTAGAGATCTGAATTTAGTGTTGGACCATGCAGAAGCAACTTCTACTAAATGATTTCTTTCCAGTCCCACCAAATACACAGAAGAACCATCATGGCCGTTAGTCCAGGTTTGGCCACCGTTTGAGCTGCATCACCTTACTTTGACTACGATCGTTTTCACACAGTATTGTAGTATGTGACCCATTTCTCATCCCCAATCACCATCTGTTTAAAAAATGGGTCGATTTAATTCCGTTTGGCCAAGGTTTCGCAGATGGAAATTCAATCCATCATGTTTTTTGGTGTTAATTCGTGTGACACCCAAACATGGAGCTTCTTTTTGAATCCATCTTTGCGCAAATGGCTTAAAACTGTTTTATGGTCAATCTTTAGCTTCTGGGCTATGCTACGACTACTAACATGCCAGTCAACGACATTTTATCGACATTTTTGACGATGGGCCTGCCTGTGCGAGGTGCATCTTTAGCTTCAAAAATACCTGAACGGAATCGACGAAACCAAAATTGCACGTAATTAGCTGTTACAGTATCGGGACCATAAACACCATTCGCAATTTCAGTCACCTGGCTTGCAATTTCACCTTTATCAAAGAAAAACTGTAAAAAGAACAGAATTTTCTCTTTGTTGACTTCCATTTTTAACACCCTATAACTCACAACTGAATGAACCAAACAAAAAAAAGCAAAATAATTTTTTTAGTGTGAAATGTCATCTTGACAACGAGCATAAATTTGAAACTGTTTGATCTATACTTCACGAGATATCAACATTACAGCCATCTACCGAAAAAATAATGGGTTTCTTTTTCCCCAACCTAATATGTTGGCGTTTTACATTTTGGATTATTAAAAGATATTTTTGTAACGTGTGTTTTCAAGCAATGATTCTGAATAAATGAAGATTAACCTGTAAACAAAAGAATAATTCAATACGAGATGTTATTAAATAAACGTGTGCAAAGGAAAAAAGGGCCGAACTTACTCTTCAAAAATTATTAACTTTGATAGTAGAAATAAAAAGTGCTAAAACAGCACAGAAAAAGTACCACGTGACCATTGGTTACTCCAGCATTTTGATATCCTTGTTCAAGGTGTGTAAGGCATGTGCCCGTGGGGTCTGCCAAACTTCTAGATTATCCTCGCGACCTAGAGATGTGGGAGTGAATGAAGAACCAGTCGTTGCCATAAGCTTAATATTTCTTTATTAAGATCTTAACCTAAACAATATACAATTATAGTATTAATATTATAACCAAGGGAATCTGAGGTGAAGAGACACACAATACGTATTACCAAATAATCGCGTCACTGACCACTATGTTTAACTTTACCGGCTGATTCTAATCTCAATAAACACACTGTTCCTAATAGTTTAAATAAATGTTCTTATCACTCTATCTTGGGTAAGCAGCAATCCGCTTGAATCTTAACTGACGTCGTTTTAACTCGTGTGGAATGGTATCCACCTTTAACTTGAACCCACTGGTACGGATAGATTAAATTCTGGATGCGGGATTTCCTCTCACTTAACACTTGTAATCCTAGACCTCATAAATTCACTTCCCATAGCCACCTGCGTAAGCTAAACTTCTACTATTTATAAGATCTCTAATTTGCATATTTCACGTTTCACTTCTTGAGTTGGCTGGAAAGAATTCACATTCTCTGGACCCAAAGAAACCCAAAAGGAGTTTTAGTAGAAATCGCGATGAGCCCGTCACAGGTGTAGAAAAGTTAATTGTGGCAGTAACAAACAAAACATGTTCTTTTTTTTCCTTTCTGTTTTACTAATGTTAACAATATGGGCAATAATAAGTTATAAAATCTGTTTTTATTTATCATTTATCACTTAATCATCCTCAATAAGGATATGAAAATTTTCGAGAGGTTTTATTTATGTTTGATCAATTAATTTATAAAATAACTTCAAAATTGTTTATTTTTTACTTAAATTGTCTGTCATTAGTTATTTCATAGAATAACTAGGTAAAGTATGAAACTTTTCATCTATTATACTCTTTAGCTGACTTGTCTAGTTGTTTCATGGAATACCTAGTTATTCTATGAAATAAATGAATTATGTACTACTTTAATGATAACATATACATATAAAGTGTTAAGTAATAATCAACATCATATAACAGATACGTTCATTTTAAATGCAGCTGAATTCTATAAGTAATTATATACTTTGAAATTTCAAAAGTTATAAGATAGTTATATGCAGATATTCGATGCCAGTTGCATCAAGTAAGAAATATATCATTCTACAGTTAACTGCCTTGGCTTTCATTTGTATTCAAGAGATTCATGGCAAATGTTTTCTAACAGGATTATGGACGCACAGCAGGAATTAAGAGACTTTAAATGAGGGCTGATAGTTGGAATTACACACATTCCTTATTCTATTTTGAAAATTGGGGAGTTCTCAATTCTCCTCGATCAACGATATTAAGAATGTGACGAGAATATATAATTTTAGGTATTACCTCCCTCCACAGACAACGTGCCCTATTGCGTTTTTTTAATAATCGAGACCAGTGGCGTAAGCTAGGAGTACTTACGACAAGCGATTCTACTACAATGCTCAAAAAATTTAAGGGAGAAAGCAAAAAAGTGAACAAAATGTTGCAAAACTGCATGGACATAAAATGGAGAATACAAGTGTGAAAAAAATGTACAATGCAGGGAAAAAAAATAAAAAATAAAAATAAATAAATGAATAAAAAATAAAGAAATAAGTAAATAAAAAAAATATGTGTGTTTATGACCACACGATAGGAGTGATAACTTTAAATTTTGTATTGTTTGCATTTACTGTATAAAGATAGATTAAAAATGTAAATAAAACTATCTCATGAAAACATTTCAGCATTTTCTTATATTCTGAAAGTTTTTCACTTTAAATCTCTTTTTTATAAATAAAAAAAAACTATCAGTTGTAATATATCATAAAGTTATTTTTCTGCACATGCTCCATACACCTCAAACTGGTCAGTTCTGTCGTTGGTTTATAACAATTAATTATTGCTAGCATTTGGTGATTTTATCAATTTTTTCTTTGCATTTTAATGGCTCCTTGAAATGGAAAAGTGCCTTTTTTAAAAAAAATATTTTATGTGCAAAAAAGCAGAAAAATGAAACATTTTCAAAATTACGAAATTCCATAAATTTTTTAAAGAAGTTTTAAAATATTCCCTCTCAGTCTAACTTGACAGCGTTGAGAAAGATATACAATGTACCAATCTACTTGAAAAATAGTTGTAACATTCCTTTTTTTTTTGGTATTTAAATTTAAGACAATCCATAGAAATTGTGAAAAATGTAAAACATTGTAGATAATTTGGCTTTTAATAATATATTTCAAGTTAATCACATGTTAAAAACATTTATTTTGCGACATGGTCATCCTGTGATGACCATGTCGTGCCGGTTCCGCGTAAGCTAGAGGTGTGGGATTATCAAAATGATGAGACATAATAATTCTTAATACAACTTTTATTAAGATTAACTTATATTACTTAAATTCTAATTTGACAATTTTAATTAAAGTGAGAGTCAAGCCCAAATTAAATCACGTATTTAAGTCAGATCACGCAACTAGATCCTCTATCTCAATTATCATTAATAATCCTATTCATCTAATTACTTATATCCAATATTACCTTTTTCAGTTCTGGTTCCTTGACCTAGAGAATATTATCTATAAACTTTATATATGAAGATTCCAACTTCTTTATCTTAGGCTTCTATTCTTTCCAAAACTATCGGACTGCTAATTCTTGATCCGCAAGATTTCACACTAAGCTTTGTCACGCTATCGATCAGAATAATTCCACAATACTATCTCTGAGCCTGCCGCGCTATATCTAGGCTTGCCACGCTATATCTTATCATCAAAGCTTCTATCCTTTTATAGTAAATCTCATTTGCATAATATCTTTGTTTATCTTCTTGGTATTGGGTTGGAAAAGTTTTGCCATTAATCGTGGCCGTCAAAGAACATAGAAGTTATGTTAACAGAAAGACGCGAGAGACGTCACAATTTTTTAAACATTATTTTTAAAACTATTCATACAGTCAATAGAGCAAAGTCATGAAATTACAGCTTGGCTGAAAACCGATTTTTGATGTAAAATTTTGTCATTGTTGTAACAATAACATTCTTACAACAATGACAAAAAAAGTCGAATGAGCGTTGCAAACCCGAACGTGACGTTCATTCAAGTTCACTCTCCAGCAAAACGCACCTAAAGAAGTTACTAATAACCTACTATTTTTTAAACAAAGTCAATTAACACAGTCAATAGAGCAACGTAATTAAATTCCAGTTTAACTGAAAACCAATTTTCGACGTCAAATTTTGTCATTGTTGTAAGTCTTTTTTGTTGAAGGACTTAACATTGTCACGGAAAATTCCGATCCATTGTTACGAGCATTACAAACCCGAGCGTAACAATGCTTGGCTTCTTAAAAAATATCATTAAAGTTTACTCTCCAGCAAAACGCGCCTAAAGAAGTTATCAATTCAAAAAGCAAAAAAAAAAAAAAAAAAAACAATTACATGGGAACTTTACTTTATTGGAATGGCATACAGAGCATGAAATGATGCTTTAGGGCAGAATTTGGCTACGTGTAAATGACAAAAAAAAAACTGATTGTTTAGTAAAGACACAGAATGCTTAGTACGGTATATAGTCCCTCCCCCCCTGAACTCATAAGACTTCAACATACCTGTTTTGTATGGATGCGATAAGGTTACCGATGAATCTTTGGGGAATACTGTCCCACTCTTCAAGATTTGCAATCTTGAAGTCTCGGACAGTGAGTGAAAGGCAGTGACATCACCGAATGTGACGCCCAAAAGTGTCACAAAAATGCTGAATAAGATTTAGGTCAGGAGAACGTGCTGGCTACTTCATACGCTGTATTATTTCAGCTTGTGTAGAAAATTCTCACAAGACGAGATGTAAGATTTCTTTAATTATCCTGCACTAAGAAAATCACCAATGACTGCAGCGTAAGGCATTGCGCGAAGCCTTAGAATGTTCTTTGCATTACTTTGAGCAGTCAAATTACCATTCTGAATGATATGCAAGTCAGTGAGCCTACCTGTGCTGATACCAGCTCATTACATCAAATCAACTTGTCTGTAATGTAATATTTCTTGAACGAATATTTGGTTGAGTGCCCCTTTCTCGCCATACTAAAACACACCTAGTCACCTAGTGTCACCCTCTAAGCCAGCGTTTCTCAAACTGTAGGGAGCGCCCCCCTAAGGGACCGTGATAATTCTACAAGAGGGGAGCGAACATATCGAAAAATCGTAAGCAAAAGATTATATAAAAAATTATTAATTTACTGAAAGTAGACAAACAAAATACATTCTGACATAATAAAAAATAAAATACACATTTATACTAATATAATAAACTTTTAAATAAATCAGTACTGCATACTATGTATTTCATAATTAATTGAACAATACTATAAGAACAAATTTAATAGTTACCAGTGACCACAAAAGTTTGTAGTATATAAAATTATATACAAAAACTACTTATCTTGATAATTTGCACGGTTTATAACTAATTCCTCAAATGCTAGTAAAAAGTTACGAGATTTACTCCTCAGTGCCATCGTTTACCACGTAGGCACGCATTTGCGATGTCTTGGGGGGGGGGCGGGGAAGGATAGGAATAAATAAGCAAATCCCCTGAAATAAGTAAATTCTCCGTGAACACTTTGTTAAAGCCCTTTTATTGAATTCCAAAACCTTCGGAATAATTTAATGGATAGCAGTGCACAGAAAAGATCGCAATTCAGAAAAAAGTATATGTACGTTCGAGGCAACTAATGCTTTGGGTAAGCGAGACATTTATATACTTCAGTTGCACTTACGAGGTTAAAGTCATATTGCAGCTTTAGCATCAAAGTGTAATATTACTGTGAATTCAATATATTGTTATCGTAAGGAAAGGGGAGGGGGGCGATGCAAATTATGAGTGAATATTGGGTCTCAAACGTTAAAAGATTGAGAAGCACTGCTCTAAACTGAATCCGGACTCGTCCGTAAACAGCACTTCACTGCGATCACTTTGCATCCAATCACGATGTTCAGCAGCCCACTTTCTTTAGGCCGCACGGTGTCCTGCTGTCAACGAATACACACCATTAGCCTGCATGTATACAGAACACACGCATGAAACCTATTTCAGATTGTTAGGCTTGAGACCCTTTATCCTCTTACCAAAAGAAACCGTCTTTGAATATGTGGCGACATATTACAACAACATTCGCACTACAGAGAAAGGACAAAAACTATTCAACTTTTCAACTTTGATTTAACTTTTATTGTGTTCTGTTACTTTTTTCCCAACAAGTAATTAGTCATTGATGTCTGCTATTTGTGTATGTGTTACAACTATTTACCAAAGATTGATTTAACCTTTAATATCATGTGTAGATAAAGCATTTTCTTCAAATGGACCAGTAATGGCGGTTATATCTCAATGAACTGTCAACAGGATATTTCGGTAATTTTTGCAGTGGTAGCCCATGGATGACTTTCTCCTGGTGGACGAAGATCATTCCCTGATTCTTAGAGTCTATTCTACAGTCCTACAATGACATAATTGCCACACAAAGAACATTCGCTACAATTCATTGTTCTTTTCCGAATACCAGTCTCCCGGTAATATAAGAACACATGACTTCCGGTTGATCACATTACCGTGACATTTTTCAGTTCTCTTTACTCAAAAGAAGTGTCGAAAAATTGATTTTCACCATTGAGACAATTAAAAATAACATCTTCTAAGAAATCCCGATTTCTGCACTTGCTTTTTCCCCCCTGGTTTTTGACCCCATGGGCATTGATTTGAGTATGAAGTTTTCTTTTCCTGTTTTCTGCTATACTTTAGGCTATGGATGTTTGGTTTTATGCTAGTTATCAGAAGAAATGTTTGCGTAGTTTCGTTAAATCCATGTGCTTCCTTAATTTTTTTTAGCGATGTATTAAGTAACCAGACAAGCTTGTACCTTTATTTAATAGTTACTAGACAAGCAACACTATGTCATATAATAACAATATAATCAATGTGAGACTAACGAAAAGACGTGAATTCCTGAAAAGTGTAATTAAATATGGTGTTGATGGGATACCTCAGCAGAAAAAAAGACTACTGGAATCCTACAACCATTCCTCAGCTGCTTTTTTATACATATGGATTTGACCTTAGATGACTGGGAAAACGTTGCTTAGATGAGTCATAATCCCGGTTGGAAAGAGCTAATGAGTTGGGATCCAGTGTAGTACAGACTCCAAGAGGCTATGAACCCAAGTTGTCTACAAGACATTGTGCTACATTGCATGAATTGAGTTATTTGAAGAAACACTGTACTGGAAATGGTTATGTTCACCTACTTAGAGGTCATTTGCTGGCATCATTCTGCTGAAAGGTTCTTTATACAAGGTATGACAATTAAATTCCCGTATTGCACATGCCTCATTCGTTTGGCTTGTTGTGGAGGAGTGAGGATGGAATGTGATTGACTTTCATAATTCTGGAGCAGGTGGCATGTTATTTTGTTCCGCTATCTAATTCAGTTTTTTTCATCTAATTGGAGTAAAACGTTTTTATGTTGAAGTGCCGCGATCATGATAAGCATAAAAATCAAACAACGTATGAATTTGAAATTCCACGTGAAATAAAAAAAAAAAAACAACTGAATGATTTAAGTTGTTAAAGGAGAAGTTTGGAGAAAATTGTACTGAAAACTCGCGTAAAGATCAGCGTTTATCAGATATTGCGATCATTAACAAAGAGACAATAGGAAAGCCTACATTGAGGGTCTGAAAAAGCTTATAGAAGGAGTGAAGAAGAAAAGGCAGATTTGTGGGGATTTCGCACCAAAACAACGACCCAGTACACAATGCGCTTTATGTGAAAATGCTCTTAGTGGACAAACACATTATTGTGCTCTAGCCTCCACCGTACTAACTAGATCGCGCATAATGTGACTTCTACCTGTTTCCACAAGTGAAAAATGCATTTAAGGGGAGTTGGAAATCTCTATCTGTATACTGACAATGTTAAATTGGCTGCTTTCGCTGTACCTTTTCTCAAAATCTGTTATACAAACATGCTTGAAATTTTTTTCATACAATTAAAGTACACCTTTCTCATTATACTGAAACGAGCTTTTAGCTCATTTTGAGTTTTTTAATAATTTATGAAATATTTTATAAAACATTGCAAAATTTGACCCATTTTTCACATAAAAAATTTGTAAAAAATAAACTTTTGAGTTTTTTATAATAAGCTCATTTCAGTATATATTAGCCATTATTATAAATATATCTTAAAAATTTACATACCTGTGCACAGTAGTTTCTCAGAAAAAGTACATCGAACATCAAAATTTACATTTTGAGATAAATTGATTTTGATGTATACAGTGAGATTTCTAGGAAATAAAAAATAAGAGGCTCAATTTACAATAAAAGATACATGTTTTGGTTTATATCAGACGTTTAAATTTAAGCAAAAACGAAGTACTTTGCTTACATTTTTCGCCATTCAAATGGGCGTGACCCAGTTTCAACTATTACTTAAAATTAGATTTTAAGGGCTTCTAATTACCCTAGAGGTTAAAGTAAGGTATTTTTAGAAAGATTAAAATCTATACAATTTGAAAACGTGAAAATCTCAAATTGTCAAAAATATATGATTTTAGCTGTTCAACACTTCTTAAGGTAACACATTTTCAGTCTGTGACCGAGGCGAGGGGGGGGGGCAAAATCGGGAGACTTACTGAAAAAGGTGACACATAATGAACAGCAGCACTGCTTTCAACAGTGGAAAACTTTTATGTAGTGATGTATTGACATGGAAGGGGAGTATGCTAAAGGGGATTAAAAGTTATTTGTATATTGTTTTTCAATAAAGTTAATTTTTAAGACTAGTAAGGCTATTTGATTGCCACACCTTGTACACCCAAATTATGATGGAATATTCCAGGAGGACAGTATGCCACTTACACGCAGATTACGTTGACGTTGACTTCCATGTATATTTTTCCTTGTTTTTTTCCAATAACACAACACCCAAGTCTACACTTCTAAGCCGTCGTAACTCCTGAATGTTAAAATTAAAAATATTTGTGTGTTTATTCAAACTTGAACACACATATTCAGTCACTCAAGTTTTATTTTTTAAGTATATGTTTGATTTAAAAGAATATTGGTTTCATTAAGTTAAATGTAAAAGTTTTCATTTCAACTTAAAAGTAAAGGATGTGTGTGCATGGTTTTCTTCTAATAAATAGATAATTTGTAAAATAAAAGGAGCGATGCATGATACTTATATTTCCTCAAAAGACATTTAAAATTCGATGGTACTCTTTTCATATAAATGGCATTTAATCACTATTGGTAGATTAGTCCTTAAGGGGGAAATGCAGTCTCCTTAGTACTTAACGAAAATACACCTTTAATTCATTTGGATTATGCCACAAGAAGTCTCATTATTAGTTTAAATCACCCCTTTATCATGAACACCTCATTGGCTTTAGTTAAGAAATTGCTTTAGGTCTATGCTTTGGAATACGGGAAATTGTACGTGAAGTACTTAAGGAGTACTCTCGACAGTTTTGTGGTTAAGTTAATGAAGCGAGTGAT
>BMAV01013321.1:92328-102501 GCA_019973955.1 Trichonephila inaurata madagascariensis
ATGAAACAAAATGTATACAATACTATGTAAATTATAAAAGAAAAAAGTATACGCTACAAAAACTTATAATAAGGATACATTAAAAGAAAAATGGATACCCAGTAAGTTAAATTCTCTTTAAATAAATATAAAATATATAAAAAAGTTCCATATAGCCAAAAATAACATAAATATAATTATATATTGCAGCAAAAATACACTCTACAGCAGCAACAACAACAACAGAAAAAAAAAACAACGACGCACCAAGAAGGAGTTGTACGATTGTAATGAAATTTTTTTCATATACAAAGACATTTGTACTGAACATACAAATGATTAAAATTTAGTGTCCAGTGAATGAATACTGGGAGGTACAAAACATCTAAACTGTGCACTCAGCAGGTGTCGAAAAGAAGCGATTCTCAATCTGATATTCAAAATTTCTGTTGCATTGCGATTTAAGATATCTTTCAACGACTGAAAAAATGCCTCCCCGCATGATTCGAGCTCATTACGAGGAACTGCCAGAGTTTGAAAGAGGTCGTATCATCCTATTGAAAGAGGCAGGTTAGGCAAATGGAAGAATTGCTCGTCATATGGGTCGAATCGATGTGGCCATTAGAAGATGCTGGCAAAAATGGGTGGACAATAGCAGATTTCAGCGTCATGATGGTAGCGGTGGACTTAGGGCCACAGCATATCGAGAGGACAGATTGATTGTCAGATCAGCTGTAACAGCGCCTAATTCATCGTTATCAATGATCAGATGAGTCACCTGCACACGAATGTCCACCATGACCATTCACAGACGGCTGATAGAGCAAAACTTACGCTCATGCCGACCGCTACGCCACCTGTCACTCATGCCTGTACACTGTCGAGCCGAATTACAGTGGTTCTTGGCTCGATCAGGTTGGAATTATGCTGACTGGGGCCTTATAGTGCTCAGCGACGAATCCCGCGTCCAAATGTGTCCTGACGATCATCGAAGCCGTATCTGGAGACGCCCAGGGCAGCGTGCTGATCCTGCTTTCACTATTAAACGCCAGACAGGCTATCAACTAGAAGTTACGGTCTCGGGCGCCATTTCTTTTAAAAGCCGAACCTCTTTGGTCGTCATTAGAGGCAACGTACAGCAATGAAGACATTCTGAGAACGGTTTTGCTACCTTTCATTTGCAGTATCCTGGCCTTATTTTTCAGAAAGATACGGCACGTGTTCTTATAAACTGTCCTGAAGCTTGTCAAACATTTCCTTGGCCATCCAGATCACCAAATCTCTTTCCAATCGAACATGTCTAGGATGTGATGGGAAGACGACTGCCTCTACCAGGGAATGTTGATGAACTGGCCCGACTATTGGAGCAAATTTGGGCAGAAATACCACAGGAGAACATCAGGATGCTTTGTCACTCTGTGCCACCTCATGTGGCAGTTTGCAGCCAGGCTTGAGGTGGGTTAACACCTTATTATGTTCGTTGCTTTGTAACTATGTAACTTTGAAATAAATCATTCAGTTTTCCTGAAATGTTACACATTTTCTATTCTGTATATCATCTTTCTACCCACCAATTTTTGTCTCTATCGAACTTCTCGTTCTTGGTGCGTCGTTGCTTTGTTATAGAGTGTAGTTCATTTCGGTTACCATAGGCCCAATCTACTGTTCGGATTCACGCCCCCGGCTGCGGGAGACGCGTGCCAAAAATAACTTCTTTTTTTTCTTTGTATTAGCTTTAATTTTTGTGTCACGTTCTTATTTTTCATTACTTGTATTATTTCTTTCTATCATGCTTTTGTTATTAATTGTACTTGTATTTATAAAAGTTAACTGTAATTATAGTTATGGAAAGTTCTGGAACTTTCAAAGGCAATATATAAGGAAAGGAAATATTCAGTTCGTAGAATAAAGCCTTGAGTTGTTACTAGCGAGAGTTGTGGTTATTTTATTTGAGTATCGAATTACACAGTAGTTTAATCTACGCGTCAATATAATTAAAATAAGAAACATTTTTAAAGATATCCAATTGAAGCGAAACAAATCAACCTTTATTAGATTGAAAAATATTAATTAATTTATCTATTTGTGCATTACTTTAATGTAGCATAACCAGTTTAAAAAATACTTACCGTTTGTGATAAAGAATTATAATTAATATATTAATTTAGCAAGAGCTGTTGTCATTGAATTTGAGTATCGAATTACCATATTAATTTAATCTACGCAACAATATCATACCATCGGTTACAGATATATATTTTAAAAAGAAATTGTGTGAAGGTTAAGTTTATGAGAAAGGGAATTGCGAAAATAAAAGATGAAATCACTTAAAAGCATTATGAAAAATATAGAAATATATTGACTAATTATTTGAATTTAAGCAGATAACATTACTGGAGTAATTATAACTACTGAGCAAGCTTTTCTAGAGATGAAGCTGATTTCCATATTGTCAAATTTTAACGACGGCCGAGCAGAATAATGAGGTATATTTGGACACGCAGTCTATTATCTAGCAATAATGTATAGAAGCAGATGTTGAGTCTTTATTAGAAACATTTGACTGATAATTCAATGCAAATAGTGAACGAGCTCTTTTGCTGTATTTCTGTACTAACTATGAGAGTATAGGAAATGTGGAAGAATATCTAAATATCTTAATAAAGATTATTGTAATTTAAATCCCTAATAGTAAACTATATACGATTTGTAGAAACATTGTTAATTTGGAAAAATTAAGAAAAATTGGTGTGTTGATATTCTCAGAACAACTTAATAGCATTACGAATATTTATAATAATACTAGCGGTGTGAATTAAATTTTTTTTATATAGAGTTAAACAGGTTTATAATATTAAAATTTTTTAATTAAATGTATGCATTATTATTATTCGTCTTTCTTGTCTTACTATTATTTGTATATTTGGAGGGGATCTGCAATACAGATAAAGTAGGTACAGGTACAATTAGTTTGGTACAATTTGGTACAGGTACAATACAGGTACAATTAGTTTGTTTTTGAGAAATGGCATTGGAGGTGCAATATCTTCTCATGCATCTTACGAGTTATTCATTCAATGCCTACTATTAGTTTACTCTTTTCCTACATGTATATATATATATATACATAGGCTGTTCAATAAGTAAAAAGACTAATTTTACTGCCGCGAAACCACTCATTGGAATATTAATTTCTGTGGCATAAGAAAAGTCTGTTGTCTGTATTAACAAAAGCTACCAATATATGGCTTGTACAGACTCATGCTCTTGAGTATCACGGGCTCAAACTGAAGCGTGTTTGCGGGCGCCTACGAGACGCGGCCAGTTGTCGAAATGGAAGCAAAAATCTGCAAAAATCGGAGGTCTTTGATATGATACGATATGGTTAAAGACTGAAACAAGAAGGCGACATTATCTT
This sequence comes from Trichonephila inaurata madagascariensis, assembly GCA_019973955.1. Taxonomy (NCBI): domain Eukaryota; kingdom Metazoa; phylum Arthropoda; class Arachnida; order Araneae; family Nephilidae; genus Trichonephila; species Trichonephila inaurata. The sequence continues at coordinate 95,726 of BMAV01013321.1, forward strand.
AAAACGCTTCATCACAGCAGACAAAGCTTTGTTGTATCACTGATCCAGCCATAAAACAACAATGCAGTGAACTGAAAAATTCAACTTCACCTAATCCCAAGAAAGCAAAATCTATGAGATTGGCTGGTAAAGTTATGACCATAATTTTTTTTATTTATGAAGGAATTGTGTAACAACACGCTATCGAACCTGGTACTACCGTAAACGGCTCGTACTAAGCGAATGTCCTGCGGACAATGATACGGCAGGTTAAAAGGAAACGTCCATTGCTCCGAAATGACTTCCTATTGCACCATGACAATGCCCGACCACATATTGGTCGTTGCGTACTGGATGTTTCGCGGCAGAACAAAGCAGAGATTTTACCACACCCTATATACAGTCCTGATAAAACTCCATGCGATTTCTGGCTGTTTCCTCAACTTAAGAAACCATTACGAGGTAAACGTTTTGCAAGCAACAAAGCGTGTGTTAAGGTTGCGGAGGCGATTTTGATAAAGCTCTCACAAAACGGACGTTTACATGTTTTTAAGAAGTGAACAAAATGTTGGGGGATGAATTCATAAAGTGCCTCGGAAGTTATTTTGAAATAGACCATGTAAATGAGGACGATTAAAGGTATTCTTTTTTTATAATTTTAGTTTTATTATTTATTGCAGAAGCCCTCGTATAATACATATCTTGTTCAAATTATCAATCGTTAATAAAATACTTTTTATTCACCCATTCAAGTTCATATAATTTTTTAAACCTGTAGTGCATGACACAAAGGTATTAATTCAGTTTTTCAAATGTTAATTAATTAATTAATTATTATTTTTTTAATTTTAAATTTATTCTACGTTATTTCTGCGTTTACAACCAGTTGTAAGAAATGGCACTATTATGTTTTTCTAACAAAGTAGAAATTGACGCTAAAAAAAAAATTATATTACTTGTTTTAGACTACGTTCATGTTAAGAATTAAATGTGCTAATTTATGCAAAGTCAAAAATATTACTCTCATTAAACTCTCTCAATTCTATTAAATGTAAGAACATTTTAGCCATGTACTGCATTTATTAGAATTTTATGAATTGTTCTCAGAAATAAATTAAGATCAACTTTTGAACTATCGGACTGTATGCAGATAAATGCTAATTTAAAATATCTACGTACTATAAAGAAAATATAAACAAAGTATAAGAGGGATTATTATTATTAAACATTTTATCTCTCCTCTCAACTAGTATTTATAAAATAATTTTTACTCTACATCATTAAGGTGTGCTGCAGTTACATCATAGCAAGAAATTCTGATTATTTTAGTTTCACATATTGTATTTTAATACGAATAACGTGTAAAATAATCATGTAAAACTTTTGGAGGCTTTTAAACTGTTTTACACATTGCGCTAGTGCATATATTATTGATGAATATTTGTAAAATGAAAAATAAAAATTCCCTGTGACCATCCTAAATTAGTAAAAATGTGGTTTAAAATAAACATCCTGGCAGGAAACTCTCTGAGATAAAATTTCAATAGAAAAACATGTTGTATTCTCATGATTTTATTTAATCCTCATGCTTTATATTTTCAGTTATTTGTAACGGAGCTCAACATATATTTTTTATTAAATTATTTATATATATATATCGAATTTATACGCTATGTGCTTGTTCAGTATAATAATATTATTGAAAAAAATAATGTAAAAGAATTTTTCTTATAAAATAATGTATTTTTCTTTTTACATGTATGCATACAATGCAATTTCAATGCACTAGAATTTATATAATTATTTAATCTCAATCTTTAAAACTGGAAACATGCGGGAGTAATTTAATTTACTTAGGAATGTCCCATTCTAATGTTGTTTGGTAATACTATTTCATTGAACATATTTTCCTGAAGAATTTATGTTAATATTGAAATTATATTTTAACCTAATAATATGCTATAGGATGTTTTTTTAATAAAAAAAAATTAAATTTAATTCAAATATGATAATCCAAAAATAATTACTCATTTGTGGTTCCTTCAAAACACAAATGAATCATGAATAATTTTAAAAATAATTATTGATGCACATCTCTCTATTTTTTGATAAAAAATGTTATTATAATTTATTTATTGAGGGTTATAAATTCATCGTAAGATGTGGGAAGTAACTGAAACACTATAAACGTCCCTATTTTCATGCCTCTTTTGTTTTAATTCTTTCATTACTTAAATTCCGCAAATGTTGCTGTAATTGCTTTCATACTTAATTTTACAGTCGTGCGCAATAGTCTTGATATTCTCTCTCAAATATTGCAATTAAAAAGAAGAGTACTTGAATAAAGAGAGTCAGAGGGTTAAGGAATATATTTCATATTTCTTAGTTTGTGCTTTACTTTAAATATTTCTTGAGATATATCACTCTTCTAAAGATAAATCTTTAAGAAAGTTTGAATATGTGAAGCTATTTATATTCATGGGCACTGGTCTTTGAGACTGTGATGAGAATAACGTTAGTTCAGTTTGCCTTGGGATCAATAATACATATTGCGCCTCATCTGTGGTTAAAGGAGGATCGTTCTACGAAGAGTTTGCGTATATATATCTCTGAGGAGTATTTTTGTAAGCAGTACCTCCATGAGTTAAGAGGACTGGTTTGAATAAAAGTTACTCTGAGTCTATGTGTTAGACACATTACTGGAGCCACGAATGTTAAAAAAGAAATACATACAATGAAATAAATGTAGAAATATAATAACAAAATTAAATAAAGCATATTTTCATTCTTTGGAAATGGTCTTGATAACACAAAAGGAAATATAAGAGCGCCTCTCCTAATCTTATTTTATATTTTCGGCAATTGTATGAAAAATTAGTTTTGCTTGTAATACCATTTTATTTTTTAATCATCGGCTTTTTAGTATAAAATAATATTTACAACACTTACTTTCTCTGTGTGATTCGAAACTGCAAATTGATGGAAATCATGCAATTATAACTATTATTCTTCTAGATTTCTTAAGCATAGTATATGCATATTTCAATTGAAAAAATTTTTATAAAAAAACTTTATTGTTAGTAATAGAAAGTGTGAAGATTCTATATTTTCTTACTTTATTAGTTTATTTTTCCTTAATATAATTGTATTTAATATTCAGTAATCTCTATGTCTTATAATTACGTATTGTTAAATTACCATTTTATGTTATTTTATATTAACATTATTCATATTCATTAATTTTTCCGAAAAAATATGCTATTTATTAGGGATTATTAATGAAAAAAAAAGATCCGTTATTCTTATATCTTATAGGAAAAATAAAATATTTTCATAAGGAGCCCATAAAATTTATTTTTTGACATTTAACAATAATTCTTTAACAATGTGTGAATTTAAGTTATTTAAAGACAAATGCTATTTTCAAATTTTCGATGTAACCCAAAATTGTACCATTTTTACTTTTCACTTCTTACAGATTTTATTCGCAAGAATCATGTATAAAAATTGAATACTATCCCTTTGTAATGTTGAAGTTTTGCAATGTTCATATTAATTTGCTTTGAGTAAGAACTTATAATCAGATTCTAATTATAAACAAAGTCGATCAATATAATATAGTATAAATTAAATTTAAACGAAGTGTCAACATGTTTTAAAGTTTTTCAATATAGTCACCAGTATTATGTATCACCTTTTTCCAACAATATGGAAAATGCAGAACCTCTGTAGTAGCGCCAGTTTTGTTGATAGTTCAAATTGATCGATCTGCTACCGCAAGAATCTCTGAAACAGTTTGAAAGCGATTGCCATAAAGTGGTTCCTTCATCTTAGGAATTAAGTCAAAGTCACACAAGGACTTAGATCTGTGGAGTATGGTGGATGGTAAAGCACTTTCCAGCCCCATCAATAGAAAAAATCAGCCACAGCTTGTGCTGCCTGTGGCCGAGAATTGTCATGCAAAATTATAGGGGCATTCTGCAGAAAGTCTCGCAGTTTTTTTCTCAAGGCTGGTCTAAGATGTTGCTTCAAAAATGTGCAATAATACTGCGCATTGATGGTCTGCTGTGATGGAACGGTATGCGTTAGGATGACACCATCCCAAGAATCAACATAGCTTTCACTTTGCTGGCTTTCTGGCGAAATTTCGAACGTCGTGGTGACTCGTAATGATGCCATTCGTTTGAATGGCCTTTCAGTTTTGGCTGGTATGATCTGGTGCAAGTTTCTTACAGCGTAATAATACGCCGTAAAAAAGCTTTTACTTCAGCTCATGGTGCTCCAGGTGGGTTCGAGAAGCCTCGTGTTGAAGACATTTCTGCATTTCTGTCAAATGATGTGGAACTGATCATGAAGCAATTTTTCTCATACCCAACCGTTCCTTCAGAATGTGCAGCACAGTCATATGCACAAATCCTGTCTGTTCGGCCATCTGACGAATCGTTTAGCGTCGATCACTGTCCATTATAATGTGGTAACTGAGTGCACTTCTGCTTCGCTGAAAATAGGACGACCTGGATGATATATGTCTGCCTCATTTTGGCGTCCTTCATTGAAGGCTTTTACCGATTTTTTACAGTTCTGTAAGGCAATGCAGATTCCCCGCAAGCCTCTTGAAGCCCTAGATGACAGTGTCTTGCTGTTTGACCTCTGGCACATTCAAATTTTTCCAACATCGTTATTCATGTTTTGAAAACATCCCGGCAACACTTACTTTAGACCACAAGCCAACACTAGAATCAGTTCTTCGCATCACTCCGCATGCGCGTGACGTAAAATCGACATGTCGTTTTTGCTGAGAGGTAAGGTAGGTATGTAGTTCATGTATAGTAAACGCGACAATCTTTAGTTTTGGTGCGTAGCGTTTTTACAGCAGTGTTGCCACTATTAAAGTTCCAACCGTCGTACAACGGATGATACAATATCGAATCGAAGTGCATAAGGAAACTCGAATCTTGATAGTTATGTTCCATATATCAAATTAAAAATACAACACTCATCAGACATTTCCAAATCTGAGTTGTTAGTTCTTTAAATACGTTTCAAAAGTTTTCCTTTTATTGGTTGTATAATTCTTATAAAACAAGAAGTATTAATTGCATTATATCGTTTTTAAAGATAAAAGTTAGTGGTTGCTTAGAATGAAAACATTCAAATTTGTGCCTTTTACAACATTCTAAACCCCGAATTAATACCCATACTTTTAGAGATATAGCTAATACTTAAATTTTTTAATTTCTTACTATTATCTTTTGCATTAGAGCTGATTTCGTTTTTTGAATTTTAGCATCATCCGATATAATTTTTAGTATAGTACAAATAAATGTCTAAAAGAAATATACTTATACTTAAGTAACTATGATTTTTGTAAGATAATTATTAAATTGCAAATAAAAGAAATTAAATCCTGAGTAATATTTAAAAATACACATAAGAGGCATATACTTAGTAGCAGGTTCATATTTTTTCTTAATAATTTCATTGAAAGAAGCATACTACCCAAAAGGAAAAAAAAATGAAAATGCTTTACTTATTGGCAGCAATAAGGCTTCAGATATATGATATTTCCAGAAGATTTATTCAGTTCACTTAAGATATCCGATTACGTTCGGAACCATGATTTTAAAAAAGAGCATAAATGGATAATTTTCATGATATTTAGTATCACTTATATTAGAATACATGTATAAAATTGTGTTAAGGACATTTTAACAAAAAAAATTACTTAAATACAATATTTTGGCAAAAAAATTAACTTAGAATAACCTTTTTCAAAATGTTCTCCTTTTATCAAAAATGCTTTTATTATAATAATATATTGCCTGTATATAGCTGAGACCTCTGTACAAAGGCTCAACTATGATTTTTGAAAACTTCAGATTATTTGCAGAGTTACAACCAATTGAAATAATTATCGGCGATTTTTCTTAAAATTTCTCCTCTCTGTTGTCGTAAAACAGAGATAAACCCACTTCTAAATTATATATTTCAAAATTCTAGTTGAGGCTCTGTACAGAGGTCTGAGCTGTATACAGGCAAAATATTATTATAATAAAAGCATTTTTCACAAAAGGAGAATATTTTGAAAATGGGTCATTCTATGTTCATTTTTTGTCAAAATATTGTACTTAAATTTTTTTTATTGTAATACTATTCTTAAAACAATTTTATATACATTTTCTAATCTAAGTGACACTAAATATTATAAATATTATCCATTTATACGCTTTTGAAAAATTATGGTTCCGAACGTAGTCGGATACCTTAAGCTATCCGACTACGTTCGGAACTGTGATTTTAAAAAGGCGCATAAATGGATAATTTTCATGATATTTAGAGCCACTTAGATTCGAATACATGTATAAAAGTGTTTTAAGGACACACACACACATTTTGGTAAAAAAAAAATTACTTAAATACAATATTTCGGCAAAAAATTAACTTAGAATAACCTTTTTTCAAAATGTCCTCCTTTTGTGAAAAATGCTTCTATTATAATAATATTTTTCCTGTATATAGCTCAAACTTCTGTACAGAGGCTCAACTGTGATTTTTGAAGCATTCACATTATTTTCAGATAAACCATTTGAAATAATTATCAACCATTTGAAATAATTATCATCTTTTTTTTTCGTAAAAATTCTCCCCTCTGTTGTCGTAAAACGTGGATAAACCCACTTCTAAGTTATATATTTCAAAAATTCTAGTTGAGCTTCTGAACAGAGGTCTGTGCTATATACAGGCAAAATATTATTGTAATAGAAGCATTTTTCACAAAAGGAGAACATTTTGAAAAA
>BMAV01013321.1:108183-147628 GCA_019973955.1 Trichonephila inaurata madagascariensis
AATAGGAATGTATTATTTGACCCGTAAACAAAAATTAAAATTGTCCCCATAAGTATTCCCGTAACCAAGGAGATTTGCTTTCAAAGTTTTTAGAACGAAAGAGTTACGGTACATGCTCATTCAATAACTTACCGAAGGAAACAACTATTCTATCGTATTGATCTGCTACTTCCTTATTAATTATATTATTGTGGGTTTTAACACAGTAAAGTATATATAACCCTGAAAAAATAAGCTACGAGTTTGTGAAGAACATTGGAATTATTATCAGATTTTTATATATATTTTTGAATATAATTTGATGCGTGTATAAGCCGAAAAAGTGCACTAATTCTTCCAAATTGTACCCAAATTCGTCATTTGTATATATGTCGAAATGAAAAAAAGTTCCTACAGTTGTCAAATATGTCACTATGAGCGATAAAATGTTGCTAAGTATAGGGAAAACGATATTAAAAAAAGTTTCCAATAAAATTACTGTACAGTAAAAAACTCTTATGAGACAATATTTTGATCTCTGGTAGTCTTAGCTGAACTAATATATTTTTTTCATTTCTTTTCTTGTACGATATTTGTGTTATTTATACTTTCTGTGCCATTTTCTTAAGAAAATGAGTGGCATTGGAAATTTGTGTACGGGATCTCGTTGTCGATCTGTGTTTCATGCTTTGGAGGCAAAACTCGCAGCATAATGATCATATACATTCACAAATCTAAAAGGAAGAATATGAATTTTACAAGCTATTTGGAAACTTCGATTCTGGTACTGATTTTGAAGGATTTACCTGACTTGTTTTCCCCCTTCTTTTAGAATCAAAGTTCCATTCAAAATGCTCCCTAAAGTCTTTTTTATTTCTAACGGCAGATTAAAAAACAACTGAAAGAAATACAAACATTAAAAATATAACAAAGAATGGAATTACATTGAGTCTATAAATCGATCAGCCAGTATCTCAAGCTCTCCAGTATCTCTCGCACAAGTGGCCCGAGTTCAGCACAAAGCAGTGACTCAAATGTGTGTGTGTGTGGTTCACGTTTATTTCATTTCTGATGTTACACTTTTGGCAAAGAGGAATTGACAGTATTTTTATACGATATAGATGTTTGAAGAGGCATTCGTGGCCAGTAGAGAAGCGAAAAATGGCATCAGATCTATCCCTTGGCTTAAATGGAATATTTAATATTTACTCAATCCATTTTTTCGTATTTCTTTGCCTATTTTATGTATTTTCTATAAGCCTACCTAAATTATTTATTAATTAATCGTTCAGTGGTATAAAAATGAATTGATTTAACTGTTATTTGTGCAATTTTGGTCGCTTCCTTTGCCAGAGAATCTGTTAGTTTATTTCTCAGTTGTCCATAATGAGCTGGTACCCACTGCAATACAACCTCTTCAGGGTTTTTAATTAAGTCGAAATAACAACTGGCGCAGGAGATTCAGATGAAGAAATGGGCAGGAAGGCTGACCTTGAATCTGATAGTATCACACAACCATTGAGAAATTTTCAGACTGCATTAAAGGCTGTTTTATACCTTCCAACAGGAGTGTAGAAAGAAAAGAGTCTGCAAAAGACGCCTTCGTCAATATAGTCAGTACACATGGAGATATCTGTAAACACATGTAGCCACTCGTTACCAGAATACAATTTATGCATAGTCTTCAAGACTACAGCTTTTAGGATTTGGTCATGTGTATGTCTCCAAGAAACCTCGCTTGATTAGTTTATCTGACCACCTACTTCCTTTCTTCAGCCGCACACTGTAACGATGAGAATTTTCATCGCACAGACCAATCCTAGTTCCTTTTTGCTCTCAAAAACTTTCTGAGGGAACCATTTGGGGTTTTTAGGCTCCATGAGAGAGGTTGAATGACAAGGGACTATTCCACAGTAGGAAAAAAATCTGGTAGTCTTGCAATTTATTCCCATTATATTAGCGCATTTTCTTTCACAACTGATTTAATGCTCATATGTTGGGTAAATATCTAAACCAAATCAATTGGAGTTGTCTTGACAGCTCCCATGATAAGTCAAAGGACTTGGTAACGGAGTTTGTCCAGTGTATCAGCAACTTTCTTACTTGCCGCCATCAATGATTTGGAACAGTTAGGGATAAGTAGAAAAATATAGGATTTATATCAATTGCTGTACTAATATAATAAATACAGCATCTCCACTAAAGAGCCAATTCCTCCCAAAGTATTAAGATTATGATCGCTTCTGTATGGTTAGCAGAAAACGTGTTTAAAAAAAAAAAAAAAAAAAAAAAAACCATCGTTTTTAACACTTAAGTGACGCGGGCGTGTAAATGTCGCAGGGAAATGTCAAAGTTAGGTATTTCATCAAATTCTTAAGGAAAATGATCAGCTCTCATGGAAGTCACGTTCTTATTTTTCACATTGTATTCTTTCTTTCTATCATGCTTTTGTTATTAATTGTACTTGTATTTATAGAAACCGTAATTATAGTTATGGAAAGTTCTGGACTTTCGAAGCAAATATATAAGCAAAGGAAATATTCAGTTCGTAGAATAAAGCCTGTTGTTACTAGCGAGAGTTGTGGTTATTATTTTATTTGAGTATCGAATTGGCTAATAGTAGTTTAATCTACGCGTCAATATAATTAAAATAAGAAACATTTTTTAAAGATATCCAATTGAAGCGAAACAAATCAACCTTTAAGGATTGGAAAAGTATTAATTAATTTACCTATTGTGCGTAGTATTACTTTAATGTAGCATAACCAGTTTAAAAATACTTACCGTTTGTGATAAAGAATTATAATTAATATATTAATTTAGCAAGAGCTGTTGTCATTGAATTTATCGAATTAATATATTAATTTAATCTACGCAACAATATCATACCATCGGTTACAGATATATATTTTAAAAAGAAATTGTGTGAAGGTTAAGTTTATATGAGAAAGGGAATTATGGTGTCAAAAGCAAGATGAAATCACTTAAAAGCATTATGAAAAATATAGAAATATATTCACTAATTATTTGAATTTGCTAAGAGATAACATTACTGAGTAATTATAACTACTGAGCAAGCTTTTCTAGAGATGAAGCTGATTTCCATATTGTCAAATTTGTAACGACGGCCGAGCAGAATAATGAGGTATACACGCAAATATTATTCAGCAATGTATAGAAGCAGATGTTGAGTCTTTATTAGAAACATTTGACTGATAATTCAATGCAAATAGTGAACGAGCTCTTTGCTGTATTTGCAAATTTTCAACTATGAGAGTATAGAAATGGAAGAATATCTAAATATCTTAATAAAGATTATTGTAATTTCTAAACGCTAATAGAAACTATACGATTTTGTAGAAACATTGTTAATTTGGAAAATTAAGAAAAACTGGTGTGTTGAGATATTCTCAGAACACTTAATAGCATTACGAATACTTATAAAAATACTAGCGGTGTGAAATTAAATTTTTTTTTATATAGTTAAACAGGTTTATAATATTAAATTTTTTAATTAAATGTATGCATTATTATTATTCGTCTTTCTTGTCTTACTATTAGTTTGTATATTTTGGAGGGGATCTGCAACACAGGTAAAGGTAATTGAAATTAGTTTGTGTTTTTGGAGAAAATGGCATTGAGGTGTAATATCTTCACATGCATCTTACAAGTTATTCTATTAGTGGTTGGATTGGGGCCCAAAGGGTATCGGGAGTTAGTAAAACTATTTTTTTCATAGATATCCAAGTGGCGTTGAGGGGGAATAAAAAGGGGCGTTAATAAAATTATTTCCATTTTAAACTATTAGACGTACGGTCTTGAAATTTGGTAATCAGATTCCTTTTTGAAAAAACTCCTAAAAAAATGGTTTTAGTAAAATTCATACCCACCGAAACAATTCGCCCCAATTTGTTTTTCTTTATCTAAACACTTTTTTCTGCTGTAGGTACTTGAAAAATAGAAAAGATAGATGAAAACAATAAAAAAAATTTGAAACCTTTCTGTGAGTTTTTGGGGGGGTATTGGGGTTGACGCCCGTCAAAACCCCGGTTCTGCCGGCCGGACGAAGGGGGAGGTGGGGTTTAACACGCAAAAACATACTCTAAAAATGCTGATTTTTTCATTTCATAACTAAAACGTTCAGCCATTTGACGAATTCACTTTTTACCGGGGAAAATGCCTAAAAGAGGTTTTTATTTTAATATCTTCCGTAAACTGATCATCTCCATGGGAATTTAGAAAATTTTCAAATTTCTCTGCGCATTTTTCCCCTGCTGAGCGGTGTCTTTACTCCCCCGGAAGGAACTGCCCTTTCCCAAAGGAGAATTTTTTCTTTGCTGCCTTTTTAAAACTAGCCCCCGGCGGTATACTTATATGACAGGAGTGCTTCTAAAAAATTTACTTATTTAGGAAAAGAGGGGGAAGCAGTTTTTCGTTTTTTCGTTTAAATGTCCACTGTTCTATTTTCATTTGCTGTCATTTTTTTTTTACCGTGTTTAATAAGCATTTTTTTAATTTTTTTTCGAATGCACTGAATTGATACTGGTTTATGGTTAACCATGTGTTTTGGGGTATATCCGAACATATAAAATTATTTTAATTTATTTTTTTTTTATATTCAACTTAGAGATTAATTATTTTTTTTTCCATTTTTTTTTTTATCCTTTTCTTTTCTTTTTTTTTTAAATGAAAGAAACAATTTTGTTGAAAACACGCCTTTTCCCTTTCCCCCAAAAAAACGCGAACAAAGGGGCCTGTGGGAAAAACGTTTATAGGGGGGGGGTTAATATCTTCTTTTCAGGTTTGGGGGTTTAAAAAATTACGCTTTTCCTAATCAATGGATTAATTCATAAAAAGCTGATGCCCCAACTTTCAATTTGAAAAATTTCCAAAAATTTTCTTTTTATGTAGGGAAAAAAAAATTGCAAATTTATTCTCTAAGTCATTACCCGAACATTTTTTGTTGTTACTGATGCCCCGTCGGAAAAAACAGATCGAGGCCCACGAAATTCATCTAAAAGGGGGTAAAATGATGCCCGTCGTTAGCCGTACTTTTAGCACCTACAGGTGACATATGACAAACTCGTTTCCACCCCAATTTCGAAGGGAAACGGGGTGGTCAGGCCCCCCCCCCCCCCCCTTCCCACCAACCACACGAGAGGACTTGGGTGACGGCTATTTAAGCCCCCCCATGCCGCAAAGGCCATACTTTTAAAACATCCATGTTTTCTAGGTTGAACCCGTCCCTACGGCACAGCAGTCGGGGCCCTTTTCCCCACTGGTTGGGCGACAAAATCACTTCTTCTTCATTGTATTCCTTCAAAATACCGACACTAGATTATTAAAAAATTCTAAATTTCGATTATTTATGACTGTTTTTCTTTAAAATTACTACAAAAATTACTAGTATTGTTTTTTTTATATAATATACAGCGTATCAAAAAATTTTAAAAAACATTTTTAATATAAAAAGATTTAAATGTATTATTTTAAAATTGATAAAAAGGATTTTTAAAAAAATTATATTAAAAAAAAATATTTATTGGAATAACTGCCAATTTTATTTATTTTTATACAAAATTTAAGCCTATGAGGGTAGCGTGTCCCCTTAAACACCACAGGTCTGGGGTTCAAACCCTGGGCGGCAAGGGCGCTCACCTTTCATCCTTTCAGTGGGTTTTATAAATGGTATCAAACTTTCTTTGGGGGCTATTACTGGGGATTTTTTATTCGCACCTTTTCAAAAATCTGTGCCCTGCCCCCAGTGCCAAAAGGGCTGTAAACTGGATGGGCCCAGGCCTTGTTCATGGGCTGTGGACCACTAAGTTTAAATTTTTTAAAAAAAAATTTAAAATTATATTGATGCATATATATATATATTTTTTTGCAATTTTTTTTTTAAAATTTTTTTGTAAAAAAGATACGAATAGTTTTAACATTCTAACAAAAATAAACAAAAAAAAAGTGAGCGATAATTTTAAAACCAAAATAAAATTTGTTATAATAAGGGAAAAATTTTTCAGTATCCTACAAAAAGATTTAAAGATATTAATAGGAAGAACACATCCCCCAAACATCAAAAAGTGCTTTTAAAATTTTAAATTTTAAAAAAAATACCATCGTATGTGAAAGTTTTAATAAAATTTAAAGGGGTAAAAAATTTTGTTGAAAAATTGAATTTAGCTACTTTAAATATTTTATAAGCTCCAATTTTTTTCTTTACTTTGCGTCAGCGTTTCTCAAACGATGGGGGGCTCGGGGGTAAAAGGGGGCACGCGAGCATAATGAAAAGTCAAAACAAAAGTTTTAAAAAAAATTACTAATTTACTCAATGTAAACAAACACAAAATACACTCGACATAATAAAAGAAAAAAAATACACAATTTAACTGATATTTCGCAAATGTTCGTGTTAAAAAGTTTTTAAATTAATTTAACAATATTTTAAAGGGCCCGTTTAAAAATTAAACTGACCCCCAGGGGGATGTATATAAAATTTCATACAAAAAATTAAAATTATCTTTATAATTTGTACGGTTTTTTAAATTAATCCCTTAACTGCCGATTAAAAGGTACGCGATTCGCTTTCCCAAAGCTGACCGTTTTCCCTTCCCCACAATGGGATTGGGAGAAAGGAATAAAAAGCAAATAAACTGAAATAAATAAATCCTTCCAAAAGTAAAGGGCCTTTTATTGCATTCTAAACCTTCGGAATAATTTTATGTATAGCAGTGCAGAGAAAAGATCTTTCTTCGAAAGACGTAAAACGTCCATGGAAATTAATTTTTGAGTGTGAGCGAGACGTTTATATACTCCCGGGGGCTTAAAGGTTACGGTCGTATCGTAGTTTACGTCAAAATACTATCATTGAATTCAATACATTGTTATATTGTTTTAGGGGCGCGATGAAAAATTATGATTGTACATTGGGTCCAAAATTGAAACTTTGAAGTACGTTTACGTTAAATATTTTGATACCAAGTTTTGTGACACCTGAAGTACTTTTAAGTTATTCAACAAATTTCCCAAGATTTGAATTAAAGATTGGTTTTAAAAAATGAACAAACCTTGTAATCCCCATATATATATTTTCCTTTCATGTTTCATTGCATATTCTTTTAAGAATACTAAACTTGTAAACATTGTATGATTTGTACGTGCTTTTTAATTTAACTTGATGCTGATAATTTTTTTTTAAAATTATCATGTTATTTAACATATTTTTTTAAAATTAACTAGCCCTTTACTTTTTGTTTAAAAAAATTGATATTTCCGAAGAAAGTCGATTCATTCAGCTGCCAACAAAAAAAATTCTAAAAGAATTTATAAAAAATACAGTGTCCCATCTCAAGCAAGAATACAAGTTTTTTTTTAAAAAGAATGGTGAAATTTGTTTTACTTCTAGTATATGTAAACACACATCCTTTAATTCCATTCAAAAAAAGTTTGAAAGGACCAAATTATTTTTATATTTTTTTTTACGGTTTTATTATGGTTGTTTCGGGTTTTTAAAAATTTTTGCTTATAACTAAACTTTAAAATTGATTCCCCGATTTTTAGTCATTTTTTTTTTATGCTTTGAGGGGGTGTTGATATATACGTAGAAATAATCCCCTAGATTTAAATAAATATGTTTCGAAAGAAAAATGTTTTTTGTCAACGTTTTAATTTTGAAGGCTTTTCACGAAATATGAATAGGACTTCTTAATACTAATGAAAAAAGGTATGTGAATAAATATGAAATGTCTTTGCTATGAAATAAATGACAGAAGTAAGTAAGTATACATAGAGAAATCATAAAATAAAATTTTTATCATCTTGTAATGTAAGTCTATCACTAGTGATGACACTAGAAAGCATATAGACCTATATTATTGATTACCCTTTGATTTTTGAAAAAAATAAAAAAAGAAATTCAAGCTAAATAACAATAAAAAAATTTCTAAAAAAAAAAAAGGTCAGAATACAAAATATAACAGAAAGGATATTTTTTTTGAAGAATTTTTTTTTTGTACTCACACTATTTAAAAATGAATTCAGAGTTTCTAAAAGATTTAAAGAAAGTACAATACAAAACTCAAACTCAGTGGTCCATGAGGGCCAGGATATTTCCCCTCTTAGTATACGTGACCATTGGGCTGAGGTTTTCATGAGCAACCCCCATCAGGTGGTCAGTTAAACGAGACCCCCAAAGTTTTTAAGTCCCAAAGTAGCTTGGGATCATTTATTACCCCTTGAAATAGGGATGAGAGACAATATAAAATACAGTTGAACTTCTGTATAACGAACCCCTATATTAATTTTTTGTATACAAACTTTTCCCGGGAACCAAAAACATTTTACGATTTTTTTCGTAAAATAACCCCTCTCGAAGTCCTTTTTTTATATAATGAAATTTTCTCCTGTGGTTCAATTTTTTTTTTTACCTTTTTATTAATTTCGAAAAAATTCATTTCTCTTTAACACATTTTATGGTGGTCATAAATCCGAACTGGTTTTTTTAGATCCTCCTCCGGAGCAAAGATTGAACGCTTTTCATCCAAAAACTGCAACCTTTAAATTGCCCGTTCACTAGAAGATCTTCGTATTCTTTTCACCCCCAGTAGTTGTCATGTCTTCGTGCATAATTTTAAAATAATGTTTTATATGTTACTTGTATGCTTCAAAATTTTTAAAAAGTCCTTAAAATTATTAATTTTAGTATAAAGTATTTTCTTAATATTGAGAAAATAAAATGAATTCTTCGACGACATTCTTTTTTTTTGTTTTCCTTGCAGTTTTTCTTTCTTTCTTTTTTTTATGGGTAAGATATATAAAATAAACAAAATTAATTTTAAAAAAAGGGGTGAATAATTACTCTTTTAATTAACATGTTTATGAATTTAAAATTTATGTGGTTTATAAAGTATATTAAAAGATGAAACTCTATATAACGAATTTTCCATATAGCGAACTTTTTTCCTGGATTTAGCGGCTTCGTTATATGGAGGTCCGACTGTATACAAAATAAATAATAGAATGAGAATCTTATATGTATTGTGTTTTTAATAAGAATTTGGGTATGACACACACACAAACTTATAAAGGAAGTAAAATATTTTAGCAATGTGCAAAAGTTGATGGGAACAGCTAGTAAGCTGAAGTAAATATGTGTTCAAAATCAATTTATTTAACTGTAATATAATACTCGCAATACAGACAAGATGAATGATAAATGGATTTGTAAGCCTAATATCCACATATTTTAATGCAAGTACCGTTTGAGGCAGCAATTAAAAGTAACCATAAGAAAAATTGGGGTAAATTGTTCAGTTCACAAATGGACAACTCATACATCAAATTCCTTTACCATCAATGTATATTTTATATTTGTAATGTTTCGATTAATAAAGACATTTTGCAAAAAAATTGAAGGCTCAAACATTAAATTTTAGAAGCAATTTAAGATGTCGCAAGATAACAGTTTGTTAATTTATTGCAACTCACAATCCAGAAAAAATGCTTAATTTGCAGACACAGACTTGAAGGTCTGAATTTGTTAATCCGAAAATGTGGTTTACAGACTAATAACTAATGATTTTTTCATGTTGCCTAGTTTATCTTTAGTTTTGTAACTAGCATTTTTAAGAAAGTAGTATATATCTAATTGTTTTAGGCTACACAGTACAATTTTTCAAATTTCTTTTGGAAACAGTAACAGTAAAATTAATTCATATTTTACATTCATATTTTATTATTAGGTTGATTCTGAAATCAAAAAGTTAGTTTGACCAGCTATTGTTTTACAATTTCAAAAAATTAAGAATTTTTGAAGTTTTTTCAAACTCTCATAAAATGCTCAGTTTTTAAAGTTTTATAGTCATTTGTGTGATTTACGTCTTTTAGATAATTATAAGTAAAAGTTAGTATGGATTTGAAAATCTGTTCCCTTGTTGAATTTTAATGATTGTTTTTCTAGTTAAACCAAGGAAAAACATAAGTTTCTTAAAAATATTAACTTTAGCATTTTTTTAAAAAACAACTAGAGATCAAAGACCTAAATCCATATTAACTTTTATAGAACATACGTTTGGACGCATCTACAGAAAATTTCAAAACACTATCTTGGACATAAAAAAAGCCTTAGGGATTAGAAAACACCTACTTCTTCAAAATTAAAAATTCGAGAAAAATGCATTTAAAGTTTGTAAAGGCTTTAAACAAAAAAAAACCTATAATGCTTGTATAGCTCTAATTTTTTAATATGTTGTTTTCCAAATTATGTCCTATATAAAAACATTACATTAATTAATTATGACTGTGAAAACCTTTTTTTTTAATTCAAAAAAATATTTTTGCATAATATTGATAGTGTTTGTTACAACGACATATTATTCAACCAAATCTTAGTAAAATATTTTCTCAAAACTTTTGAAAGAGACTTTTTTATGTACATTATAATAATGATACTAACTTAAACCAAAAATCATCAGGTTTGTACATAAAATTAATTTTTTTTAGTTTTAAATTGGGGAAATTTATCAAGATTTAAAGTCTCCCAACAAGAACACAAAAACATAATCTAGTACCAACAATATTACTATAATGTATTTTGACAAATCATAGAAATATTCAGTTATATCTGCAATACTTGTAGGCAGAATACTTGTATTCTTAAGTTTATTGCAGTATCAGTGAAGGGCTGGTTTTTAGATATGTCGCTTTCAGTTGTATTCCATCTCTTCCAAATATTGTTTCTCATAGCAACGTGAGAAAGTTTTGGCCGTGGCATTTTCTTAACAGTAAAAAATTAATGATAAACTTCTAAGTTATGTAAACTATTTTTAAAACAAAAATTGGCCTAGAAATCAATCTTAATTAAGTATCTATGAGAATTCAAAAAACTCAAAATGTAATCAAGCAGAAATGATTTTAGTAATGAAAATTGAAAATAATAACCATTTCACACTAAAAGAGGGGATTGTACTCAAAAATATTTATACTTAATTCAACTTAAGGATGGAAAAATGCTTTAAAATGAAACCGAAGTGAAAACCTAAGCTTAGAAAATTTCAAATATCTGAAAAACTTATATGATAGTGAATATGAAATTTTGTGGCAAGCTTCCTAACAATATGGGCCACCGAAAAAAATAAATAAAAAATGCAAATAAAAAGAATCGGTATTATTGAAATTTTTAGAGTACTTTGTAGCCTTAAGGAAAACCCAGCTTAATTTTTTTCTTAAAAATATTTACTTTTGTTGGATAGCATACATTTTGGGACCATTTTTGAGGCTCTTAGTGGACAACATAAAAGAAAAGAAACACAGTGGATTGATTAAAAGTTTGTCACTCTATATACCTGTTCTTGAAGTCTATTCGACAGGGAAGTTCAAAACTTAAATTGTAAAATGGATATTAAAACTTCACATCTATGTTTATGCATACTACGTATACATACACACACCTAGGTGTAGAAAGCATGTCATATTGTTTAAAAGTTTAAACCTGTAATATTCGTAATGATTTTTTTATTTGAAGGTTTAAAAACATTTTGACCTTTTAAAACATAATTATCTAATAATTTTTGATTATTTTTTTATCATATGTGCATTAAAATCATTCATTTTATCGAAAGCAAGGATAACTAATTAATAAGTTTGCTTAAGTATTCAACTAATTTTTATTTCCGAAAAATATACTGCATGATGTTAAGAATATTCAAACCTATTTTTTTAAAAATGTAGCATTTTAATAATTTTATTACTTTAAATTTATAAATTTTAAAACTGATATATTTAATGGTGTGACATTTGATATATATGTTACCGTTAAAGTTTGAAATCCGTTATTTTATAGAATAACTAGGTATTTCAGGAAATAACTAGACAAGTCAGTTAAAGTATGTAAAATTATTGAATTCTGTGATTTAACTAGGTATTCTATCGAATAACGATTACTTGATCATTAAAGTATGAAATACCGCATTCTCGGAAGTTCTTTGAACCGGTTCTAGCTGCTTTAGGAAGGATTTTTCTGATTAGGAACTAGAGATGGCGGAATAAAATAATTGTACTCTAGATCTCAGTTCAGTGTATGTCAGCGAGAATTAATTTCCATCGAAAAAGTTCCAAGTATTGATACTACGCTTCGATCTGTTGCAACAGGTTAAAGTTGCGGTTCCGGACAGGGATTTAAAAAGTACTCATGTAAAAAAAATGTGTAATGGTAAAAAATGGGTTTTTTTCAAAAATAATAAGCAGTCCAATCGAAAGTGTCATCACAGCAATCCTAGATCTAATAAATAATGAAAAGTAAAATAAAAGTATTTCATAAAATTTAAATTAATAATTTCTTACAATTTTGTTTTAAAATGTTTACACATGTCTTTTTATGAAGCAAAGGTTTTTCTTCACAGCATGTATTTTTATGGATAATATTTAAATATAATCTAGTTTTGCAACATATTCTTTTTTCCTTTTCTGTTTAACTAATGTTAGAAATATGAGCAGTAATAAATTATATCATCTTCTTTCCCTTATTATTTATCAATTATTCATCCGCAAAAGAGATAAAATGTATTTTTCGGGATAATTTTAGCTATTTATGATCAATTAATGTATAAAATATCTTTCGAATCGTTTATTTTGCTCTAATCGTTTATTTTTATAATTTTTTAACTTAACTTTAATTTTTAACTCCTTAGTTATTTCATAGAATACCTAGTTCTTTCATAAAATAACTAGGTAAAGTAGGAAATTTTTCATCTACTATATACTGTAACTGACTTGTCTAGTCAATTCGTGAAATATCTAGTTATTCTACGAAATAACTGAATTATACACTTTAACGGTAACATATATATAATACAAAATGAGAAACCTAAATAATAATATAAGACAAGAAATATGTCATGCAGCAATTAGATATTCCTGTCTTCCTTCTTGAACAATGAACAATCTACGTTCGTAGAACAATTACGTTCGGAACCATGGTTTTAAAAAAGGGCATAAATGTATAATATTTATGATATTTAGAGTCACTTAGATTAGAATACATGTATAAAATTGTTTTAAGGACATTATGACAAAAAAAAATTACTTAAATACAATATTTTGGCAAAAAATTAACTTAGAGTAACCTTTTTTACAAATGTTCTCCTTTTGTAAAAAATGCTTCTATTGTATTAATATTTTGCCTGTATATAGCTGAAACCTCTGTACAGAGGCTAAAGTATGATTTTGGAAAAATTCACATTATTTTCAGAGTTACAACCATTTGAAATAATTATCGGTGTATTTTCTTAAAATTTCTCCCTTCTGTTGTCGTGAAACATGGATAAACCGACTTCCGAGTTATGCACTTCAAAAATTCTAGTTGAGCATCTTAACAGAGGTCTGAGCTGAATACAGGCAAAATATTAATACAATAGAAGCATTTTACAAAGGAGAACATTTGAAAAAAATATTCTAAGATAATTTTTCCAAAATATGTATTTAAATAATTTTTGTCATATGTCCTTAAAACAATTTTATACATGTATTCTAATCTAAGTGACACTAAATATAATAAATATTATCCATTTACACGCTTTTGAAAAATCACGGTTCCGAACGTAGTCGGATACCTTAAGTGATCTCTTTATACAGAATCCAAGAATTGATAGCTGTTAGGTCTAAAATACTATAGAAAACTTGTAGAGGTCATCAGCTTCAAAAAATTATAAATTATATGTTATTTCACTAAAAATGCATTGCTTGCGATGTATAAATTGAAATAACAAAAGTGGGTAATAATGCTGCGGAGTAGCGAAAAAAAAGTGACGATGGCTCTCCCATACACACAAATATTGTATATAAGGAACGCAAAATGAGAAGAGAAACAAATCATGTGCCACTTGATTGTTGCCCAAGTCTGATATGAACAATACCTTTCATGTGGTATGCGATTAACTGTTAAATACTTTATGAGTCAAATTGGCTCACCAAATTCCATATGCCACATCCGATAATGTGAAATGAAGGAATCAGCAGGGAAGAGGAAAATCAATCTACATATATTTCATCACTTCATTAAAACCAAGGTATGTGTTAAAAAAATACTATAAAAGTTTTTATATATATATATATATGTAATCAAATTGTGACGTCTTCGATTGGGGTGAACCTCACCCTTCCATTCATGCTAAGTTTTATGGATCGAACAGATGCTAAGGGACAAGTGCACGTGGCCATGAGGTCATTGTTTATTGTCTGACCTCGGGCAAATGCGACACCCCAGTCTGGTAGTCATAATGGCCAAAGGGCCCAAACCCCCCAAATTGCAATGGTGAAGCCTGTAGAAAAATCCTGTCCCCTCGACCGGTGTCAAAGGAAGGGGTTTATAGAACACAGGTGGTGTGATGGCAAGGTATCCACAGATGTTTCACAAGAATGATGGCATTTTACTTTCCCAGACTGCCCGGGTATGTATTTGTGTTTCCGCTCAAAAGGACACGAATGTGGCCGGGGGCGGGGGCAGACTTTGTGGCCTGCCAATGAGAAGGAGAGGGGCGTGGTGGACCCCCCCCCTTTAAAAAAGGGTTTTTCAGGAGAGGGGAGAAAGCCCTGGATGGAGAAAAACTGAAGGGACCCCTGAAATAAAAAATTTGGACGTGGAAGATAGAAAGAAGAGGGGATGAACGTCGTTGGTGTTGAGAATGTTTGGGGAAAAAGATTGCTCCGCGACTGGGCTGACTGCACCGGCTTGGCATATTTATTGGACTTTATTACTATTTATATTTATATTTATTGGACAAATAAATACTGCTTTAATTTTAAAATGAGGCTGTGACAATTTTTCTTTGTTATCTACTCACGACGTTACAAAATGTTTTAAGAATCAAACTGGTCCATAAATCAGTCCGTAAAACTAGTTGCTTTTAAACTTTTTTTTTTTTTTGTAAAAATTTAATACTGTTTTCACTGTTGGAAGGAGCTTACATTATTCAGAAACTTATTCAAATTTTTCCCTATGCTTCAAATATTTATCATCCATTAAAGGAAAAATGAATAAACGCATGGACTTTTGCATGCATTAAAATTTTCAAAATATATTCCTTTCTCTCAATTACACAGAACAAAATGAAATGCTAGCTTCTGCCTAATCAATCAGATTGAAGCAATCAGAAAGTAATTATACCCACCTGACTTAAGCGTAATTGACCCC
Organism: Trichonephila inaurata madagascariensis; assembly: GCA_019973955.1. Lineage (NCBI taxonomy): Eukaryota > Metazoa > Arthropoda > Arachnida > Araneae > Nephilidae > Trichonephila > Trichonephila inaurata. The sequence continues at coordinate 123,350 of BMAV01013321.1, forward strand.
ATAGGAATAAAGCAATCTCTGAAATGGAGGTACATTTATTCTTAAATCCTCTTATCGCGTAACCACTAGGTTTCCGGCAATTAGTCCTTGAGATGGAATTTATGTTGTTTTATTCCCACATCGTAAAGTGGTAATAAATAAATTTGTGTTAATTATTACGGGAAATATGTTTATATTTCACGAATTAAAAACATCTATAAGTGAGAAATACAATGGAGGTGTTGCACGCTTGAAACCCATATATCTGAAGTAATACCAAACGGTGACGTCATCTTGTATATTTTATTTATTTCTGATAACAAGTAATATAAAAAAAAAAGATTTTTAAGTCAATTTCTACTTAGATCAACAAAGAAAAACTTTATTTTAGCTACTTTTTATTAAATAGTTACAATTAATATAAATATGTATATACATAGGACAGAATCACATCATTAAGTGGTAATTAATTTTTATTAATTATCATTAAAGTATCGTTGTTGTGTTGTGGCTAATGCCACCTGTCTGACGTAGTCAGAACGAGGCTCACGAAATTCATCGTGGTAAGGGCCTAGAAGTACGCCTTTAATTGGCCTATGCCTTGAACACCATACAGGTGACAGCACGAATTAGCTCGGCGAAATTCCTCGAAGGGACGATAGATGGCGACACCACCTATCTCTACCTCCACACTTTTGCCATTTGACTGGAGGGGAGAGAAATATTCTCCAGTCCCCTGCACTCGTGATTCAGCCTACAAGACTTTCGGACCACTGATTTAACGAGCATGTACTCCGTTTAAAGTATCGTTTTGTCGTGTCCAAAACAATCGTGTATATAAAATTCAGTTCAAATGAATACTTTAACACGCGAGAAAAAACCTTTTCAAGTTTTGGCACAAGTCGCCAAAAACGATGCCAACTTGGTTGTATATTTGTAATTCTTTAAATAATTAGTTTTAATCAATTAAAATATTTTTATTAATTATTATTATATTATTCTATTGTCATCCAAAATAATCCTGTATATAAAATTTCAGCTCAATTGGGCCCTTTAAAATGTATTTATTAACGATTGAAAATTCCACCAAGATAAATAATTATATAGAGATTGGTGAGCTAATAGTAGGAATTTAATAATGATGTTTAAAAATTATTAAGGTTTGTTGTGAGTGGCAACAGTTTTTGTTTGTTTACAAAAACAATAATAAATGAATAGAACGAGAAAGATGACGCTGTTATTTTAAATGTTTATTTAATTGTTGTTTAATATTTAATTATTTAACAGGAGTTGTAGAAAAACATAATTAATGAACGCGTTGAGGTTGTTACATATGGCTTTATTGGAAGGATCAACCCAAACGCATAAAACTGCTCAAGTATCACACACAAATAATGATAATGAGAGAAAAAAATAGTGTGGGTTTGACACATAGTAGAAGTGAAAACTACTGATTTATTCTGGGCAAGATAATCCATTTGTTTGTAACGGGTTACTATTAGGTTCCCTTTACTAACCTTTTGGGGGAAACTTTTTCCTTTAAAGGTAATTTTAGTTTAAAATCGTTTTCCGTGAATGACTTGTTTTTTTATGCAAATGTAATTATTATTTAACCCGTTCAGGTGTGAAAAAAAGGTTTCGTGGATCGTTGCTTGAAACCCAATAATTGGGAAAGGTAAGGAACAGCTTTTTCTTGGTCGGCCGTTTTGGGAATTTGTTTCGAGAATCCCCGGGAACGTGGGAAATAACTTTGGCGATCGAGCTATGGGGATTCGAGAAGGATTGTAATAAGGGCTCCAAGAAGCTAAGTAGATTTCAAAAACCCATATACCCAATTAAGGGTTAAATTGGATTGCCCCCAGAGTTGTTTAAAAAATTGTATTTCATAAAAGTGTTAAAAAATTAAAAGTACTATTTTAAAAATCCCGCTGCTTTTCCCGTCCCTTCTTACAACCTTTTACCTCGGGCCCCCACAGTTCGGGTGCTACGTTTTTTTTCGGCATTTTTGCTTTGGGGTTTGAAATTCTCTTTTTTATGCTAATTATTGGTGGATTTTTTTTTCATCAAATTTTTTTAAAGAGCAATTTTTAAATAATTATGCATTTTTTGTATATTTATATATGGTATATTCGATTAAAGTCAAATAAAATTATTTTTGAAAAATATTTTAAAAAGTAAATTTCTTATATAGATTATATTTAAAAATAAAAAAATATTTTTTTATTTTCGTCTATTCGACAATGCTAATTTTCAAGATAACTTACCTTTCCCAACCTGATTTCCATGGGGTACCCCTGGTTGGGAACCCTTGCTTTTTCATAAATGTTCCCAAAACCGTTGTGATAATAGAAGTCTTTTTTAACTTATATAACGCTTATCCCGGGAGGGGGAAAATTTCCCTTTAGAAAGCCGTTTACTTTTCTTAAAATTCTCTTTAATCAAACAAAAGGAAAGGTTTTGGACTTTTTCTCAATTATTGCTTTTATTTTGCCGTAATCTTCTTTAGTTTTGTCATCACTGATATAAACTGAAATATTAGCATCTTTCTCACCGATAAACTTCATTAAAATTTCAGATTTTAATTCTTTTGGCACATTTTTGTGCTTAAGAATGCTTTTTTGAATCAAAAATGGATCCCATGTTTCGTTTCTTCTAATCTTCGATCTCTTACATAAGAATAATCTGTACTTACATACTACCGACACAATGCCAACGTTCAAGGAAAATCCCCATTTTGGAAGCACCAATTTTGTATTTGGTGTACTCTCTGAAATGGTAACCATGTGCTTCGTTTCATATAATGTCGCCAATACGTCTGCAATAACACATAAGTACAGAATAATCTTTTCCTTTTTTTTTCAATTTCCATTTCTTTCCATGTCGCTTGTTGTCATACCAATGGCCGCAATTTCGAACACCTCCTGTGATGCTTTAATGTCATATTTTTTTATTTATTTTTGTTTTTGTTTTTGTAATAAAGCGTTTTACCCTACATTCTGTTTTGTGGCCGTACTGCCTTTGTGTCTCTTTATCGCGTTACGGTTACGTTTCCGATTATTATTTCCTATGAAATTATGATTCCTCAGGATGTTCTCTACCTCCCCTTCAAGTCTGTACATGAAATTTGGGGACACCATATGTATGAAAAAATATATATTGACCTACAAATAGAATCTATGAACTTTTAAAATAAGGAGTTTTATCTTTATAGTGGGCAGAGGTAGACATTTACTCAACTGTCTACCTCTGCCTACTATAAAGATAATTGTAACCACAAATATCACTATTATACCCAAATCAATGTGCTCGATACTGTATTCTGCATTGATGTGCCAAAAACTTGGGTAATGGTTTAATTTCACATCATCATAACAGTTGGTTTATCATAACAATTGGTTTTTAGTCGTAAAAGAATTATATGTATACATTCATAGAACAACCTGAGTTGAGACAGAAAACTTATTCTATTTATTTTATTTTTATGTACTAGTTTTTATTCTCTGAAAAAATGTCACAAAAAAAAAGACTAATGAAAAATATTCTGAAGAATATAATGCAAATTTTACATAATGTGGTAAGAATATGGCCTCATTGAAATCACCAGCGGCTATAGCGTGGTTGTTCTGTATATTTATATCCTAGGTGCATTAATAATGTAAGCCTCAATAGTTTTGAATTGCCGACCTGTATTCAAAAAAAATCGTACTATCAACCAATTGGACATTAATCAAATTTGAAATGACACACATGTTATCGATAATTTATTATGTCTCGTAACTACTTCTTGTAAGGAAGTATGTTTTAAAGTGAATTGTGAATGGAAGTGTTTTGATAAATTGTTTATTTTAGAAGTACATTGATGTTATAAGAAACACTTTAATGTTTATAGCTCTGAAAAAATAATTATAATAAGCTTAAATAAACTTTAAATACCACTTTAAGATATTAGTTTTATGTTTTTCTTTCAACGAATTGCATTTTTGTATTTTCCAACCCATACATTTTTCTAAATGATCATTATGTAGAGAATATTCATTGCACAAGAAAATTTAAGAAAAAGGATAATTTTTTTTCTGACAGAAATTTTAGTTTTTTCTTCACATAATATTGAAGTATTATATTTGTATGAAAAACATATGAGGAATAAGAACTTAATTCAAAATTTTACATGCACACATTGTACAAAGAAAAAATTACATTATTGTAATGCCTCGGTAATATCCTGCTTTATATATTACACATTCTTTTTTTATAGTTAGTATTTCTCTTTTTAAAATATATTTTTTTCATCAAAACGCTTTTTTGAGCATTTTTTCTAAAGGGGGGATCGATTTGCTTAATTTCTTCATTTACATTTTTCAAATGAAGTTTTATCCAAATTCTAGCTTCTAACTTTCCGATATGCACAAGTGATATATCAATCGAAAGATAACAATGCAAAGAATAAAATTAAATAATCTTGGATTGAAATTAAGTGTAGAAGCTGTCGTTTGTGACTCTTATTTTATACCTTATTTTGAATACTATACATATCAAGTAATCGTATTTAATATGAAACTATATCTTAAAATTAAACTACCATAAAATCCAATATATAACGCACACCTGTACTTTCAAGCCGCATTTTTTTTTTAATTTTTAGGTATATTCGTCGTATAACGCGCATTCCCTTTTTTTAGAAGAATCATGAAATAAATTTGTGTGATTATCTTATGTTTAGAAGTCCTTTATTTAAAGTATTATCCCGGTCAGTTGAAAAAATAATACACTTCTAGAATTGCAACTTTTAAGTGCATAAAATAATTCGCATCTTTAAAATAAACAATGTTTCGATATATGTAGGAGTCTAATTTTATTTATGCTCATCTCTTCTTTTTTATTTATAAAGCTCTCATCTTTATACCCTGCGTATAGCGCGCAACCGTAAATTTCGATCTTATTTTTGGTGCGCATTCGAAGTGCTCGTTATACGCCGGATTTTATGGTATATAAATCCTAAAATTTTACAATCGAAAATCAAAATTCACTTTCAAACGATTACTTTAGATTTAAGCGTACTAGGCATGTTTTTTGTAAATTTGAATATAAAAAATATTTGATACAGAACATTCTTTTGAAGACTTAATCCAATTTGCTCACGATTTAACATTTTAATGCCGCCGAATCTTCCCATTAGCCAATAAAAATGGTAAAATATTATTTTCAGATCATTAAAAATACAAAGTTTGAAATAGAAACAAATGAAAAATATCATAATTTGGTAAAAATTATTTATAAAAATGGAAAATATTTATGGAACCTAATGGAAAAATCTAGAAGAAAGACATTTATTTCCAGAGACGTTGATGTCCAGAACTTTCTGTATTGTACTGCTTGTTGTTGTATCGACAGATCCTCCAATACAAAAGCCATATAATGATGGAAATGAAACTTTATGAGTCATTACACTGAAAAAGTAAACGGACACATAAAAGAATAATAAGTGCGCAAATGGAGACGAGAAAGTTACAACTTGCTTTCTCCATTTCAAATCTATGTGGAACCTGAAAACAGCGTTGCTTGAGGAGTGGAACGAATATTGCAGAACCTCATAAACTGTCTCTTTTACAATCGAAACTTGAGTTGTAAAAGTTGTGTCACTGTAAGAAAAAAATATATTTCCTATTAAGCCATCTTATGCTATCTAATAATCTTTTTTTCCCTTCAGAATTTCTTACGCTGATGACTCACCTTATGCATATGGATATAAGAGTATATGTGTGGACCATAAATGTGGTGCATTATCTTTTTTATATATTGCATAACTCTTCTTAAGAACATGTACCCAATTTCATAAGAACATTGTGAGACACTTTATTAGATAATCAACTAAACATTAGAGCTCTTTTTATAATCTTAGCATCAGTATGTTCATGTGCTTGCTCTGTGTGTGTATTAAGTAATTATTTTGTAAATAAATAAAAATAATATACGCAGAAAAATGCCTTTTCAGCATTAAAAGTGAATAAAATAGGTTTTCCAAGAACTATCACCCTGTAAATTTCTTCATTAATGATAGTAAAGGATATACTCTATTCTATTTTTGTAAGCAAAAGAAAATTATCTTATGTGTGTGTCGAAAATTTTTACTTTGAATAATTATAGGGGGATTATGCTTGTTAGAAGAGATTCAGAATCCATGACAATACTTAGAAACGAAAACTTTGGGCAATACTCTTTTTATTTATTTATTTTTTTTGGCTTCTAGTAACTCTCTCTCATTGTTTGAAAAGTTTAATGAATAAGGATTGGATTTACATAGAAAGCTAAGAAGTAAAGTACTAAGAAAAACCAAAAATTAGGTCTCTTTCAATAAGTTTATTCTGGTTTTCATAGAACTAAAATAGAAATTATGGTTCTCGCCGATTAAGTTGCCAATCTCAAAAGATTTTCAGAAAATCCGCTTTAAAATTTTTTATTTGCTCACACTGTTCACTTAGATTCAGACCATAGGCTCCCAGCCTTTTTGAACTGGTGCCCCCTTTCCTAGTGAATATTTCGACACCGCCCTCCCCATCCCACTCCAGAGAAATAAGAGAATACATAATAGATGGTGAAAACAAGAATTAAATTAAAAAAAAAATGTTCTAAAACTAATAGAATATATTTTTTTAAAGTCCCCCATTTTTTTTTTACTTCTGAAATAGCTATTGCCACGAAGATATAATTTTATAGTATATACAATCAACATAAGGTAACGAGTATTAAAGTTTACCTTTGAGTGTTTTTTTAGTCTTTTTTTATACCATATTTGGTTAATCTGCCCATGCCCCTCCATACCATCTCAAAACCTGCTAACTTACTCTGGGTCTTTTACTGCAACCTAAAAGACTCAAACGCCCCCCCAACTGGGGCGTCATCACCCCCGTTGAGAACCTATGATTTAGACCATAGGTTCAAAATCCTTTTTGTCTCATAGACCCTTTGCCATGTTTTTCCGTTTGGGGTAGACCCCTTCTTGATTAATATTGAATTTTAGCAAATTTATCAACTTAAATGTCTTTTTGACTGCTGGTACAACTATGCATTGAAAAATTTTAAAATTTCCCAATTGTAAAATATAATGTTTAAGATTTAAAAAACATATGTTTTTAAATTAAAATTAAAAGTTATATAATATATAAAATAAATGTTAAAATGACTAAACAACCAACAAGTGATTTTAATGGGAAGGGGGGGGAATCTGGGGTTACAAAACAAATTTTTTAAAATTTGGTTTCAATCTTTTTTAGGTTTAACCTTTAAAATTTCCTTTGTTAGTAGTGTCCGATTCTTTTTTTTCATTTTATTTTGGGTTTAGAACCCCCCTGAAATTCCTTCTCAATGGAAAAACAATTAAAAACTTTGTGGTGATATTTTTTAACTGTATAAAACTTTATTTTTAAAGCCATGACTGCTAAACCGTTTCTGAACTTTAAGATATTCGTTAGTGCTTATTAAGATCATTTCCTATTGTAATGTGACATTTTTTTTCAATGTGCACATATCAATTCAGTGCCTACTATGGTATTACAATAGTCAAAACATTATCAAACCTGGTTTCAAAATCTGAATAAGAGCCATTTAAATGTTGAATGCAGTTTAAAACGTCCTGATAGATTTTCTGCAACAAATTGAGAAAATTCCAGCCCTCCAGTATCATACTTCCTTAGCTTAACTCTAGAAAGAAATGATGAAATAGCTTTTGTTTTAATAAAATTTATGATGTCACCTTCTAAGTGCAAACTAACCTCATTAAATTTAGTAAATGAATTTGTACCATAGGTAAAATTTGGTTTCGACTAGATTAAATTTTTATTTATTAAAATTAAAGTTTCGATATAGTTTAATGAGAGCCACTATCATAGAGCCCCATTTACATCTCATGGACCACTAAATTATTTTTTTGCTAACGTGGACCTCTTGCAGGTCGTCACAGACCCCTGGAGGTCTATATAGACCACTTTGGGAATCACTGATTTAGACCGAAATATTTTTCAGTACATTTCACATAAAGAGCCATGTCTGATTAATTGAGTTGGAAATCGATATGACATCGTAAGAAACCATGCAATTAAATAAATTTAAAACCGAGGGTAAATACTTGTAATTAGTCGTTATTTGTAGGCACTATTTTATATTTTCACAATGTTTTATTTTTAAAGTAGTATTTGTTTTGAGAACAGTTTTATATATATAGACTACAAAAATTCAAGTGTTCTAATTTCAGCTAGAATACATAATAATATTCAGCTAATGAACTGAAGTTGTCTGTAATAACAGGATCATAATTGGAATCAAAATAAATATATGAGTATTTTGAGAATTTTCTTCAGAATCTAATTATTTTTTCCAAGGGGCTTCTTAATTATACACATATTTAATTTAATTAAAGCAGTAAATTGCACTTACAGCACTTAATGTTTCTTTATTTTCTTTTGATGGATTTTTTTCTGTATTTGCGAGTATTGTGCAAAATGAAGATTCCATATTTCTCATTTTTGCATATTTCATCAAGTATGGGCCGTAGGAATAGAGCATTTGGTATTCCTTTAGTTTCAGAGGCCACACTAATCACTCAAAAAATTACACACTGATATTTACACGAATTACCTTGCTGTTTATTTATGCCTAAGCAGTTTTTGGTTGTTGCTGCATATGTTATTAGCTTTTATAAAACTTATTTTTATATGTTTCTTGAATGCGTATATATGCTGATTCCTGCACATTTTTCTTAAATAGCTTGCATGAAAAGAATGGTACCGAGTTGATAAAATTTCGCTATTCTGGACGCCTATTCTGTAATTTTTCGCATCATCATAACATTATTCTAGTGAACTATGTATTCTTCCAATAAGCACATCTTCACTAAGAAAGTTGAATATAACATTTTTTCACACAAATTTTACTGCAATGCATACTCAGTTGCCCAGTAGCTGGTTAATAGCGTATTGCGCTTCCACGTCACTGGTCCTAAGCTCCATTTCCAGACGGGACAAGGTCGGTGGAACCCTTCATCCATTCAGTGAGTCAATCAAGTACCAAGTTTGCTTAGAAACTAAACACTGGAGGTTTTGAGTTAGACTGACCATCTGACCGTAACATCTGCTTATGCACCTCAGCACCCAAGGTGACAAAAACTGAGATAGGCACATTAAGTCTTAGCCCTCTTGGTCTGTTGAGCAATTTTATATACTCAATTGCTTTTATATTGCGCAACATACTTCTTAATTTATTTTCATACATTTCTGAGTTAAATTTATTAAATAAGATTTTTTCTTACTTCGTAACATTTTTGACTGAAAGGTCCATTGGTTTTACGAGGTAGGATTCATAATTTCCCAGACTGAGTCTATAGCTTAAAAAATATTACCAATTAAATTTGCTGAAACACACCCTCCTTTGAAATAAGACCCTTGAGCAACACACTTTTGCCATCGCTTGTAAGAGTTGTTGAAACATTTCTGGAATCCATTTTTAGCCTTGTTCAGCCTGCGATGCATTTTTAATTTCATTTACAGATTGTAATCGACAACCCTAGAAGTGATGTGCTAGGCCTGGAAATATTCTGAAGTTTCAGGGGGCAAAATCAGGGGTGTAAGCAGGACGAGGAAAATAGTTGTTTTCGACAATACTTCGTCATTGTTTGAAGCCTGTACTTGCGTACAGTTGCAGAAACCTTTTCAATGTTTTCAGGGATGGGCGGAGTCTGCAGATGTCCAGATCGTTCGTCATCTTCGCCACTTTTTCTGCCTTCCCTGAAACGTAGATGCCCCTCAAAAGCTTTCGTTCGCGATAATACATCACTGCTGTACATAAGATTCAAAATTTCGTTAGTATATGTAGTACTCTTTATAAAACTTTTTATATTCATTCATTGCTCCACAAACGTCATTTCTTTCAATCTCTGGCTACTAAACGTTTTCATTTACAAATTACAACGTAGTTGTAAGCCAACAACCATTTGATTTTGGACAAATCTCTTTTAGAAAAGGGGAACAACACAGTAACACAAAAACTCTATCGTATTCATTCTACTTCAAAAACTTTTCACGTTATAGGTTCAGTTCGAGAACTCCCTACTTCGTATAAAAAGTTCTTTACCGCAACGGCATTTTTGTGTTCCGGTTTCCAGTTTAACTAATATTTTTACTTATTATTTACAAAGGACATTGTATGTTATATTAAAACACGTGCTTTAAAGTGATTCCGTGAGAATGAAATGGCGACAATAGATATATCGAGCTGAAAGAAACTATTTTGAGATACTCGTTCAAAATAAAAACGTCGCAAACAGTTACTGATTACAGGTAAATTCAATATGTTAATATTATATTGGACAGTTATACAGTGAGTCAGTAATTAAACCTTTTATATTGTTGTCGGGTCAATGGGCTATTATGATTTCGACGGCGAACCAATCTTAAAATAGCATATATCAGTTATACAGCCTGCTTCTAATTCTAACAAAAGACTGACTTACACGCATCTAATCCATAAGAGGTACAATGGATAACATCTTTCTCCTGCGTATAGATTTTAACAGTTTGATAAATAATTGAATTTACAGAAGTCTGATCTTCAGTTATCTTTGACAAGCTCTTACCAGATATATTGTAACTGTAGGTATTATTTCTGTCTAGAACCAGGGAATTCAAAGTTTTAAAGTCATGATTTCAGCTATAGACAATTAAAAAAGAATATCGCATACGATATTTGGAAAGACGTGGTAAATATATTCTAGACTGAAGCTACAAAAGTGAAACACACATATCCCAGACGTTTGCGAAAATAATCATACTTACATAGTGAACATTATAACAACTTCCCATGGAAATACAGTTAAAAATTGAAACTCACAACGAAACGTTTAGGGATATATACATTGCAGATTGCAAGTATAACAAACACTTATGACATTTTACTTCAGATATATAATCTTTAATTTAAATATTAATTTATAAATAAATTAATCATGATATATAAATGTTATATCCATTCATTCAACGCAGCCTTTCTAAACAGCGTAACCATTGTATTTCTCCATTATTAGAAGACAAAGCCGCTAATCTATTAGTTCGTGTATCAATTCTATTATCTGATAACGGCTTTAATTTAAAGATACCTCTTCTATGGTTCTCGTTTTATTTATTTTGATGACGTTTATGGGAAATCAACGCAATCTTTTCGCATGCAAGAAAAAGAGAAGACATAATCATAAGGCAATTTTTGCTGGACGGTATTAATATTCAGTAAATGGTAATTAAATTGATAAAGACAAAATTATAAATAAAGACTATGATAAAAAAAATATAATTTCTGCCGATTAACTGTTAGGTAAAATTTTAATTTCCTTAGCAGAGAAATAAACATAAAAATATTCATTAACTGGGAACAAGATACACTTATCTCAAAGTGTTATCTTTGTAGATTAATGCCTTATAAGCGAACATTAAAATAAGATGGAAATAGGGTTTTATGTTATTTAAATGCATAAGATAATAGAGCTTTGTATAGTTTTCTTGATAGATTTTGAGTTACCGGCGGAAAAGGAAAATAAAAATTTTACTCTCTTTTTTAAGAGAGAATTTAAAAAGTGATGAAGATGGAATGATAATTTTTTTTCCTGTTCTACAGTTATTCTTTTCCAATAAAAATACTCTCGTAAGGATTTGAGAAACAAGGAATTTCTTTTTTTGTTCCAATTTCCGCATGATGTTAATATTTTTACAAAGATTGACTTTTATACATAGCTTGTTGTTGAGCAAAAAATAGATTTTAAAAAAATATGCAGCAACTAAAAAGTAACTGAAAAAATGTATAATAGATTTCAATGAAAAAATTAATTTTCCGAAAAAAAAAGATTCCTTCTAGGGATCATTTCATATGTTTCTAGTGTTGTTCCTTCGTTTTAAATTTAATTTTCTTGCTTTCCGAATATGAGCTATATAACAATCTTCTTCCAATTTAAATTTAAATTTGCATTTTGAATAGAAAATATTAAGTAAGGAACGTAATGCATGCTTAAAAGTTATTTCATTTGCAATTCATTCGAGGGAATCTGAATGAAAACATTACTGTCTTGCACACAGTTAAAGAAAAAAATAAGAATAAAAGTAAGATTAATCCTATGAAAACTATAATGGGAATAACAGAAATCTAGAAATTAAAGCAATATTGTAGCATGTAGTAACTAAATACATTTATTATTTGGAAAGCAATGCATAACTACGACTCAGAGAGAGGAGGGGTTTTTAAGTCTTTTTTCCCTACTACAATAACTGTGTCGTACGAATTAGATGGACGAATAATGCAAGATAATGACTCAGAGAAAAGAATAGAGGGATCTTAAGCCTTTTTTTTCCTGTTACATTAACTGCGTCATACGAATTAGATGGACGATTAAACATAGATCTGTTTGAAATTTGGTGAACTTGGGGAAGTTAACCCCTTTACCTCACTTTGACGCTTTATAAAAAGAAAATAGTGCATACTACTCCAAGTAAGTTATTTCAAAAGATGACCCTTTTAGTGACAATTCCAAAATGATACAGCCCTTACAACATTTCTATCCATAGTCATCATTGCCATTTTGTTTTATTTTACAAAACCACATAACTTTAAAAAAAATGAATCTTCATCCCAAGAGCCTTGTTTGCTAAGAGAAGCTTAACATCTCGTGATAATTTAATGGTGTTAGTCACAAAAATAGTCAACCTCGTATCGTCACAGACTTTAAATAAGTGAAAACTTAATAATTTGTTGTATGAAGTCAACTCGGTGTATAATGGCTTGCTAATGTATAATAATGCATTCTGATTGAGCCGCGGGAGCGTACTTCAATGACTAGTAGACATCTTTGAAGAAATAAGATTATTTCTACAAAATGAGAGGAGAATTGAACAAGACCCACAGTTTTTAAATGCTATGTGGTTTTAAAATTAATCGATGTTTTTACATGCGTATGCCAAGATTTCAATGAACTAAACGGAAAAGCTCTTCAAGGCAGACAAGAAACATTTATCGTAGTAATGGATTTCATTCGCACTTTTGAAGATAAATTGCATGGTTTCTTAAACGATATTATTACAAGAAACTATAAAGCTTTTTTTTTACTTTTCCCAAAGTAGAAAAAAAATATCACAGATTTAGAGGCACTTGAGAAAGCTAGACGAAGAAAAAGTCATTGGCGAATTTATTTCCGTAATTGATCCTTTAATCATGGAATTTTTTCAGCGACATTTTCTCAGATCAAAGAATTATTGGAAACACTCAAGTTTATTAAATACCCTGATGTGTGTGTAACTGATAAACTGAACGTGTCCCAATTCGATTGGTTGGAAGTTGAAGAATTTGAAATGCAACTCTGATTGGTTTCAAGTCTATTTCAATATGGATTTAAAAATGTATTTAAATATGGAAAAGCTGGAATTGATTGCAACAGAAAGATTAACTAACAACTTCAGTAAAAATGGGAGTATCGAAATTTTGGAAACATGGAAGTCGATTTCAGAAACATTTCAATGTTTGAAGAAGCTGGCTCATGCTATTTTAACGATAATTTCATCTACCTTTCCCTACGAGTAATTATTTTCAGAGATGAATAGCATTAAAGTCTCCTTGAGAAAGTCTACATATGACTTCAATTCAGCATGCATTCTGCTAAAAGTAACATCTTACAATCCTAATATAAGTTATTTGTCATCTAATCTGCAACAACAAAAGTCACATTGATGTTACTTTAATTTGAATTGCACGTTTTACTAAAACATTTACTTATTACACAGTGCGAAATGTATTTTTTCGTAGTAAATAAAGCATTTTGAGTTGTTAATACTTAGTTTTAGGATTTTTCCAATAATCAGAAGTCAAAATTATTTGACGACACATCTATACCTCATAAAACATTTCCTTAGGAAGAAAATGGCACTTTGATCTATGAAGGCTCGTCACCCCTGGTATAAATCAAGAGTATTAATAAAAGTTTTAAAATTTCTCGCATTGTATTTGAACAGAATGCGAGTCATTAAAAAAAAAGTTATGAAAATTTGTTACATTGCGTTTGTTTTTAATTAAGTGATTTTGTCAATTACGATAGAATCGGGTACTGGTTTTGAAGTTCGAAAGTCACACTTTATTGACTCGTTATACAATCATGGCAAAATTATTATTAACTTAATTTGTCTCATTTTACTTTTATAAATTATTTTAATTTATGAAGTTATGGGGTTTAATAAAATGTATTATACCTCTAATGACAAATGAACATCACGAACGTTTTGAAAATAAATTAAAAAATATATATATATTTAACATACATCAAAGATTTTTATCCCAATCCTAAATATTTGGCTGTTATTTTTTAAAATGTAAATGACTGAAAAACATTATTATTGTAAAAAACGTAGATTTCTATATAGCTATGAAAACATGTATCTTTGAATAAAAAAAAAGTTCAAAATATTAGGAATTTTGATGTCCTGAAACTCCAGGAGTATTAGTTCCAGCTACCTCTCAGTATTGTGTACAGAAAATGTCCATAAAACAGAGCACTGATTCCAAATTTTTCTGTTTTAAGAAGTCGTATCTTTTATAAACATTAATTGTAGATACTCTTTTGATCAAGTGCCTCCAAGAAAAAATAATTCTATTATGAAATACTTTCTATAAAGCAAATTGCTATAAGGCGTATTTCCACTATGACCTCTAAGAGTGATGATGGATTAAATATAATTAGATAAAATTAGAAAAAATATGTCTTATTCTAATTAACTGTAGATCCTCTTTTGATCAAGTACCTCCAAGAAAATAAATTCTATTATGAAACACTTTCTATAAAGCAAATTGCTATATGACATTTCCACTATGACCTCTAAGAGTGCATGATGTGATTAAATCTAATTAGATAAAATTAGAATAAGATGTCTTATTCTAATTTTATCAGTTTATATTACTATTCAAGCTTTTAGTTTCTAAGCTATGTTGATTAATTTTAATATTAATATTATGGAAGTTTTTTTTATGTGCTTGAATTTTGATAAATCTAGTACACCATTAAGTAAATAAATTTAAATATCTTCAGAATGCGAATTCAGATTTATAAATGATTTTGCTATTGTTGAACATAGTAAATATTTCATAGTAACTAAATCCAAGTTTTTCACATAACTTGGTTTAATGCTTCTTTTAAGCATGTCTAGAGTAGTTTCTTTTGATCCTTTTGTAAGTTATTGTTCTTATAAGAATTAATATTATTACTCAAATTATCCCCTTTAAAATAAAAATATCACAATGTCTAATACATACTTTATTCTAAAAAGTGTTATAATATTTTTAAATAGGAGAATTTCTCTCTCACAGGCTTGAGATATTCCACCTCTACAATTACAAGTACTTTCGGTGAAAATTTTTATGGTACTCAAAGTCAAATGGTATATGTTTTAATTAAAATACTAAAATATTTAGACTAATGTTAAAAGTTTTAATTAAAATGTACACTGAAAGTGGGGTTATGAAATTAAATATCATAATTAAAACTCAATTACACAAACCCTATTAAAATAACTATCATAACAATATTTAATGAGTTTTTGATGGTGATATACAATTTGTTTTAATGTATTACGGAACATAAGAAGCACTTTAGCCAGTCTCTTTTCCAGTCACTAAGAATCCTAAGTAAAATAATACTTAATAGCATTTTTCAAAACAATTGCTTAGATATATATTTAAAGGAATTTAAATCTGTAACATATATTGAAATTGTAATTAAACAAATATTTAATCTAATAATCATTACCACTAAATATAGAAAATCTCAATAAAATTTTTAGCATTTAAAATAATGATACTTTATTTTTACTCATGCATTTCGAATGAAATAGCAAATATTAGTTCAAAGGGAAATTATTAGTCCTGTTATCCAGTTGACTGCAGGAAATAATTTACAACTACCAATATAGGAGAGCTATTTGCCACTCTCTTGGTCATTTGTTTACACTTGCCCAAATCTAATTATCGCTAATATAATTTAACATAACTCTCTCATTTGTGGATTTGGTGATTTAGATGTTAGAGCTCCTTAGCCCTTTTAAATGGATCGTTGCCATGAATTCTATTCCATGCGAGTGCAGTCTCTTTAATTTTTACTGAAAATGTATAATTTTAGAAAGTGCTTAGAATAGGGTTTTCGATCCCGGGATTTCGTGATTACATTATCTACATCCTGGTATATTAGGATTGGACTATTTATGAAAAATACTTACATATTATAGCATAGGTGAAATTACATTGAAAAAATTGAAAATGTAATTAAAAAATTGCTTTAATATTATTATTTATTGAAACAAATTAAAACAAAATTTATCGCAAAAAGAAATAAAAAATAGTACATAATGAAATTAAAAAAAAAAATAAAATTTGTTCATTTCTTGTGCTTTTATAAATTAACTTTAAAAAATTACAGCTTGTTCAGCGTTTCATTGTTCAAATGGCTTCTTATTTTTGTTACAAATTGTACTGCCAAAAAAATTTTTCTTTCAGATTCTCCGCAAGTAGGATTTATCGTCATTAAGATATCCGACTACGTTCGGAACCGTGATTTTAAAAAACAGCATAAATGGATAATTTCCGTGATATTTAGTTTCACTTAATTAGAATACTTGTATAAAATTGTTTTACGTACATTATGACAAAATAAATTATTTAAATACAATATTTTGGCAAAAAAATTTACTTAGAAAACCTTTTTTAAAAAAGTTCTCCTTTTTTAAAAAATTTTTTAATAAAATTTTTTTTTTATAAGGGGGAAAGACTCCAAAAGAGTCTGAGCTAGGATTTTTAAAACTCCACATTATTTTCAGATTTACCTCTAATTGAAATATATATATATATATAATTGTCAGCGTTTTTTTCTTAAAATTTCTCCCTCTGTTGTAGTAAAAAAATGGATAAATCCACTTTTTTATATATTTCCCAAAATTTAAAAACAGCCTCTGGGACAGAGGGTTTAGCCATATTTTTAAGGGAAAAAAATTATTTTTAATAGAAGCATTTTTCACAAAAAAAAGAACTTTTTGAAAATGGGTCATTTTTTTTCATTTTTGTCCCAAAAAATTTAATTAAATAATTTTTTTGGTAAAAAAATTTTTTAAAACAATTTTTTTTATACGTTTTTTAAAACTAAATGACACTAAATACCATAAATATTAACCATTTGTACGCTTTTGCAAAATCATGGTTCCGAACGCAGTCGGATACCTTAAATAGAAGTATGTTCTTTCTAGGTAATCACCACGTCTTCCTCTCTATTCAAAAAGAAACATTTCTTTTTGAATTTTTGATGACAGTGTTTCAAATCTAATAGGCTGCATTTTTTGGTGCATATCCCCCTCTTTGGTAACTTTATCTAGTTCCAGTGCTACACTTAATGGTTTTTGTGTACAAATTGCTTCAATTTTCGAATCAGAATATGAATCCGTTCCGAGTGTTAGCTTATTTGAAATACACGATCCAGTTGCATGAGCTGTTAGTAATGTAGTTGGAATTTTGTGAAGCGTTTATCCTTTTAAGCAGGTTCACTATTAATATACTGCATCTAATTGAAGAAGGAACTGTGACAAAGTCAATTCCTGAGACGTTTCTTATATCATAGTGCAAGCATTGCAGTAAACCACTTAGGTACGTGCAAGGTTCACTCGTACGAGAAAGAACAGCTGCAGACAATTTTTAATTTATACCACTGTTTGCATCTTAAAGCTTCTTTAGTATAAAATTTATGCCTATGTCTACAGTAAACAGATTGCGCTCGCGACGATAGAGCACTTCAGCAGTTGTTGTTTTTACTGGTGCTCTACATACACATGATTTATTAAAAAATATATATAACTTTTCAGAGATTTAAATTCTTAGAAAGTTTAGATCAGAAAAAAATTTCGAAATATAACACAGACAAAATTAAACCCCGGGATTAGTTATTTTAGTCCTGGGATTTCGGGATCCTGGGGCTGCAAACCTTAGCTTGGAATTAAAAAATAACAACTGCAATTTCTACAATTCCAAATTTATAATTATTATACTGAATGAGAAAATCAAGTCACGTTTTTTTTATACGCAATAATGAATGAAGTCTTTAAATTAACAAGCAATTTATTTTTTTTGAAATTTTTTCCCATTAAAAAAAGAAAAATTTAATTGAGAATTAAAAATTTTTATTAAAAAAATTTAAAAGTGGTTTTGATCCAATTTTTATTTTTTTAAGTGCTAAAAATTTTTTTTAAAAACAAAAGGAGGGGGAAAAAATCCCTTTTTCCCATTGGAAAAAATTTCCCTTATTTTTATTTTTTCTCTGAATCGTAAAATTGAAAATTTAGGGTTTTTTTTCAAAAAAATTTTTTAATTAAGGGAAAACCGGGGAAAAATAAATAAAATTGTCATAAAAAAATTTTAAAAAATTTGATACAATAAAATTCAATGTTTGGTTTTGGCCCAATATCTGTTCTAGTCCATATTTTTATATATTTTTTGAACTTTTGTCGTGATCTAAACCCGGGGAATCAAACAATTGGGGAATTTATCCATTTACGTAAAGAGAGTAACAGCCCCGGATTAAATTAAGGTTTTCCCTGGGGTGTATGATTTTTTTGGCTTGCTGATATACCCCAAAAAGAGTTAAATATCGTAGCTCCTTCCATGTTAATCGTGGAAAATCTAGAAGAGGAGAGTTACTTAACAAAGTCCATATCGCCCTTTTTCTAGCTCAGCCATTTTCTTCAACTGTTTGTTGTATAAGTAATTAGGCTTCCTTATTTAAATTAGATTCGGGGTGAAATTATAGCCTCATTTTAATATTTTTAAGTTCTGCTGGGTAAAAGCTTTTAAAATTGCACAGATCTTTTTTAACGTCCCCAAATATAGGGTATTTGGACATTTGAGATAAAAATTTTTTTAAAAGTTCCCCAGTTATTGGGGGGGCTTTCCCTGCTTTCTATCCAACAATTAATGTCACTAAACTGTCTCTTTTAAACATTTTCTGTTGGGGCAATTGTGCTTGTTTATCCAGGAATGCAGGCACTTTAGGTACTAGGTCCATTTCTTCTAAAAGCTCCAAACAGTCTGACCGATTCGCGCGGAGAAGCTGTTTTATTTCGTATCATATCAAAGCACTCGATGCACCAAAATAAATGAATTTTAGTTTAAAAGCACAGTTTTTACTGTAGTAATTGAGAGACCAAACATTATAGAGGTGCTTAAAGCTCTCAACAGTTTTTTTTTCAAATTAAAGTTAGAAAAAGCGCTTAAAATAACAAAACGAATTTTCAAAGTTTGATGATTTTTTGTGGACTTGTTTTTTTTTCCCTTACTATTTTAGAATAAAAGTAAAGATCAATACCTAAAGTTTCCATAAATATAATAATATAGCTCCAATAATTACTTTGAATTTTCACGACTATGATGGGTGAAAAAGACCGATCTTTAACCACCTCCTTTTCAGTGATGATGTAGATTTATTTATATACAAATTAATTACTTACAAATAACGTTAAATTAATTCAAATATGTTTGCTAAAAATGAAATTATCTAGAAAAACAATGCATATGTTTAAAAAATATATGCAACAAATGGAAATTATATATTGATATATATAAAAAGCTATCAATAATTATTTTTAAAATATAAATTTATTCAAACCAAAAGAAAAGAGTTGATTTTTTTAATATAAGGAAGAAAAGAATATATTTTAATAAAATTGTCTTAGGATTATTTTTAAAACATTTTAGTATTATTTCTCGATATTTTACTTTCCGAAAAGTTCACATTTTAAATATATTTAATACTTCATTAAAATGAATGGCAATTAAATACTTTATGAACTTACATTATTGGATAAAATCTTGTTATAGAGAGTCATCTTTCTCTCTTTATATCTTCTTGCAAATCCTCGCGAATTCAATGTTATTTTTCACTAAAACTTTTACTGTATGATTCATAAATAAACAATGAAATTCTGTTTCATCTAGGTTGTTAGTAGGGATTGCAATATCGGACAAAAAGTTCAATACCAGTATTCGGTATTTATTAGGTTTTAATACCGGGATACCGGTTTTAATACCAGCAGTAGAAATTTTAGAAAAAGAAAGGATATGCATGCGTTTTTTTGTTTTATTTGCCACTTTTATTAGCGTGTAAATATCACAAAAAAAGTGTAACTTATAAAATATAACAGTATATAAAGAATCACAAAAAAGTACAGGAACATCTTATTTACTTGAATCACAGAAAAAAAGTAAATATCACTATTCAGTCTATGGTCCGTGGTTTTTATCATATAAATAACGAAACCAAATCGAAGCATTATCAACAGTTTTTTTTATGTTTTTTAAAGTTAGTCATTATTATGAGTTATTATTTATGAGCATATATATATATATAAAAAATCTGAAAAATATTTTGAGCCCTAAAGTATGATATGCGAATACAATGTGAATAATGAACTCCACAATTTGAAAAATATCGAAATATTGCGCACTTTCTTCACAACTACAACCTTGTTTTCACAGATACGAATATCAGATTGTGCGTGTGCAGTACTTCTCTGAGCTGAAATTCGATAGTTTTGATCCACCTCTTTAGATGATTCATATATTTTATCACTTCTCTTGATTGTACGATGCAGCTTTGTATTCACAAGTCTAAATAATTTCGCCCGTTAAGGAAATAAAAAAAACAACGTATACTATTTTGCTATGTTAGCGATCCCTGAACATATAATTAAGACACTTTAAAAAATGTCTAGTAAATACCGAAAAAACGGTATTTAAACTTGTGAATACCGGTATTACAAAATTATACAAATGGCTCAAAATACCGGTATTCGGTATACCGGTATTGCAATCCCTAGTTGTTAGATATACTGTGTTTTTTTGTTAAGGATTTTAACTTTGTTATGTTCCTTTATTCCATATTTTAATCCCTACTATTAGTTCACGCTCTCCGTATATATTATATATATATATATATATATATATATATATATATATATATATATATATATATATATATATATATATATATATATATATATATATATATATATATATATATCTTGTTCAAATCTTCAATCGTTAATAAAATATTTTCTGTTCATCCATTCAAGTCAAATACATTCTGTCAAACTTGTAGTGGATGACACTTGATGTTAATACACTTTTTTCAACATTAATTAAATCAAAAAATGAATAAATAACAATAAACAAAATTAATAGTCTAACAGTATATATAGAAAGAAAAATCTTTCATGTTGTGTTCCTGTAGCCCAATGGATATCGTGTTGGACTTTTAATCCAAAAGTCGGGGGCTCGAATCCCACCTGGGAAGGCCTAATTTCTGAAAATGTGATTTCTTTTCCACTATACTCTTTTATTAGAATAATTACATTTATTAATGATTACACAGTAAAAAAACAAAAATAAATTTGTCGAACATCATATATAGAATGGAAAATCGCTTTCTCTTTTATCACTTAATAGAGTTATTCTGTTATATGTATATACATATTTTTACATTAATTGTAACTATGTAACAAATGTATCTAAAACAGTGTTTCTCAAACTGTGGGGCGCGCCCCCCTGTGGGCCATGTGCGTCTTTTCCGAGGTGCCATTGGCCAGACTTCCTTTTTATGGATGACAATGCACGGCCTCATCGCACTCTTGCTGTTGAGGTGCTGCTGGAAAGTGAAGATATCACTCGAATGGATTGGCCAGCGTGCTCCCCAGATTTAAATTCCATCGAAAATGTGTGGGATGGTTTGGGGAGACGTATTGCCACACGCTCACATCATCCGGAGTACAACCAACAACTCAAACAGATGTTGATTGAGGAATGGACACTCCTACCTCAAGAAATGTTGCATCAGCTGGTTCCGAGTATGTGGAGACGGTGCAAAGCAACCATTGTAGTAAGGGGAGGGCATATACCATATTAAGGAACATCTGTTTGTTGTTCTTCCTGTTGGGTAGACAATCATGAGTCACGATACTATGCGTTCAATAAAGCTTGTTTTTGTTTGATTCCATACCGTATGCGTTGTAGTCCGTTTTCAGCGCCGATGCTTTCGTCATCCTTTACGTACATAATACTCTCCCTCATTTCAGAATTTCATGTCTCTCAGATGATTTTTCGTAAAGTTATGGCAATAAACCCACCTGTTGCTTAAGTTTTGCACACCAGTGTATATAATTCTGTGGCGCTTTTTTTTCACAATGTGAAAGAGTTTTTTGATACACGGATAAGCATATTGAGCACTTTGAAGGATTAATTGGCCAAGATTTATTTTTTATGAGTATACTGAAACATATAATACAAAAATCGTTAATTCTGGGAAAACTGTTTATTTGTTACCAATGACCTTGACAGAGAATCCTCTAATATGACAGTCTGAATGAGAGCTAAAATGAATTGATAACATATCTCCTTTTTTGGGAGTGACAAACGTTTTTTTAGAATCTTAAGGTACTTGTTTAGACCGAGTTCCCGGCACGACCACTATTTTTCAAAAATATTTTCTTGAACATGCTGCATTTTCTCCCTATGAATAACTTAGTGGTTTTAATTGTGATGTTGTGCACGACTGATTATGGTTTATAAATGTAAATGAGCAGAATCTAAAAAAAGAATTGGGCATCTGTGATCTCTCTGAAAGGAAATTGAAGCTGATTAAACAAAAGAAACATTTGCTGAAATAATGCATATTAATCATGTTAGCGAAAGTAAATCTGAAAAAAGCAATAAACATGAAACGAAAGGAAAATTTTCAGTAGCTACATTAACTTTATCAAGAAAATATGAAGCCATAACTGTACCGCAAAATGCACTTCACCCCTGTCAAAAAGACACAAGCAAGAAAAGGTTCAACAGGATATTTGTCGATCATCAAAGGATATTAAAATTACAAAACGTGAACAAAATGCTGACAGTTTTGCTTGCAAATAGCTTTCCTGTAATGTTAGCAAAAGTGTCTGTGATTTGTGTCCTTTATTAAGGTCGCGCACATTTGGAACAATTTAGTTCAGTTTTATTGGATATTTTCTCAAATTATGAAAGACAAATAGAAAAATTCTTGAAATAGGTAAGTATATTTTCTCTTAGTTAAATTATTCACTGAAATTGTGATTTTTATTTTGTATTTTGAAAATAATTATTAAAAAAGAATTGGGGTGCGACCATTAACGTTAGTATCGAGTGCACACCTGATCCCGGGTTTCTCGCTTTAAATATTAAAAAATAACACAATTGTTATTCATTTAAATTTTATATTCTGTTTTATTACTTAACATTTATTCTAAATGCTAATTCTGCGAGGCTTAAAATTACAGTTCATTCAAAACCGATTATAATATGAGTATTCATTTCAATAAATCATTTTACATTTTTGTATACATTGTCATGCACTTGGTTTTACTCTCCTTACAATTAAGCTATTATATCAAGAATAATATATTATCATTTTTTAAAAAAATAAACTCGTGTTAAGAGTGGGTACTTCAGCCAGTATAAGAACAAGTTTAATAATTATCAGTGACTTCCATGGGCTTGTCTTGCAGAGCAAAGTTTTTCAAAGGAAGGCTAAAATTAGAAATTGACACTTAGAGTTATTTTTTGATATTTAGCTCAGATCTATATTCTGTCTTCAAAGTAGCCATCGCAGAAAATCCGGATTCACAAAGGTATGATGTTAAAAATGGTAATAGTATACGAAATGCTTTTGTTTTCAGTGCAGAAAATTCAGCATCCACCTCTATCCAGAATTCAAAGAGTGATTTATTACAAAATTGCCCTTTAATTTTCGTCACTGGATGTGAAATCTATGAAGATCTCTTTTTCGGCAGTTGAGAGCCCTTCTGAAGTATTTTGAAATGGATCCCTAACCCATTCGTAACTTGCTATCATTTTGCCCTCGTCTGTGTACTTGTTGATGCTTTATTATCGTCGAATGCTCGCTGTGATTTAAAAATATATCTATGATTTTGTTTTAATCCACTGCCGTAAATACTTAATACCGTGAATTATAATTAACGCGTGAATTATGAAATGTACATGTAAGAGAGATTCGGTAGCTAATCGATTCGGCCAAGACTGACTAGAATTGTACGAAGTACAGCATTTTTACATGTTTTGTGCAGACGTCTGTTAGGTTGCCTAGACTCACATGTACGTTCGCGAGGATGCCAGATATAATGGATTTGATAAAAAAAAAAGATTACTTTTTTAAGAAATATTTAC
>BMAV01013322.1:0-18533 GCA_019973955.1 Trichonephila inaurata madagascariensis
AATTCACCTAAACTGGTAGAGAGTCAGATATAAATATTTCATATTACAACTGCTTCCTGCATACCTATACCAAGTTTTGCATTATGTATTTACATAAAATACTGGCGCAAAGACAGCTTAAAATTCATAATGTACTGTACTGAATAGTAATAATCGTTAATATATAGTAAGGATACGAAGGGGTATAGAAACTAAAGGTATATTTAAATTCTGTAATTATCTTTTAAAAGAGTAGATTTACTCTTCTTTGCATGGTTTTTTTTCTTTTTTTTTGTTTAAATGTCTGATTGATGTAATGCATACTCTTGATTAAAAAGAAACTGTTTAAAAAATTATATTATATAAATATATGATACAAAAAAATTTTAAAAATTATAATAGAAATATTCATTATCATGCAAATTTACATGTTAAGCTCAGTACAAAATAAATAAAAAAATAATATATCTTTGTATCATTTTTATTCCTGATGATAATTAAATAAAGCAATTATTATTTATTATTATTTAGGTAAACTTATCAAATATGGGGCCTATTTAAGCAAATACCTATATACTCGCAATGGCTTAGAATTGAATGCATTCGTACTGCGGCGTTGGAAATGCTCAAGCGTAATGATAACTGTGTGATTTGTTTGTGTTGTGCGATTCAAACAGACCATTTTTAATGTTAGTGCAACTACTTGAATGTAGTACAACTACTTGATACTACACCAGAATAAGACCGCTTGGATTATCCCCCCAGAGCACCATTGGTATCATTGTTCTCGTCCTGGAGGCTCTCTGGCTCACGGTTTTACCAGACAGGATCAAACTCTAGCTCTCTTTCGAAGTGGCCATCTTAAAACAATGAAATTTTCCGAAGGATGCAAAAGAGCTTTGAAATGTGCACGAACTGTTCATCTGAGGTGGCCTCGCCTGCTCACATCCTCGAATGCCTGGAGCTCACCAAGCAGGATTTAGCAAACGATCCCTTGCTGGTGTTGGATTTTTTGAAAGTGTACAATGTCATGGACCTGGTCTAGCCCTGTTGACCAATGGGGGAGTGCAATAAGAACAACAACAACTTGATACTTCAAATTGGGGTTGTTGTTATATATTTTTTTATCTTACTTAAGGTTTAACACACAAAATTAATTAATTTCACATGAAGCCTATGGTTGTAATCTTAGGTGAGTGTAGTATTAGTTGGCGAGAGCAGGTGGTTTCGTTCTTTCTCCCTGCAACCTCAGTTATACTGACTAACGTCGCTAGAACCTTCACCTGGTTTAACTAGTCCTGGTCCAACCACCTCCTAACTGGCCAAAATAATCTTCAATGTTCCTGTATTTTGAATTTCTATAAATAAAATAAATATATAGTAGAAAACTTTTTGTCATGCATTAGAAGTGAGACAGCTGCATAGTGATGTAAGTTTCAGTCACGTGGTTTTGGGTAAATTATTTGAGTTATTTAATATAAATTGTGCCCAGAAAATAACGGAGACTCAAAAAACAACTTTATTCCACACATCATCCCTTTATTAGCACATTATATACATTACATTATACATACATTATATACATTATTTATTATTACATTATTTAGCATCCCTTTATTTATGATTGTGACATTTCATTATTTTGACCGTTACATTCCTTATTACGGAATAGTCGTGAAAAGAGTTGCCAGCAACAATCAATTTACTGTACACCTGTTTTGAATACGATTTTTTGTTCACTAAATGTTATGATGGAAATTTCTATCACTATATCAAATAAGAGTTAAATGCTTTTCGAGGCTTTTTTTAATTCTTAATTCATTAAATTCGAAACTAAAAATTACTGAGAGATACTTAATTGGATAGCAACAACAGTTGAAATTTAGAAAAGTAGTAGAGAATAAAAAACTTAGCGTGACTTTATAGGTAGAACGCATTATGCATATTTCTTTAATTTAAGTTCAATTTTTGTTCAACTTAATATTTAAAAAGTTATTTTCCCCTTTAAATTACTTTAAATGTTTAGACCTATTCTAACATTGTAATAAGGGAAAAGCTTTCAAGGGTTAAATTCTTTTAAACAAAAAATACTTTAACAGCTATTTACATTCCTGAAATCGGAATATTTTTAAAGTTATTTAGTTTTGATAAAAAATTCAATCCCCTCTGTATTTCTTCTGCAATTATAACTTATTTATAAAAATGTCTTAATATTGTAATTTCTCCCTTTTCTATATGAAACATAAAAACTCATAAGAAAAAAATCTTTGCTTATTTTTATTTCATTTTTTTTTAAAGTTTAGCCATATTTTTCGGACACTACATACAATTTTCAAAACAAAGTTTCTGTGAAAATCAAAAGCTGGCGACAATAAGATGATAGACATGGTTAGTTAAAAAAACGTGATTTCATTTATCATGTGACTATGATGTCATGTGATTTTAGCGCATTGCAATTAATATTAAGTAAGGTGACCATTTTTTTTACAATGAAAAGGAGGACGATAAATTGAAGAAAAAATTACTACTTAAATATATGAAACGTTCTATTAATTCAAACCAAAATACTCTAATTACGTTTACATTCTTTTTAATTATTATCTTAAAAGTTTATTTTTTCATTGAATGATTTTTTTGTCAACATATCATTTTCTAATACATCGGAAAATTCGGGCAAAAAATATCCTTCATACTGAATTTTACGGTAAGCACTGTAGCTAAAAAATTAACATTAAATTTTGATTTCTCACTAGTCACTTCACAAAAATCATTACCAACTGAAAAAAACTCTTTCAACTGGCGCATTAGTTCCAGGGCAGCACACAACGTAAACTCAACAAGAATAATTACATTTTCATATGGAATGTGTTCATTTTTGAAATGGTTTAAGGCGATATGGTACCCTAAAAATCATCAAACTATCGATTTTTTTTATTGGCTTATATGATGCTTTTAATCCTTCTTAATGTGTCTGCAAAATTTCAGAGTTGTATCTATATTTTTTATTCAGTTATTTATCCATTTTTGCTGCATGTCAGTAGACTAAACAAAGCTGCCACGCCCACTTTTCAGATCGTCTGCTAGAAAAGAGCCTGATAAATAAGGAACTAATTTTTTTTTTACTCCACGCTGATGTTTTTTTTTTTTGAAATGAAATAATTGTTTTGTTTTGATTATATGAGAGTTATTCTACTGCGTTTTCTTTAAAGTTCTGTTCCTACAAATTTAACTATATTTTTGTACTCTGTGTTCTGAAGAGTAAGAAAAGTTGCTTTACGACAAGGAATTTGGTGATTTCTCCAAAAAGTTTAAAAGTTAACATGCCTAGGCCTAAAAAACGTACTAAATCTGCCACAACGAAAGCTTTGAAGAGGTGTTTTTCAGATGCTAAGACAAGTTCAGAAGTTTCTCAAAACACTAACTTGAGGTGTGCAAAACTTGAAGAAGAATGCAATACTTTTTCTCGTTTGGATGAAACATATACTGGTATATCCAGATCTCCAACATACGTCATTATCGATAAAAATGCATTAACAAATATTTTTAAAAATACTCTATGTAATACTTGCAAAAATGCTTCTTTGCGAGTAAATTTTGGAAGAGCCTATGGATTTTGTGAATATATTAAGGCTTTTAAAATTATGGAAAAAAAGAGTATGAATATTTGTGTACATGTTGTTTATTATAGTAGTATAGAACTGTGCATGAAATAAACTCTAAAATGTGTGTGTAACTTTTTAAAAATTGTTAAGATAATGTTTTATGTAATATTGACCTTTTTGTTTATATATTCATTATACAAGTATATTCTTTTATTCTTGTAAATTTTTAAAACAATTTGTGGTAAGCAGTTTGAAACAAACTAATTAACATTGCATAAAAGTTTCAGATTATTAAAGGAATTTTTTATCATGCTATTTAAGAAATGAAAACTTTAAACTCATTTTTCTCCATGTTGAATTTTTGTACATTCACTGTTATTCAAAACCCTAAGGCTTTTTTGATAATTGAAGTAAGGGTTTGAAACTTTTTATACATGTTCTGAAATGTATGTTTTGTAAAACTGTGCATTGAATTAGTTCTAACATGTTTAGTACTTTTTCTAAAAAATTTCAAAATCAAAATTAATGTTTTTTCGAGAATTTTTGTAAGTTTAACTATAAAAAATTAATAAAAAATGAAAGAGCAGTAGCAGAAAAAAAACCATGCACAGTTTTATGTAGTATATTAAAAGGTACTTGGAAAAATTTTTTTGAAAGAAAAGAAACATATTTAAAAATGCCTTAGGGGTTTAAAAAATGTTTAAAAAAATTTAAAAACTTTAAATTTTACAAACATTTTGCAACAAATTAAAATTTTTTTGTATGGAATTATTATTAAATATTAACCTTTATAAAATACAATTAAAACCAAATATCAAATATTAAAAATAAAAAAAATTTTAAAGATGGTACCATATCGCCTTAAGTAATTTTACCAATTTCTCAGCATATTGATTTTCCAATTGTTCTAATTTATTAGACTTTAAATGTACATTCAGTCTTCTTTCTACTTCAAACAGACAATTGTCATCGATTTTAATATCAGGCATTTCTTTCGATAAAAACTCAACGTAATTTTCTATATCTGCGCACTTTACTTGAGACCAAGTCAAAAAATACCATTGAAAACTGTTATTTCCTGTGATATTTGTTTCAGACCATTCTTCGATATTTTGGAAACATGTTTGGTTCATCTCTAAATACGGAGATTAACAGATCAGTTTTAAAATATTGAAAAAGAGGACACTTTTCGAGGAAGGACAGAACCTATCAAAGGAGGACTGTACTTCCTAAAGAAGGACGATTGGTCACCTTAATATTAGTAATAATAGAGTTAAGCGATAATATTTTTTCTCTTATTAGAAGACCTGCGGGAAGTTCAAAACGTAAATAAAGTCTAAATATTACCATTACGATTAAACATTTCGTAAAAACTTCATAGTTTTCAATTTCATCTTATCCGTTTATTTATTTCAAAAATTCTTAGAATACGTTGCTTTCCTTTAAACAAATACTTTTCAGTCTTTTATTTACAGATAATTTTTTAACAACTTAGCTAAATTTCAGTACAAATCAATATCTAAATAAAGTTCTAAAGAAAGAGTAAAATGCGGATGCTCTATCACAAAATATTACCCCTTCTAAGCTGTAAAATACAAATTACCAAGTAGAAACAGTTATTATTCTTTTCTATTTGACTGATCAAGAAAAATCTCTCATTGAAAACACTCAGAAAATATATATGCAAAACAAATTGTATCAGTTATATGCAAAACAAATTGTATCAGTTATATGCAAAACAAATTGTATCAGTTTATACAAAATACGATGAAGCGCTTCAATATTCATTGATCCGGATGTTTTCAAAAATTCATCATTTTTTTCACTTTAGAGTTCCAAAAAGCGAACTTCCACCCGATTAACTCACTTAGAAAGCAATAAAAACTATATGCTTTAAAAAATTCCGCAATAAAAGTTATGATCATGCTAGTAACTATGGCAACGACTGATTTGTCTTTTATCAGAAGTGTTTATCTTCTGGCTTTTTCTGTAATTATTAATAGCAGAGGGATCATAAACTCGCTTGGCTTCCTTTTTGTTAAGAGAAACATATGAAGAGTATTCGGTTCTACATTTAATCTTTCGGAAAAAAATATTTACAAAAATATTTCTATTTTTACAATTTGTTATTTACTTATTTTCATGAAAAAAATTAAAATTGTGAAGATAAGTTTCAATTCAAAATAAAGAGACACAAAAGTTTAATCAGTATTCAATATCTTATATTACAATGATTTTACAACTGTTTTAAAGTACTTCTTTCTTAACGATAATTCACAAATATAATTATTTGAACGAAAAGGTAAAATATTGCTAGCTCTCCGTTCACTGCTGATAATTATTGGAAATTACTACATTGATTATGTTTCCTTTTAAACTATTTTACATTATTTTATATAAATCTATTACCATAGATACCAGAATAATGTACATTCTCTTTTAAATTCTCGTGAATGTTTACCAGATTTTACAGAGTTGGAATCTCAACTATGACAGTTACTATTTTATTTAATCCACATAATTCACAATGAATTTCATAGTTGAAAAGGACACGTTTTATATACCTATATCAGTGTTTCTCAAACTGCGGGGCGTGCCCCCTAAGGGGGCATGATAACTCTACAAGGGGGATGCGAGCATATTGAAAAATCGAAAACAAAAGATTATTTTTTAAAAAAATTATTGATGTACCGAAAGCAAACAATTAAAATACGTTCTGACACAATAAAAAATAAAATTAACATTTGTACTGATATAATACACTTAAAAATGTTTCAGTACTGCACAATGTATTTTATAATTAATTATTTAACAATACGATAAGTTAAGAACAAGTTTAATAGTAACCCCATGGGCTTGTCATAAATCAAATTATATGAAAAAAATAGCACTTCTCTTGATAATTTTTTTTTACTGTTTATAATTAATCCCTTAACTGCCGATTAAATTTGTGCAATTCGTTCCCCAATGCCACCATTTTCCACGTAGGTCAGCGTATGTGATGAATTGGGGGAAGGGGAAGAAAAGGAGGAAAAATAAGGAAAGTCTCTGAAATAGGTGAATACTTCACAAATACTATCAGGGTACTTTTATTGCAATCCAAAACCTATGGATTAATTTTATGGATAACAATGCACAGAAAATATTGTACTTCGGAAAGACGTATATATACGTCAGGGGTAATTAATGCTTTGGCTGAGCGAGGCGTTTATATTCGCCGGTAGCACTTAAGAAAAAGTCGTTGTGTAGTATTGTAGCTTTAGTGTCAAAGTTATTGAATTCAATACATTGTTATTTGTCTGATGGGGGTCGCGATGAAAATTATGGTTAATTGTTGGGTCGTAAGTATTGAGAGTTTGAGAAGCACTGATCTATATTAAAATTTCTTCATAATATCGTAAGAAAATTAATGTAATTATACTAGAGATTCCTACATTGATGGATTACGAAATTTCCTTACATATTTCTTACTTTTCAAGATTTATCTGCATATTTTAATTAAAAATGTACTTCGTGGCTGCAATAGTGGTCATCGTCACCAGCTCGTGACCCGCAGGTCAAAGAGTCTAACCCTGGTGTCACTGAATCCCCACCGTATGTAGGAGCTGATCCACGTAATTCAAAATCCTCTCTTGGGCGAGATGTTGTAATTTTTTGAGAGGGTATGCCAGCTCGGGTCTTGTCCTCGTCATTTGACCGTCATTCAAAATTACCAGGTAATGTCGCCAATAGTCCTCGTTTTAGTTTATAGTACAACAACGCTAAAAAGAATTATTCACAATTTACTCGTGGGCTAACTATATCCAATAATGAATAATATATTAATATATAATATCAATATGAATAATATATCACTCTAATTTTATTTAATCTAATAATTTAATTCAATGTTTAGCATCAATTAAAAAACTATTCAAGTACTATTTTTTTTATTTCCAATGGTGGATTGCAAGACGACTGTAAACAGGAACAGGACGGATATCAGGAACAAAACACAAGAAACACAAGTCCACAGCATTTTGTGTCTAACCTCCCAATATCTGTTCCACATGGATCCAGAGTAGATTTCACGGTAGCATGACAAATGAATAGAGTTCGTTTCTTCGTTGGAGTCTCATTGTTTACACAAGAGACTGGGAAATGCCTATCATGTTTAAATGCTTGAATAGCCAATCATGACCAGTGGCTTAAAAGTCGGCCATAGCTCTATCTCGCGGCCATTTTGACATATCAAGAAGTTTGTTAAACTACACTTTTTGTTTATTCTTCTCGTTGAATATTGACCAGAAATGTTCTCTACAGAACCTTTTATAAGACTTTTGGCTCTATAGAAAGGAACTCTATTGCTAGAGATTTGAATGACTTTTGTCCCTTTCCTTGCTAAGCAGTCAGCATTTTCCTTCAATTACTAATTTTGAGAGAGGCAGTTGTATTATTTCCATAAAATTTACTACTCATAAAATCAACAATAACTAATTGCATCAAAAACTAAATGTGAGTGTACATAATTTATAATAACGTTGTGTTTTTTTATGCTTCAAGGTTATATGAAATAACAATATTCTCATGCACTGCAAAACTATCTGCCGAACTTTTACGAACTCTAGCCGGTGTTGTCGAGTCACGAATTAAAGAATTGTGCCACTAAGTGAAGACGGGCTGATACACGTTAAATCGGTTCAAGGCTCAAAGTTCTCCCATGGGCATGATGTAGTTTGAAGAGGGGTACCAGCTCAGGTGTCATCCTCGTCATTGGACCATGACTTCAAATTACTAGGTCCGTAGCCAATAGTCTCCCTGTTGCCTTAGACTGGAAAGTAAATTAAAATGAAATCATTGTAAAATTATCACTAAAATATTTAGCTGGTT
The DNA here is from genome assembly GCA_019973955.1 of Trichonephila inaurata madagascariensis. NCBI lineage: Eukaryota > Metazoa > Arthropoda > Arachnida > Araneae > Nephilidae > Trichonephila > Trichonephila inaurata. The sequence continues at coordinate 8,451 of BMAV01013322.1, forward strand.
TTTATTAAAACACTGATTGAATACAGAACTGATGTTTTGATTGGCACTTATACTACTAAGAGCCAAAAATTTGCCAGAATGGTCCCTGACATTCGCGCAGGTGTTCGATGGAGGGAAAGAACCTGTTTCGGGGATTGGTAGCCCTTATGTATTAGGAAAGCAGACAGCCATCTGAAGTTCCTTTCCTGTAAGCGTAATCTGACATGAGGAGGACACGACTAAGGAAATTCATTTCGGGTCGAGACTTTGTCTAAAAGTAGTACTGCTATAGGGTACTCAAAGCCCAATGTAATTCTGCCGAATGGCCAATCAATTCGGAGAAAATAGCGTTCGAAATTCATGCTTAGCTTTTATCCAATTAAGTTTCAATTTCCTCCAACGATTCCGTAGCATGGTTGGGATAGAGCCTGGTTACTATGCAGGAGGTCAGGGCTCTAACTTTTTTTTTCAATTATTTTTGTTATTTTTTCAAATTAAATAAATTTATTTGTGAAAGGTTTATTAAATATTTAATGATATTATATGTAATTATTTGGTATTTTATAAAGTAAAAAAAATTACTGTAATTATATAAATATATTTATATTAAATTTTATAAATATATTAATAAACAATATTTATAATAAAATATGTAATAAATATTAAATGATATTTTACATAAAAATTAGTTTCAAATAGTTTTATAATGTGAAATACTATATATGATATAAATAAAATATTACATATAATATAAAATAATTTATAAAATATATTATTATTTTTAAAGTATTTTATAACTAATATAATAAAAATAATATGTGTCTTTTTATATATTATTAGTTTAATTATTTTATAAAATATTTAATAAGTCCTTTTTAAATAAATTTATTTAATTTTAATAAATTTATTTAAATAATTTTAATAATAAATAAATAATAATTTTAATAATAAATAATAATTTTAATAATAAGTTAATAATAAATAAATAATAATTCTTATTAAAAATAATTTTTGATAATAATAATTTTAATAATAATAATTTTAATAATAATAATTTTAATAATAATAATTTTAATTAATAATAATTTTAAATAACTTTTAATTGATAATAATTTTAAATAATTTTAATAATGAATAATTTAAATAATAAATTAATTTTAATAATGAATAATTTAAATAATAAATTAATTTTAATAATAAATTAATTTAATTTTTTTTTACTTTATAAAATACAAAATAATTACATATAATATCATTTAATATTTAATAAACTTTTTATAAATAAATTTATTTAATTTGAAAAAATAATTAAAAGAATTGAAAAGAAAAGTTTATCGCTTGAATAGAACCCTCACCTCTCGCATAGTAACCAGTCACTCTCCTAACCATGCTACGAAATCATTAGAGGGAATTGAAACTTAATTGGATAAAAGCTAAGCATGAATTTCGAAAGCTATTTTCTCCGAATTGACTGGCCATTCGGCGGAATTACATTGGATTTTGAATACCCTATAGCAGTACTCTACTGTTACACAAAATCTCGACCTGAAATGAATTTCCTTAGTCGTGCCCTCCCCTTGTGAGATTATTTCTGATAAAGAGAATTTTTCATTCATCAGATTTACAATATTGTTTTTCGAGCAGCGAACAAACATCAGATTCTTTGTTTCACTCTAGAAATCACTTTATGAGACGCTCTAGATCAGTGATACTCAACCTGCAGCCCGCGGGCCTCATGTGGCCCCCCGGCCATTTCTGATTGGCCCGGTCAAGGCCCATCACCCTAAGAAATTCAATTATTGGAGAAAAATGTACTAAAAAATATAGCAGAAAATTCTAATAATCAAGCAATTAAATATATCAAATTTGCAATCAATTTTTTTTAATAGTAGAATGTAAGAAAGATGCTTGGTCATAGATTAAAGGAAATAGAAATCATCCCATAACTCAGTAAAAAAGTCATCAAAATAAATATTTTTGTGTGTATGTTTGATAAAAAATATAGTATTAAAATAAAAGCCTAGAATGAGAGTTTTAATATCTTGATCAATTTTGTTTGTCAATGTTTCTTTGGTCTTACATTATATTTTTTTCCGTTATCCGCATGTTGCGGCTCGCGTGAAATACCTATCATGTCTTTGCAGCCCGGCGGGGTAAAAGAGTACCCCTGCTCTAGATGCTGAAGAAAGCACCACGGAAGTGATTCCAGCACTAGAGGGCTTTTACCTGTTTCTATAGCTTAAAATGAATGACATTGTTTTGTGTATTCAGATGGGGTGATCCAAAACGCAACGAAGCAACTGAAGAGCCTCTAAGAAAATGAGCTCTAGGAGTGTTTTGAACAGTTATACGAACGCTGGAACTATTATGTGGATGTAGGAGGACAGTACTTTTAAGGCCAATAAGACTAAATTATTGTTCTTTTTTTTAATAATTTGTATTTGTCATATTCCGGAAGATCTTTTTGGCCCAACAATGTAATTGTCCCAATCGAGCGATTCAAAACCTTTAAAAAACTTTTGATGTAGAATGCTCGATGAGAAATAAATTGCTTTTAGAAAACTTCGACAACACAAAATCACTTCTCTCTCTCAGCATCTGTTTTTCCTAAATTAAAAAAATAACAATTTTACAGAGCACCATTTCACAAATCAAAATATTCCATTCTCTTGATTAAAAAATTTACATATTCTAAGTAACGCTTTTTATTAAAAGTTCTCAGGAAATTTGTTTATTTTCAAGTATTACACTTCACTCCATTCAAAAAGAAACTGAATTCAAATTAGTTTTCTATCGATCTTTTTCTGTTTGATTGTCTGGAGAAGTAAAAAGTTTCGATACTTCTATTCTCCAATTCAAAAGTAGTTTCGAATATTTAGAAGCCTCTTGAAAATAGAACAGATATGTTTCAGAAATATATCATTCTTCTTTTTTATTCCATTAGAGATTATTTTAATTGGATGTTAATTTCTAAAAATATTTAAATTGTTACTGGAACTCTTCCTTATTAATTTAAAGTTTTATGAAAACATTTTAGAGAGATTAAAAGAGTCAATTAATATTTTTACATATATTTGAAGGCTCTGGACAATTTCCTTTACAATTTGCTTGTAAATTATTTGCATTAAAAAGTAAACTGATGAAAATACATTTAAGTGGTTATACTTATAATTATCAGGAAAAAAAAATGACAATTTCTTCGTTAGCATTCCTCTCCTTTATCATAAAAAAGGTTAATCCTACAAAATAACAGCACTGCTTTTCGTATACACAGTTCAAAATATCTGATATATGAGCATATTACACATAAAACATGGAATTCTTTATTTCATAAACTAACTAGGTATTTTATGAATTATACCTAACTATATGTCGGTTAAAGCAGAGGTCGCCAATGGGGTGGTCCACGGACCACTAGTAGTCGTCGAGAAAATTTTACTCGTCCCCAGAAAAATGAGGAATATTCTTACTCATCAATTTAAGTAATTTTTAAGATGCATTGAAACATAATTCAATTCATAACAATACGTGAAAAGTTATAAAAACGCTATTTCATAGAATAATGCCACTATAAATAAGTCGCACTGCTGTAGATACATTGTTATATGTGGATAATAGATCCGTGTGCAGTGAAAATTCATGATAATGATTTAAGCTTGCGTCTAAAAGAAAGCCTCACTGACCCATCGTCCGACGAAACTCTCAAATTTAAATTTCATTCATCCTTATCAAGATCTCAGTTTTGGCTTCCCATAAAAAGTGAATACCCTTTTAGTGAACAGGCGATGCAAATTTTGATTCAATTCTCTACAACTTATTTATGTGAAAAGGCCTCTTTTTCTGCCACAGCCATCAAAACACGGTACCGATCTCAGTTCTCCGTCTTACAGCAACAACATTGGAATTAAATCCGAATATCCATAATCTTATTTCAATTAAGCAGGAACATCCATCACACAAGCTCTAAAAGTTTGACATACTTAAACAATTTTTTGTTTTGTTTTTCAAGTTTTTGTTTATTTTATTAACCCTTATCGACCGACGGTACATATAAGTACCACTCACTTTAAAATTACATAGGATAACCGTTTTTACGAATACTCTGACGATACTCGGCAGGAATATTCTTTGAAATCAACTCTTCCAAGATATATGGCAGCACGGGTTCTATGATGAGTATTTTAGAGGTGAAGGTGAATAGTTTTAAGCAGAAATTGCATTTTCAGCTGATGGCGTTTTAATCGGATAGCGAAGATTGTCATTTTTGTTCAGAAAAAATAGTTAATGTCAAAAGGTAAAACTTTTATTTTTTTGGTAAGACCTTAGAAAACGATTTGACTATTTATTTTAAGTGAACAGTGTATGTATAATTAATTTTACAGTTGAATATCTTTAATTAATTAATTAGCTCTAACTAATTAAATTTCCCAAAGTTGAGTATTTTGTTTATGTATATATTCCTTAGTTTTCAATGTAGTGATTCAAAAAAAAATATTGTGCATTAAAAAAACTGCAGTAAATCATAATGCGGTCGATAAAGGGTTAATAAAGCTTTCATAATTTGTTTGCAATTAATAGTTTCATTTTATTAAATAGGTATATTTTATGTGTTTTTAGATCACAATTATTTTATAAATATATTTAACACTGAAAAAATCCTGTTAGTGGTTCGCGGTAAGCTTATAAAATTAATTATATTATATAATTTAAAACTAATATTGATAAAGGAAAGTAAGTAGATTATTTTATGGAATAATAACTGCACCTAATCATGAAATATGGCATGTTTTGCGTTTTGGATGAAAATGTAATAATTTTAAAATCATTAATTTTTTAACGAGCAGGGCTGGATGGCTTAATAATTAAGTAACAAAAGTTACTGTACAACATTCTCTTATTTTTTATTTATTAACTAATTTAGTAATAGTGCAGTATCATATACTTTGTTTCTCTTTATTATTTTTAGTTAATCTACCCGTAAAATGAAATGCAGTTTTCGGGAACCTGTAGAAATTTGTCATCATTTAAATTTTAAGACAACGTTCTTCTTTTAATATTGTAAGGTATTCGCCCGTGGATGACGCCTTACTTCTAAGTTATATTCGTGGCCTAGGAGTGTGGGAGTGAATGAAGAACCAGGTGTTGCCATAATCTTAATACCTCTTTATTAAGATCTTAACTTAAACACTATACAATAATAATATTTATATTTAAATTTAACGGATCTGAGGTGAGAAACACACAATACATATTACCAAATAAGCCCGAATCCTGACCACTTTAATTACTTTACCGCTTACTCCTAACCTCTGTTTATACACAGTTTCTAATATTTAGTAGATCAGTCCTACCTCCATATCCTAGGTAGCAGCAACACTCCCGAATCCACAATGTCTTATCTTTATCTCGCGTGGAATGGTATCCACCTTGACTTGAACTTTGGAATATCGGCTTCCTTCAGCTTACGCGTTTAAATTCAGACTAGCATAATCCCTTCCCAAAAGGCCACACCGCTTACGCTAAACTTCTGCTATTAAAGAGGTTTCTAATTTGCATAATCACGCTTCGCTTCTGGATTTGGTTGGAAAGAATTTGCCTTTTCCGGCACCAAAGAACCCAAGAGGGAAATTAATAGAAAGCGCGATGAGCTCGTCACAATGTCACTTAATTGTTTTTGACTATCATGGTCTATTTATTAAAAAAAAATACCTAGTTATTTCATAGAATATCTAACTAAAGCGTAAAATTATTAATCTATTTCACATTTTTTTAACTGACTTGGTCATTTACTAACTTGGTATTCTGTGAAATTATTGCAATATGGAATAATGAAAATATAATTTGAATGGTCATTACTCAGCCATTTCGCTGGTTGTTTCATGGTATTGTACAACTATACATATTGTTACGAATTTTGTGTAAAAAGTGTAAATAATTTGTATATTTGGGTGTTTAATGCATTTCTATTACTCTATGTTATACTTATTTCATGTTAAAATTGTACTATTCACAAGAAATGCCACCCTTTTCATTATATTGGCGATTCAATGAGAACTTGGCGAAATCATGGTGGTAGAGCCAAGTTGACATCATTTTTGGTGACCAAGCTGGCGGCCAATATGGCGACGTTGGCGACCGTTTTGGCGTCATTGGCGACTATGTTGGCGAGTTCAGAACCCTCTGGATTCTTCTAGAAAGTAGTGGATCTCTCCATTAACGTCACGCACGATGTGACACGAGTGGTTATATTTCTGGAAGTTTCTGCCGCGCCTATAAAATAAAGATGCTTGCTGGAACGGCATTTAATCTGATCTCAACCAGCGAAGAGAGAGCATTGTTTTGACTAGCGATTAGCTTGGATGTGCTTGTGAATAATCTTTTACATACGTGTATTTTTAAACACTGATGATTGTGTTTGATTGCTGTTGAAGGTGTGAAGACCTTCGGATATTTACCCTGTGAATATTGCCGCTGAATCCTGTATTTAAAGGATTGGATTTTTGATAATAAATTCGCATCGCTCTTAAAGAACTGTTTATTTTCTTTGTGATTGTTTTGCATAAAATCATCGAACCCGGATCTACGTAACAATATTGTTTTTAAGTTATTGTTAATTAAATCCTATCATTAGACTTTTGACTGTATTAAAAAATAATCTTGCGAAGGCTCTTTCAGCTTCCTTCCATTAAGAAAGTCCTCTTCAGAAATCTTTGGTCTTTCAATTATATTTTATTCACAAGCCTTTGAAGAAGAAAACCTGATTATACAAATTAGGTCTGCAATATATAGTTTAGGTTTTCAAGCTAGAAGGAAGATAAAATAAGGAGATGGGATAGATTGCTATTGATCAGGTATTATTCAATTTTATAGTGTATTTCAGATATTGGATCAGTGAAAGAACCAAAGGGACGATTGATCACTAGAGTCTAATTAGTGTTCAGATAATTAGGAAAGTGCATTCGATCTTGAAATAGATGAGTCGATATATTTAATGTCTTCTCATACTTTGAGTATCTCGTTGTTTATCCACATATTTTTAAGATTGGGAGCATGTCTTATTTGAAATTACTTGAATTGTGTTGCTAATTGTGTGATCGATAAATAGATTGTTTTTGGATATGGCTAGTCTTCCTTCCAATCCTCCCACATCCCTAGGCTCGGACCTACGGTTCTCACAATCTTATTTCTTGAATTTCTACAATTTAATTCTTCTTATCTCTTACGTCCTAGCAAATCTCCTCAGGGATTGATTTCTGTTGAACCCCTTTTTAGAGGATCTCTACGCAAGAAAAGAAACATGCTTGCCAAGTTTCAAGTCTGAAGGTCTAATGACTCAAAAAACGAGAAGTTTCACTTATAACACCCTCTCAGGGAGCCAACTTTCGCAAAACTCGTTCTCTGTATATCTCTATTCAACAATAGAGACATTGATATATTAAACTTCAAATACATAGGACTAATAGTTCAAATATGAAAAAAAAAATTGTAACCACTTGAAACCCCTCTTGGGATTCAATTTCATTAAAGCTCATTCTTAGCGGGTCTCTACTCAAGGAAAGAAACATGCCTGCCAAATTTCATCTCAGTAAATCTAGGCTCGTGATGAGTCAATTAGTGTGAGTAGCTTTCCTCCTTATATGTAAAGATATTATAATAAAGGATCGTACTGTTTCAGTTTAAACTCTTGCTGTTTAGGACTTTATTTCCCACATTTTCTTTTAAGGGGGTCACTTCACGCAGCATTTTCCCTATCTCCGTAATGTTAAAAATGACCAATTTTAAGGAACATTTTTAAAAAATTGGCAGGTTGTACAGTCATGAATTTTTTTGTGTGCATTCATTGTATTGTTTTTATTAATTTAATGGGAGCATTTTTCAAAATTTTGATTAGTTTTTTTTAAAAAAATTCATATGTGGAGTAACACGTCAAAATTTTTAAAACGGTGAAAATTCTTGTACATTTTAATCCATAAATATTTTTTGAATAAAACTTTTGTCAAAATCTCTCATTAAAATATTTATTTGTACAATGTTAACACATGTGCAAAGTTTCAAGGCTATAAAATAAGTAGTTTTTTCAAAAATGTTCCTTTTGTGTTGAAATTTACAGTTTTGAGAAATAGAGATTCAAAGTAAAAACTTACCATTAACTAATGCATACCAGAACTATAACTTGAATTGCTGGTGTCATCTGCAAGATTATATTCTTGTCTACATTTTAATTGTTTGTTTTTAATTCTAGCTTCTTTGGTTCATTGTAAAACTGCTTATTCTGCTTTCTTAATGCACGCATGATCTACATCTTGCAACGCTCGACATTTGTAAAATCCAGGAGTTGAATGTTTAACACATCTAAAAATTTTAATTTAGTACTAAAACCTTGATTCTATGAAGACATTGCCTCATGTACTTTAGTTTTTAAAGTTCACATATACAGTTTTTGGAATTATAGACCAAATACTATTTACGCTTTCACTAAAATTTTGAGTTTTATCAAACAAGCATCTAGATAAAAGTTCAAGACTAGAGACCTCTAAATACTTTTTTATGCAATTCCTAATTGCAATAGATAAGTTGTGTTTATGCTTATATGTGTAATCTTTCAGAATGGACATATTATATCTACACCACAAGTCACCTCCCATGGGGCGTAAACCGTGTCGTAGATTCAAATCAAGGGAGATTTTATCAAAAATATAGCCTTAATAGCTTGCCTTATGGCTGACAAGTTAACTGAGTTGTTTTGAATAGCCAAAATGTAGTATCTTTGCAATTTATTTATTTCTGCATCTGTCAATCTATTACGCCATGCTAGAGATTTTTTGTCCTCGAGCTCTTTGCCTTTTAATTTTAATACCCTGAGTTGTGTCCCCAACCTTTTCTCAACATCACTAACACATTCTAATTTTTAAATGTTGACATCTCTTTAAAGTTTAGATTCTAAAACTGCTTTTTGCATGCTTTAGAGTTCCCATATAGTTCAAGTATTGTGTATATCGTAAATTGTACAATGCCTTTGAGCGATGGAAGATACAAAGTGCACCTTCAACTTCCATTCCCGTATTATTTCCAACGTCATTTTCTGAACACTCATTGCAATGTACATTGTCGTTAAAATTACATGAGCATTTCTTCGATAATATTTTAGCATCAACAATTTTCACAGTGTCCCCACTAACTGCCGTAACAATAACATTTACAGAAGTATGGCCCCTTTTTTTGCCAGGTACCATCGATAGCCACCGGTACATTTGGACCTCCATTATTATTTATTACTGCATTATTGTTTCGGCAGCAGCTAACGTCATAGACGCTTTGGCTACTTTCTATGTTGCGTTATTTAATTTATGCATGGACTCTCAAAACCACTTTGGTGGAGGTGACAAATTCATAACCGCACAAAATATTTTCGCAACTGCTTCTTTTTTAATATACCTCATAACATATAAAAAAGCCTAGTTTTCACTTCATATAATTTTGTATCTTTTTTGATTAACTACTGCTTTAGTAAACTTGGTATTAAGAAATGTTTTAATAACACCACAAAAATCACAACATATTAACAATTTTGTAGCCAAACCCTGGATTTGGCAACCAAAATTTATGTGAATACCTTGTTTTTTACATTTTATTTATGTAATTATGTTGTTTCAAAGCACAAGAAAGCAGTACAATGTCAGTCATTTCACAAAAACATTCAAATGAATTTAAAAAAGAAACATACTCTTTATTAAACTTACCTAACTTTACTTTCAAAATTGAACTATTTATGTTGCAATTGTCTGACTGTTATGCAACATTTAATTCCTCGAAAGTTTGGGTTTTCGAACCTATTTTTCCAAACTTTCGTTTTTTAAGTGTTTTATTATTAAACTGAGGCATATTTATAAAATCTTTTTGATAAAGAAAACGATTCTGCACAATAGCAAAAATTCGTTATATTTAACCAGTCAAAAACAGCATGTAAGCTACCACATAGTAAACAAACAGCTACAACTATTCACTTCACTTCTTTCCTGAATGAGCTGCTGATCAAAATGAATTCTTTTGATCAATTTAAACGATTTGATAAGGCTGAAAAGTAGCATGTGTCTTTTGTTTTGA